>VWZY01009225.1:96535-107140 GCA_013399075.1 Chloroceryle aenea
GGAGTGGAATACAATGGTATATTGGCTATAGCTCCACAGGTAATAGTTCACTGGGTGCAAAGACTGCTCTTGCCAACACTCCAAAGCACTTTGATTTGATGCCAGAGAAGCAGTATGAGTCAGAATGAATGTCATCCCCCACTCCAAAAGAATTAAAGTTGTCCCCCATTTTCACTGTGGATCTCTTTCATGCCATCTGCAGAAGGTCAGTCTGCCAGGGTGCATCAGTGCAGGTCTGGACATGTTGCACAGCACCTGTGGCTGCAAGAGAAGGAAAACGGAAAGAAGGGGTGAGTGCAGGATCAGAGTTTGAATGTTTTCAAACTGGATGGTTAATGCAGATGTGTTGCTCCTGCATGTAACTCCTAGAGGAGAAGAATATTGCAGGCAGCTGGGAGATTTCTAGGGATCACATAGAAATGTCAAAGTTCATACATAGGGAAATAGTTTCAGGATGGTCCCGGAAGGAAAGAAGGGCATTTCCATTCAAGTCAATGAGGTATTTTGGAAGGAAAGGAGTGTTATCCATGCAGTCTGCACATCCAGTGCTGAAAAAGAGCAATTCTCTAGGCCAGGTACTCTTCCCCTACTTCTCTTGTCGGTTCAAACATAAGGAGTTTTTTTTATTCCTTCAGGATGAAGAGGATCAGAGACCCTATTTAAAGCAGAGCTTGTTACAATTTATGGATTGTATCACTGTATATTGTGAAAACTTTCTCTTTAAAATAACAGCAGCCCAAGACTATTATTGAAATAGATACCAGATTGTTGGCAAAAGTTTATTTTATGCTCTCAAAATTTATTTTGAATGCTTATGTTTGTGGTTTTGTTTACTTTCAATGGAAGGCATTTTAGCTGTTTTATTGCTTTGCTGTTTTTGCAGTAGTCAGACTTCTGCCCAAAGGCTGTAGGACAGTATTCTTTAAGGGCTTGAAAATGTTTGTAAATTAGTTCTCTTTAAAGAACATACTTTTGATCACCTTCCCACTAGAAAGTCACTCCTTATAAAGGATGATGTGGTTTGGGCACCATGAACATATACAAAGTATAATTGTATAATGCTGCTGTTCCTGTCCCTTCCTTCTCCTCTGGACCTGCTGAGGCATTGCAGGGTTTTGCTCTCCTTCCACTGTGTCTTCAACTAGTGGTCATCAATAGTATGCAATATTGCTATCTAATGAAATTATTAAATTGAAAGATGGAAGTGTTAAAGTGGTGTAAATCATCATGATGAATTTATTTTTTATATGAAGAACCCTGAAAGAGGTGTACATAGAATGTCTGCTGCTGGCTGGAAGTTGTCTTCACAAGCAAAATGCTGCTTTCCTCGCTCCTTCACATAGAAAATACTCCACACTAACTAGAGGAGGTAAAACAATATGCAGTAAATAAACTGCCTGACAAATGCTGATTTCAACCTCTCTCTGCTGCATAGAGTAAAATGAATTTGAAATATTTTTTTGCATAACCAGGTCTTGTTCTTTAATTTCCAAGTGGGATGAGAGAAGAAAAGTTCTGAGGTGCTTTATTGTCAGTTCGTCTCTCCCTGCTATATTACTTGTGTGGGGATTATGACAGGGGTTAGAAGGTAAGAGACCCCCTCCAGGAACAGCTTCCCCAGAAGGATAGTGGGTGTATTCATTAGTTGACCTTGATATTGAGGCATGACATGCGAACAGGGAAAGTGCTTTTGAAGAAAATTTCCTGTTCATCCACACTTACTGTACTTTGGTTTGCATCATGGAGGAGTCTTAGGGTATATGACCTGGGCTCCTTTTAGGTGACATCAAGCATTGAGAGCCTCAAGTGAGCTGCAGGCACAAGTAAGCATTTGGTCCTGGGGATCACAACAGAGTTGAAGACACCATGAAGGGCATACACTGCAAATGTTGGATCCTCGGCCCCAGCTCCTTCACTTTGCCAGATCACCCTTCAGTGTAGACATGGCCAGTGCAAGCTTCTCTCCTTGTCTATTATTATTTCCTGTACCAAATGCCAAGGCTGTCCCATGGACCTGCAGGCTAGAGAGTGACTCGGGGTTGACCCTGCTGGTATGGGCAACCTCTTGGAAGTTGCATGTCCCTTAGGGAAAGTTGTGGTTGGGGCTAGAAACTCAGAGAAGGGAAGAGGGAGCCTTGTGTGTGGTTATGGCTTGACTTCTTACCAAAAGATTTTACTGGTGGATACTGAGTAAGCTCATTGCTTTGGTGACCCCACTGGCAGAGGGCAATAGCTAATTAAAGTGTCTTTTTCTTTCAGTTAACTATTTTCTTCCCCTATTAGCCATAGCATGGGGAAGGTCAGACAGGGAAGAACATCGAAATGAGGTATAGAAGCTCTTTAAATAGCCACTGGTTTGTCAGACTGAAAGGCCTCAATATCAATAATGAACATGTTTGTGCTTGCTTTGTTTTTATTTTTGATTGGTTGGTTTTGACCTGAAAGGTGTCAGAAAGCTTTATATTCTCTCCTCCACACCCCTCCCCCCATCCCTACCCCCAACGTATTTTGAACATGGAAGAAAAGGACTGAATTTATCAGGAGATAACAAACAAAATTGGGAGGAGGGAGCTGCAAGAAGGGCAGAAATTCCTATTTGTTCCATCAAGAGTAGAGAAACTTCACTAACTATCCATCTTTGTAAGTTTCAAGAGCTTCTACACTTTTCCTTCAAAATATTGAAGGAAGTTTTTCTATGAAGAGACTGTTTATCTGTTTTAGATGCTGAAGAAAATATGCACAGTGCTGAAAAGGGTTACAGTCCCATCTACATGTGATAAAAGAGCTCTTTTTATTTATAAACAGGGGGAAAGTATCTCTGTATTTCTACAAAACTCATCCTAACATGGAAGGCACTAATGTTCATGGTGCTTAGGAAATACTTTTAAGAGTTCAGATTATCTCCAACATGCTTAACAAAGAGTTATTATCATGTCTCAGAAAAGACTCATAAAACTTCAAGCTTCCCACATGGCTAGAGAACCACAAATAAACTCAGCTTTTCTGCTTGGATACTCTTCTACCGAAGATTCCCCTAGGAAGTTTCATTGCTTAATTTTGGCAAAGATGATTGATTTTATGTCCTTTCAGTTTGTCCTCTGAGAAACAATGATGAAGTGCATGATTTTCATTAAAATTATTCTATCCCAGTTCTCACACTTGATCACATGTTTCTGATCTTCTTTCACAACACATTTCACTGATTTCTTTTAAATTATTTGTTTATAAAACAGTAACTCTGAGAACAATAAAAAAATCTGACGCCAGACATTTAAACTCAAGACCAGATCTAACTTCTATTCCATTTGAAGGGAAGAGTGGTGCCTATGACTCAGTAAATTTTATGGCATATTTCACATAGTAATTTACAGCTGATACGAATTAGTTAGTATATCAGCCTTGTCATATTTTGGCATTATATATAAAGAATAGGGTTCTTGCTTATCGAGGAACCTGATATTGCATGGAGAAACCAACTCATGAATACTGCTGTAGCATCATATGCCTAAATGTTTTCAGAATATTTTTCTTTAGTTTTAAATGAGGAACTCAACATACAAGGCATTTCTGCTTTCTAGTCATAGCTGTGCAGACATACACAGGGCACCGGGAATTAATGTTACAATCTCCTTGCTGGGCTTCAGTGCTGTGGTTGTGTCCTCTCTCCACTGACTGGTTACTTATGCGTGCAGGGATGTCCTTGCTAGCTTTAACCATAAAACAATTGAATAAAAAAACCATCACAGCCATTTCTTTCACCTTCCTTTTCTGTGACTACAGACTTGCTTCTGTTGTGTCATCCAGAAAATGAAGTTGGTAAATAGCAGTTAACAGGGAAACTATTGACCTTATGTTTGATAACAGATACCTTAGTGCAGTCCAAGAGCTGCTTTAAAGCTTCCTGGAAGGATATTATGATTTGAACTTTTAATAATACTATGAATCTTGTTTCATGTTGCAAATGGTAGAACTGCACACTGACAAAAAATATTTATGACTCTCTTAGGAAGGTTGCAACCAGGAATATATTGTTATTGCTGAAATACTGAAGCTTAGTATTTGAGAGTATTTCCTTACTTAGAAATCAGCAGGTTTGCTGCCATGTTTCTTTTTTGTGATGTTTCTTAAGTACTTGAAAGAAGCAAATATATAATGGAGATTTCCTAAAAAAAAAAGAGAAGCAGATTATTAATCAACCATGCACACATTAAGAGATTCTTCTCATCCAGAAACAGAAACTTGTTAAGAGTGAACAGTTTCTCTAAAACAATGCAACTTTTTTGAAAGAAACCTTGAACCTCCAAATGAATGCACAGCTAACTCCTTTTGTATTTGCTGTCTGTCTGTGATATATTTTCTGCATGTGAGTTCTTATTAATTAGTAATGAAAAAAATTGTATCAAAATATATCTTTTTCTGTCTTGAGATAAGTAACCAGAGAAGATGCCGTTAGTGAGAAACCATACTCATTTGCATCATATGGTCAAAATTTTCTAGGCTGTTAGACATTTCAAGCAGAATTTTCAATCTACTTATATAATTACAAACTAATTATAGTTATTATACATAAAAATATATATAGTACATAAAAATGAACATGAGGCTTGTGTAACTAAAGAGGAATACAGTCTTCCTATGTGTGGAGGAGAGGCATAAGAAAAAGCAATACCTCAGAGCCTTGTGCAGTAATTATATCTTTTTAATTCTACTGTTAGCACTAGAACAGGATTTCCTTGAAGGAGTCCTAAAAGCTATAGCTTATTATTTAATGTCATGCAATGTTGAGATATTAAGCAATTGCCATCTTATCTAATTATGTATTTGAGTCTTTTTTTCTAATTCTAAGAGATCTGAAGTTGAATCTTAGTTTGCTATAATGGAGTTGAATTTTACTTGAAATGCCATGTAGTCCTTTGGCAAAAATTCATAATCAGATTTACTTCTGGAGTTAAGCATGTTAATAGTAGTGATAATTAACTTTATGATTAGTCTGCTTCAGCTGATTCACAAATACCCGATGTAAATTTTATGCTGTAAGCAATTGGCTACTACTTGCTGTCATAGCTGAAGATACTCCGATGTTGCTGACTGATAGTTAATGCCAAAATATGAATAATACAGTTGTACATAATAACATATTTTTCAACTCATTATAACCTTGTTTCCCTTTGTTTGGCTGCATCATTCAGTCTATGTTCCACTGGCTTTGCTAGAATTACTAAGTGTTATCTAGTAAAAGTCAGTCAGTCATTTGGCAGTCTTTAAGTGTATGAAAGGGCTAAATGGGAATGTGGATCTTGTTTTTGAGTGACTCCATTGTTTGCTTATGTTTTCATTTGACTAGTCCAGAGAAAATGATTTAATTTAATACAATTTTTACTGGCTGTGAACTTTTAAATTTTGGTTTAGCAATTTGAACATTATGAGGTCTGCTCAACAACTCTACAAAAAATTCTCTTTCCCCTAGATACGCTGTCCCAGTGTAGATTTCACTTCAAAGACCTCAGATTAATATGGGAGAAGTTTATGGTGAGAAGATTAGGAAATTCTGCCTGTTTTGCCCCTGTATCTGCCCTGATCCCCTCACACACAACAAAGGCTATGCATCTAGAGGCAGGCAAGCAGGCCAGAATGGAAGGGAATTGGATGTTTCTGCCTATGGAAGAAGATTGTGGTAGGGAGAAAAGTAGGTAGCCAAGTGAGTTGCCTTGTCAGCAAGTACTCCTCATTAATCTTCATGTTTCTAATGTCTTGTGTCAGGGATCAAAATCTCCTTGGGATCTTCCCTAGCGCTGCTTGCAATGTGATGAGAATATGTTTACTTCCCTGAGCCCTCCCAGGGCAGCACTTGCACGACAGTTAGTTTGAGACATATTCACCGGGGCTGATACTTATTCCTGTGGGTTTAGGGCAACACCATCCTTTCTTAATGTGTATCACATTGTTGACTACCCTACTCCTGTAATGCGCTATTTGTTTTTAGTGTTCCAATAATCTGTTTACAACACTGGGTTAAAATCTTTGATAAACACTCTTAAAACCATTTCAGGAGAGGGTACTCCCATCCTTTGTGAACTGTTGCTGGCTTCCCCAGGTTTCCAGTGAGCCAGGCTTTTGCACATATGGTGCTTAAGTATGTGACATAAAGGAGGGACAAAAGGCCTTAAGATAGCCCTTAAATACTCACTTTTTAAGGGCACAGAAATTCTCTATCAGTAGTCTCAGCATCCATTCCCCCCTGCAGCCTGGTGGAGGGCATGCCCTCAGTACATCTAAGTGAAACACATTCAATTCAAAATGACCTGCCCTGCTCCTTTTGGCTTGGAAATTTCTGCTTGTTCGGGTGGAGGTCATCCATCCCCCTGGCCCCTGGGGTGGTGCAGAACAAGAAGGATCATTCTCCCACTCCTTGGACTGACTTTTCTTTTGCAAAGATCAGGATGCAAAGTGATTTACATTCCTGAGTAGCAAGTCATGTTTTCTGAAACTAGGATGTGGGCTTCTAGCTTGGGAGCAATTTTTTAAAAAAGGACAAATTTGTGTTGCTTGTGAGAAAGGGGAAGCAAGTCACTGGGGACAATGTAAGCGCAGCCGTTACAGATTCACAAGCAAGTCTTGCATGGTGGCTAAAGCCAGATCTGTGACAGGCATTATCACAAACTGTCTATAAAAGTCAGCCCCTGTGACTCGGTTTGCTCTGCCAGAAAATGGTCATATTTTAGGCGTTTCATCTGCCCAGATGATTTAATCAAGTAGCTGTGTCGTCTTCTTCCAGACATCCCAGTCTTTTGTTCAGTGTTTTTTGTTCTTGGTTGCCACATTCTTTGCAGACTATTGGACTTCCAAACTGTCTGCCATGCTTTGGGCAGTGTATACATTCTCATGACAGTAAAACTGTATCTGCAGATCTAATTCTTCCTCCCCACAGACAAACCACATTGATATCTACAACTAACTGCTGTAGAAAGGCACTATTTTTCTTTTGTGCAATTTCAGTATCTGCTGTAGGCAGAAGCATTTTCCTGATACACATTTTCCCTTCCAAATTATCCAAAGATTCAACAAAGATCTCTTGCATTTGTCCTTTCATGGGTTTTCTAAGATGCTAAACTGTATTAAATATTTATCACATCCCCAGTTTTCCAGTCTTTCTAGAGTGTCTTTTCCTTCCATGCTTAATGAGAGTCACCGAGCAGACAAAAAAGCTTAATTTGCTTCACCTTGATAGCACAGATCTTTTGTTTCAAATGATTGCTTAAATTCACATGATTAATAACACTCTCCACAAGTTTACATCTGCGGGATTTTGAAGAACACTAATGGAACAATAATTTTGTTTTCACACATGCTGAGCTAACTGCCTAATTATTCTTGTTACTAAAACAGTTGAACAAGCCATCTTCTAAACACCTCTTAGAGCTAAACTTTAATTGCTCGAACAGAGATTCTTTGACAAGGTTAAAGCACAAAAATGAGCAAGGTTAATCTTGTTTGAGTGTAGGTATTGTTCTGCATTTCTTCCACTTGGTTTCTCTTTCCAAATGCTGAGTTAAATGAAATGGTGACCCATGCCCTGAACTGGCAGGAATGCTTCCAATTTGCCCACAGGCAGTGGATTCTGCCCAACAATGTGTATCCTGCTGGGAAGAAAGACTTGATTTGCTTTCAGAAGCACACTATAATAGTAACATAATTACTGAAAGTCACAATTTATATTTTTTTTTCCTGCCTGTGTAGCTTATTTCCTTATCAAAAGATTGGTTTGATTCTTTACACAAGAAAAAACACTATCATTTAATTAATTTTTATCAGTTTTTAGCCAGCAGTTTTTTCACTGCCCAGGAGGCTGTGTGGGAAATTTTATGCAATATTATGATTTACCATACGCAGCCCAGCTAATTGTGTGCAATACAGCAGGCTCTGAGGATTGCAAACCTTGTTCTAAGATTGTGGTTTACTTTTAGCTTTACTGATTCAGCAGCTGTTGGATGTCAGTGTTCAATGACTTCTGTTGCAGTAGTCTTATGAACAGCTTGCATACTCTTTTGTGCCCCTTACTTATGAGTTAAAAAGAAAAGCCACCAGGCATATTTTAGAAGCCAGGACTTATTACTGGTATCTTAGAAGATTTACAGGGATCTGCGTTTTCAAAACTTGGTCCTGGAAGCCAATCTGTGGAGGCACTGAGTTATTGATGTGTTATTCTATGTGCTTTGTCCAAGAATGAATGATAGGATGCCTCTGGAAGAAAGACAGGATTATTAATAAATAAGCACAGAACTAATTGTCATGTTGAAAACTCAAGAAAACTTATGCTTACGAATTTTAACATAATTTATGACAGTCTAGCTGTTTTTTAGTGTAACATAATGTTATCTTTTTTAAGCCAAAGTTCATGAAAGGTAATCCTGAAAGGTCTGTCTCTGTAAAGACAGTGGCAGGCTGCACTTAGTGACAGTGCAGGCAAGAATCACATGAGCAAAAATCCAGTGTGTGGTGCTGCAGCAAACAGGGGAAAGAGGAAATTTGATCTAACTCACTTTCAGCAGCTCCCATGTCAGCTGCATATGCCAGCAGTGATATCCAAATCTGCAAGCTATGCCAGTGCTGCCTGGTATACTTGCAACATGAGTGTCTATTTCATCTCCATTTGTTCTGGCATAGAATCATAGAATAGTTTGGTTCAGAAGAAACATTTAAAGGTCATCTAATCCAACCTCCCTACAGTGAGCAGAGACATCTTCAACTAGATCAAGTTGCTCAGAGCTCTGTCCAGCTATTTTGTATACACATTTCTGAAATCAAAGGCACTGTATATCCTGGTAAGGCATTAGGTTTGCAGATTCTCTCTATTGTCATCTGACTTCATCTGTCCAGACAAATTGGCATTTTTTGTTACTTCTTATGACACCGTAGTGGAGATTTCAGCACAAGGTCAGCTAGAACTGGATGTTAGCTTAAAATGATGTAAGCCAAATCCTTAGTATACCAGTGTTTTGAATTTGTAAAATTGGTACTTATACCAACTATTTTAAAAATTCAGAAATTTTGACCTTTCTCTAAATATATGCTAATTATAACTGACTTTTCTCCATAGGCTAATGTCTGTTGCAGGTTTTGCTTTATAGGACTGTTGATGTCAAAAGCACTTGAAAATGTTAGACTGAAAATCTGATCCTAATTAATATATAATTCAATAGCCAATATTTCATATCTTCATTATGTTGCTGTTTGAACTCACATCATATATGAAGCTTTTTTTCTGTGAAGCACTTTACCACTTTATGCATCTGTTAAAAGCTTTAGAATGGAAAAATTTGAGGTGTGTCTTGTGTGAAAAAGTCCAATAATAAATTCCTGCTGCTTCAGCACATTATTTTAACAAATATATTGAGTGGAAAGACTGGCTAGAGATTTAACATGCTACTTAAATTCTTACCACCATTATTTTCTGAACTTTCAAATAAAAGCAATGCAATATGTATGGATGGATTTTGAAATATCCGTTGTTGGTTCAGGTGTTCAAATTAAGCTCTCCCTTCAGTCAAAGCTTGGTGCTTAATCCAAACCTCCAAGCACAAACCAAAAGGGGTTTTTCTCTTCTTATAAAAAAAAAGTGTATATATATATTTATATTTTGTCACATAACTAAATATATTACTTAATACAAATGTGACTTATTTTACTTTGCCCTAGGGCAACTTCCACTTTGTAGCAAAAGTTACTTTATTATCAGAAAAGCATAGTGCAAACTGTTATAGAGGTAAAATCCTGAAAACATGTGTGGATTCCCAGCACAAGATTCGTGACTTTCACCCCAGTAATTACATTTCTTTAAGAACTTGCCTTGCATATAAAAGAAATGTGAATACAGCTGTGCAAAGCAAACTCCAACAAAGTGACCACAGAGCCTGGAAAAGAGAGGACAGTATTCACTATGGGCTTAGACTACAAGAAAAGGGTATTTTTGAAGATCGTCTTGTATGCACACTCAAACTTCCCACTAAATGCTGACACAGTTCAAAGATAGATTCTTGATGTAATACTGCCATTGCCACTTCTAGGGGGAGGTTTTGCAAACTGATGATTTCAAAGAGTCAGTAATTCCCATCCAAAAGCCCAGAGGCTAGCCAAGCAAATCTGAAACTTAAACAATGAGGTCAGAATGGCTTGACTCAGTGGACTTGAAATTAAAGCTTGGCAGGAAACTGTTTTTCTGTCCCAAACCCCTTTTTTTAAAAAATATTTTGACATATTCCTTTTCAACAGTGGGATAAAACTAAGACCATTTGAAGTTTTTTTGAGAAAAAGAGAGGAAAATACTTCTCTCTTTTCTTGTTATTAAATCTCCAGCTCATGAGGCCTCTTTGCCTGTAGGATGCTTCTTCCTTAAGTGCACAAGTTCATGGGACCTGTTGGGATACACCCACGGGTGCTGAGNGCTAGTGACAAGTGGAGTCACTCAAAGATCAGTATTGGGACCAGTCCTGTTTAAGATCTTCATCAGCAACACGGATAGTGGCATTGAGTGCACCCTCAGCAAGTCTGACGACGACATCAAAGTGTGTGGGGTGGCTGACATGCTAGAGGGGAGGGATGCCATCC
>VWZY01009225.1:108340-124845 GCA_013399075.1 Chloroceryle aenea
TTTTTTTTAAATATTCTTTGTATAATTGGACTTGCTTTTGTTTGTTTCCTTGAAAAAATGAATGATGACGATGATCCTTCCTAGTGCCAAAGTTTATGATGGTTGTAGTTCACATTTTTCTCTTTCTAGAAGGATTTTGTTTTTTTCATTCACTTCATATAAAAAAAAATCTATAATTCTCAAATGGTTCCCAGTGTAAGATTTGATCTTAAAATCTGTGAGTGCACTGATGAAGAAAAGCTAATACAACTTTGTAAAATCTTGATCAGATTTTCTAGAACATAGACAAGGTTACAATTCTACATAGTCCACAGCATGCATTAAAATTCTCTAGGTGTCTCTTAAGAGGAGCCAGTACTGTTTTGACATGATATTTTTGTCCAGTAAATAAAATAATTAAATAACCTTAGACAGGTTAGATGAGTGGGCCAAGGTTAATTGAATGGGGNGTGGGCTGAAGGTTGGACTAGATGGTCTTTAACCAAAGACATTTAATGATGCTGAGATTCTGTAATGTGAATTTCACCAGACTAGTATATTTAAACACGTGTGCTTTCTCCTTCTCCCAACCAAAACCCCACCTCCAAACCACTAAATGGAGATGATTTACACCCTGAGATCAGTGACACTGGTGGTATTAGCTCTGGTTTGGCTTCTACATGTGGGGTTGATGTCTTGGTGACTGGTACAGCCCTTCATTCTCTTCTGTTGTCAAGTCTTTTATAAAAACCTCTAGCATTGATTAAAAGATCATCATCTCTGTGATTATCTCTGGCACATCATATCTCCAGAGAAGAGATCAGGCACATCAAGGATTTTTTCCCAAATGTAACAAAAGCCAAAGAAAACAGAAGAATCACAGTATTTTCCCATAAAGTGATTCCTATAATGTTTATCTTTGGCAAAGACCTTGGGCCTTGAATGCAGAGGGTCTGAGGGATGTGAGGTATGGTTATCCCCATTAAAGCAGTGCTTTAGGAACTCTTGTTCTCAGGCAGAGCATGAAAAGTTTTCTCAGAGCCATGAGCTGGTGATAGATTTATGTGTTTCAATGTTATTTTTCTAGGTCATTTTGCAAGGCCTCTCCAGCACTTGCTGGCTGCAGTGAGTGAAGGGGAGGATGCTGAGAATGTGAAAGATAAGCAACCTTAGCAAGTGCAGGGAGAGGAAGCCGTACTTCCTCCAAACCATTCTCAGCACTGTTTCTAAGCTGTTTACTTCCTATTTTTATACCTAGAGCAACAAGAGACAAGGTTTCCAAGCAGGCTTTGATTGACCTTGGGCGCTGTTCAGCCTTGCTTCCTTTCAGGAAGCAATTGTGATAAAGTCTGGGACTTTGTTCTGGGAGGTTTTTCCATCTGTAATGTTGGGAACACAGTACTCTATTTTTCTGCTGGTTTATGCAGAAGTTTTAGTGATTTTAAGAGGCATTTGTGTTCTAAACATTGAGTTTTCAATAGATTCAGTATATATTTTATCTGAAGGTCTTTCTATTTTCTGCTCTATTTTGTGCTAAGAACATCATCTTAATGCTGCTGGCAATGCACAGACAAGTGACAGCACTCACATACTCCTTTCTTGGAGTCCAACTCATGCTGGTGTTCCAGCTGACCTGAAGAGTCTTGAGTCCTGAGTAGAAAAAGTTCTTTAAGCTCTGCTTGCATTGCTTCCGTCCCTTGTGCAAGTGGCCTCTGCGTGTGACCTTAAGAGTAGTTTTTTAACCTACAAATTCTATCCCAGTAAAAGTCAAATTTTGATGAAGGAAAGCTTTGGCGAAGTCAAGGAAAAGTCACTAATAATTATTCTTTTCAGTGGCTGTCTATCCATCCACAGTCTAAGAAAACCAGTCATTGGTAAAATGAAAGGCAAGAATCAATATGCAATACAGAAATACATAGGACATACCCTTCACACCCTCCTACCTTGGTGCTCTGGAGTGTCCATATTTTGGGGTAAGATTTTAATTTGCCACATTCCATTCTTGCTTCTTTTGACATCAAGTTTGCCAAACAGTATTAGATATGGACATGTTGTATTCACTAATACTTGTTTTTCTCTCCTCTTTACTGGCACTAGTATTGCTAAACAGGAAAAGTGGCAGAGAAAAAACTTCTTTGATAAATGGAAAAGTTTCTCCCAAGCTTTTGACAAAGTCTTGAGGTATCTGTGATGCTTGAAGAAACCTTTTACACCCTCCCTGCTGTCTTGAACGGTAGAGTGGGGACATATTTCTGGATTTATATCTTACCAGTGTGCTTGCTGTGCAGCCCTTGTTTTCTGGCATCTCCTGTGTTTTGCAACTCTCTCACCCACAAGTTGATGATAATCTTTTGATATTTGCTTTGCATTTGCTGTTGTTTTACTGAAAAATAAGTATTCATCCACTGTTTTTTTACAATTCTGTTGCTGATGCCATACCAGTGCCATTTCTGTGTACAGTAACTATGTAATTTCTTAATGACTTTCAGAAATGGTTACTTGCGACAGGATTTGGTTGTTGTTTCTTACTCTACAACATCTGGGTACTTTAAATAGCTGGTACTGTTGCCATTCCTTAGCTTCCTTCCTTCAGATCCTGGTGTACTATCTCTACAGACTGCACTCTGTGCACTTATTTCTGTGGAAAGGTACCCAGACTTTTGAATTTTCTTTTTAACTCTGAACATAATGCTGCAATATTACTGAGATGCAGTATTTTTACAGACTGTTTTTGTTTCTCTGCAAGAATTAGAAATCTTCACACTATCTTAATGTAAGGAAAGCAGATTTTGTAGGAATTATGCTCTCAGAGTTGCTCTGTAGTTGATGGGTTGCCAGCATCTTTTTGGCTCCATTCGGAATGTGTGAGAAATGGTGTGACTTTCTGTATGAATGGCTAGAAACTGTACTGGTCTCCCAGGGTTTAATAAATGAAGAGGAAAATGTCAGGGTAATGTTCATGAAACTTATAAATTACAAAATTATAAATTAGGTCATCTAGAAAGTGTACAAATAACTAAAAGAGGGAATCTTATTTGTTTTCTTTTGCCAGCTGCACTACAGAAATGAAAGTTGTAGGTAGACCTGGGGCATTCATTTACCCTGAGGAAGAAAAAATAAGAGTATGTCTGTCTGTACATATATGTATATAATTCTGTGTGTGTGTGCATTTGTAATTTCATTTCAGCAGAGTAGCTTTCAAAATACTGTTTCAAAACAAACTCAAGATATTTTCTTTAAAAAACATGGAAGCAGTATTTAAAGGAGGATGCTAATTGAGTAGACAGTCAGCTGATTAAAAACATGAGTCTACGTTAGTCGTTTATACTCATTTTCCACCCCAAAGCTGTACCTACAAGTATGACAGTGGGAAACCCAAGAAGGGCACAGTGTACGTGATGATAAAGGTGGGATCTGTGCCTCTTAATGACCAATATTTTGCCAGGTGGCTGAAGAAGCAACTGAAAAATGCCTGTTCTATCAATCAGGCATGGTTTAGACAATCAGCACTGGCAGAACTGGTGGTATTGAAGGAAAGCAGGAAGGGATTGTCACTCCCATCCATCCAAGGATGTGACTCTGTTGTCTTGGTTGGAAAAGACCTTTAAGATCATGATCTCCAACCATTATCTAATTCTACTGTTCTAATGTTTAAAACTGTATAAAAAAACAATAACAATAACAACATGAAAAAAAGAGAGAAAAAAACAAGAATGATGGTTGTTAGGAAACTCTATCCAACTTGTTTCGTAATGTCTTTCTTTTCTGGTAGGCATATCAAGAAAGCATTTGCTGCTTGTGGCTGACATAAGGCTGTGATTTACTGTCAGAATTGTGAATACAGAGGCTGGTAGGTAGGATAATACCTTTTCAGCTGAGAATCTGCTGATTAGTTCTATAGCTTATTAGCCAAGTACATCTTCGGTACTTTCTCAGTTTGTGTGCTGCTGAGCCAGTAAGTGTAATTTCAGAATTTAAAACCTTGTCTTAACTTGTTTGGTAGGGGACAAAACCAGTCTCAATACAAATGAGAAACATGTCTTTTGGGGTCATATTTTTACATGCGTTTTAGTTTGTAATCATGTCCATCCAAAACCCTGGATGTGTTTCTAATTTGAAACATTTTATAAACAATGTCTCCCAACAAAACAAGCTATTAATCCTGCTGCCTCCTACTGACAAATGGCCACCCAGCTATTGAAAAAAAAAATCAGAGAAACAGCACATTAAGCAAGTATTTTTTGCATTATTTATTTTTTTAATTTGTCAGTCCAGGCTCTGATGGAGCTCAAAAACATTGCATTTGAGCCAAAGAGTAATGATGGGGAAAGGCAGGCCCTTTAACTTAGCTGGGTTCAAGTCTAAGCAGAGTTGTTAACTGCGATCACCTTCTTTACTACTCAGAGAGACAACTGTACTGTCTCTGCAGCAGATTGTGCAGAGGCACCAACTGTGATAATTGCAATAAAATCTGATGTATATTATTGCAAGGGAACCAATGGAATTTTCCTCAAATGAGAAATGTATCAAGAATTTCTGTAATGAATTGAAAGGTAGTTTATAACTGCCCTCTGTTTCTATTCTGACTTTTCTCTACTTTATGGTAGACCATTTCATGATACACAAGACATGAAGTGATTCAACTATTTTGCAGGACTCACAGCCTGTGAGGACTCAGTTCTTCCTTCTTTTTGTTCAGATTAAACATATAATAACAAGCCACATAAAATTCCTACTTGGAAATTTTATAAAGGAAAGTTATTTTACAATGTCCTGCTTACACTTTATAAAGGTATATGTTAAATCTTTTGAGGCTTGATGCACTGTGTGTCATTTGTTTATTTTGTCTACAGCAAGTACTTCAATGTTTGTTTGTTTCTTAGCTTTATAGAAAGAACTTCAATGAAATTTTCCGTAAAAAGAGTTACAATCCTTGCATCATTTTATGTCTTCATAATTGGCTAAGACTATCTGAAAATTTAAAGCAGCTGAGGGAACAGACTTGCAGCCAGAAGAACTAGCGAGGTGGGACTGTGTTTCCCTTCTGAGGCATGTTGAATAATCACAATAATTAACTTATTATTTCTTATGGGTTTTTTTAAACCTACAAGAACTAGGATGGAATAACAATCACCTGGAACACAACAGCATTGAAATTAAACCATGAACGTCAGAATGGGAGATGGGATGTCTTCATCTTTCCTTTCTCAGTACCAGAAGACAGACTGTACATTTTGCCCAGAGGTCTTAGGGAGGACCTCCCTTCCTACTGAGTCATCCACAGGGTCTCCTACCGATAAGGTTTGGCTCTACACCCCTCATCCTGGAAACTTTCTTCCAGAACTAGAAAATCCTGAGGCACTGTCAGCCAGTGGGCTCTGCATTGTCCAGGCTGCGTCCTGCAAGTCATTGGATTGGTCTGTTGGATGCTTTATGGGATCACTCCAAGTAAATTGACACTCCATGGTGTATGGCAAATGGACAGTCCTTTCCACATGGTTACTGCAGAGTAGCCAGTGTGGGGTAAGCTGATGATTCCTGGAATGGCTGCTGGTGATTCTTGCATAAGTCGGGTCCTGTGCTCCTGGGTAAATTTGGGAGAGGAGGAGAGGTGATATAGTATAACGATGCTGCGTGGGCAGGAAGTGGCTGAGAGACCAGCACAGGGAGGAGATTGGGCAGGTTCTAATGGGGAAGACAGAATCTTCAAAATTAATTTCAAAAAGAATGTAAACATATATGTATTTTTATATATTCTAATACAAAACACATATTGAGTTTTTGTACTATATATAGGGGGTGATTTAGTACTACCCTTATGAATCTGTTTTGGAGATCACTGTTTCCCATACCTAGCAATTTCCTGGGAATCTACTTCTTACTGTGTTGCAACCCTGTTAACTCCTCTGCTAGTGCTTCAGGGATCTTGGGAGAGAAACTATAGAAAATTTACTTGCACACTCAGAGTCTGAAAAGCCTTCTGGGGCCATGAGTAAACAAAGGGTGTTACGTTCCCCCCTGACTCCATCTATCCATATCCTCCTACCCAGAAAGTATAAGATGAACTGAGTTAGGAAGGCAGGAGTTACACTGTAAAGACAACAAACTCTCTAGTAGAAAGAAATCACGAGTATTGTACTCCATAAGAGACAGTGTACATAAATGCAAGGATATGGATATTTATATCATTTTATTGACCAATGCAAAAAACAGACCTCAGTTTGCCTGATTCAGAGAAGAACTTTTCAGCCATACATGTCAGTATTTTCTTTCTTTTTTATAAAATGGACCATAGATTTTGAAGTTGATAAGACTATGAAATTCTCTGTGCTTGTACCAGACCAGTTAAAGCCTCTTTATTAATGTTTTATGAAATTTCTTATGAAGACTTACTGTAAGTTAAAGGGAAAGCACGAATAGTATTTCAGTGACCAGGAATCAAGGTCTTCAGAACTGTAGGTCAGGCTGAAGCATCCTGGGGCAAAAGGTGCTACTTTCAGAGGTGATCTTCAAAAGATAAACATTTACACCAGACATCCTCACATGAAACGCTATAACAAAGTGAAGCCTACAAAGCAAAAGACTAAAGGGTATAATTCCACTGTGGTGCTGGAAAAGAACAGAAGCAATCTGGGCCATCCAGAGTAACTGCTCTGAAGAGCTTGCTCATTTTTTCCACAGTACAGAAATATATGAGCCTATGGCAGGGAATTAAAGGAGTGCTCAGTAATAACTGCGACTCAATATAAATAATGAAGGGGTATAAAGAATGTATATGACTGGAATGTACAATCATAGAAGATTAAAAAAAAACACAAAACTGAAAAGAAAATAAAAGCCAATACAAATTCTGAAAGGGAGTACATTCTTGGCACTATCCTTTAAAGGGGAAGTTAGGAAAGGAATACCATTACATGATGACGAGGGTGGGTCAGTAGGTAAAGGGGAATGTAGGTACTGAAAATAAAAACAAAAGCTTTTAGGGATATGAGCTAAGAAATATACACAAGGGCTACAAGAAGAAGGAAACTTTCAGAGTCAAATGATTGTGGTTTCTCCTTCATCTGGAGAATTATACAACATACTCCTGACTCCAAGTGGGCATTGCATCAAAAATGTTAATAGGAGAGACTGTGTTTTCAGCTTGCACTTTATAGGTAGTTAAGCATTTCCTGATTGGGACAATGGTCCAAGAACAGGTTCACTGATGGGTTGAAACAACCTGGAATTTGTAATTTTATTGTAGAACTGCTGGGTTAGAAAAGTTCTCCCATAAAGGCATGGGGAGCATGTATTTAGCCTTTGCAAAGAGGATAAGGGAAAGTCCTCCTTTTCTTATGGGTGTTATGAGAACAGGATGGTGGCAGCTCACCCACTTTCTTTCATGTTGCAATTTGTGCGAACAGGAGCTGGACAAGTTTGTGGTTTGCCTGGTGCCAGTCAGAAGTAAAGACTGTGTCCACTGTCCCCACAACTACCAGCTGGGGATTTAGAAATGCCAAAGTGCTTTGGCATTGAGTCCATGTGCTTGGGGCACATCTTAAATGTCTCTTTCCTTACAAAATTTGTGTGCGTGAAATATAGCTTCTCCCTGGAGTGGGATTCCCAGATTTCATAGACACAGTGAGGACAGTGGTGGAATATGGCTGTGTGCTGCCATGGGCACCCAGTCTAACTGCCACTGCATGTTTTTAGGTCAAAACTTTGTAACTTGTCACTTATTCTCCTGGGCTAGACAGCGGTAATAGTTTTGCTCCATGTGAGCTCACGTAGCTATGCATTCGTTGTAGAACCCGAGATGTACTTTATGAAAAAACCCAGTATATCTGAAATGTCAGAAAAACATTCTCTTTGGCACCAATACTGCCAGATTACAAATGTGTTTAGGAGCTTCAAGGTTGTAGGTAAACACCAATTGGTATTTCAACAGTTCTGGTGTTGGCCAGGTGCCTACAAACCAACTGACATAAATTCCTAATTACCTTCCCTGTATGGGCCACCAGGCTTTTAAGGACCCTTACACACCATACAAAAGAGTTTTCTCAGTGTATACGATGCAGTTCAAAGTATACCAGTTCCTACATATATGCAGGAAGTCTTTTTGCAGGGTACACATACCACTCTGCAAATCCTGTGACTTGCTGACTACTGGATTTGTTTTGGTAAAAGTTTACATTAGAAATGGAAAAGCCAAACTAGAACCTGAAAAGAGGAATGTCTGTAAGGTATAGAAAGCAATTGCAAAAACAGACTAGGATTCACCATTTGATTTTGATGATAGGGGTTGACACCTATGGAGGAAATGTGTTAAACCAGTTACCAACCTGCAAAATTTTAAGGTGAATTTCTGTTTACAGATAAATCCTGGGGTCTAAATTGTTTTTACCAGAACCAGATTTTAGTCCTGTTGTTCAAAACAAATGTGCCCTTCTTCCTGTGCACTGTTCATGGAAATAATGGGAATCAATTCTGGTGTCAAATGCATCCTGCAGTGTAAATTCAGGCACAAGGCTCTGCATGATGGAGTCTCTATATTTATTTGTCCACCACCATGTGCTGCCTTTTATTTTCATTCTTTCCCAGTAAATAAAGTGTGACATCATGTCTTAGGAGAGAGACTTCCTTTGTTTTGTTTTCCTTTTGTTTACAGTTTGCTGTTATCATAGATTTCCTCAGTGGGTGAAAAAAGTGGGTTTCTTTCAAGGGTTGTGTTGAAAAGTTTTCTGTAGGAAGTACTACAGGTCTTGGTGTCCTGCCAGTTCAACACACTGAAGTGACTGCTTTCTCTTTGATGGGAAATCCTACTTCTTATTCTCAGAGGGTCACTTTAACACTTAAACTTTTAATTTTTTTAAAAATAAATCTGAGAATCTGAATTATAACCCTGTGGTTAGGAAAAAATACATTTTAGTAGGGAAGAAACTTGTTATGATCTTAGGTAAAATGCCAACTGCAATAAAAAGTACTTTCAAGTGTCATTTATACATTAGGCAAGATTTAAAGAAACGGTAAAAATTATCTGACTGTGTTTGCCAAAATCTATATAGCTTTTTATTCTTAGAGATAATGAGGTAAAATGTAGCTTGTGTCTTTCAGACTAATAGCCTGTTTTTTGTGGACAGTACACAGTGGGAGTTTTTTCAAGGAAGCATGATAAGCTTGGGCTCTAAAATCAGACCTGATTATCCTCCAGAGATTTTTTTAGTTTCTCTCTGATGCAGAAGCTGGATAGTGATAAGCAAGCTCCACAACAGCTTTCCTACATTTTTCCAAAAGAGTTCACAAAGTGTTCTCATTTCCAAGGAGGGTGGGTAGAAGGGAAATTAAGGAAATACAATAGGAATCTGGGTATTCCAGCAGTGTGTCTATAAGGAACACATAACTGTTTTCCCATTAGAATCATGAAGGCTGCAGAAGAAAGTAAGGAATAAGGTTTGTTTACTCCCCTCTCCCCTTCTGCTGCAAAATACCATATTTTTAAATTATGATTGTGGGTCAGTCGTTGCTACATGGAGCCTCCGTTATTGTGCTGCAGACACAAATGCTGCACAACATTCCTTGTTCTCTGGAGATTTGCAATGAATCTTTGTGACCTAAATCAAGATGCTTCAGAAAACCCTCAGCTGTATTATAAAACAATTAAAACCCTCTGAAATACCTCTTTCAGGCCTTTCTTTACTGTATGCCATTCTCAAGGGTCTTCTTGAAAAACTCCGTCCTAATTTTCATTGACCAGTCCTGCTGTCATTGCTTGAAGGACACAAAAGTTGTGTAAACCAGAAATAGTCCCTTCAAGCTTTCTGTTATGAATGTGAGACTGAAGCAGAAGCATCAATGCAATTTTAAACCTGTGAACATTTTTTTTATAAAGACTTATACTGTTTATTACATATTAAACTGTATAAAAAGAAGAAGCTAAGAAACCTGCATGCTAACAGCACTATCTGCAGTCTAAACAAAACAGATGTCAAGCTATATTTATCCTTCCAGAAGGAAAAAAAAACAACACTACCACCAAAAACCAGATTGCCATGCCAATCTTTTGTCTAATGCAGTCTTATGAAAGATGGTGAAACTTTTGCATGATATGTAAACAAGATGAGATGAGAGCAATGGCTTTTATAATTTTTGGATGTCAGCTTTGTTACCTGTTGTCTCTGCAAGAAGGACCAAAATAAATAACAGTTCAACTCCAGAAATACCAGGAAGGGCAAAGAGAAAGGAAATGCTGTTGTTTAATTATGTGTTTGTCATTTTTCTCTAACACTCCTCACCCATAAGCAGGAAGTCAGTTTTAGATTGGAAGCAAGAAATCCTCAGACATAGTTCAAGGTCATGACTATATGATGAGACATTTCTTCCTCCATATGCTCATTTCTCTGGAGGTCAGTTCTCCCTTTCGCCTTTCCTGCTACATATAAGGTTTTTCTGATTCCCCTGACAGTGATTAATCCAAACCCATGCCTGAATTCCGTGTCTGTTCTGTGTTTTGACAATGGCTGTTGTAGGCTGCACTATGCACTTATCTTTTTGAACAATCAGAAATTATTTGAGCTCAAAGGGAAAGGGTCTGCCTCTAACTGAAATCTTTTTCTTTCCTCTTTCATGGATAAGGCAATTTTCATTCACCTCACCTCACACCAGATACACAGCGCACAAACTCTCCATGCCAGAACACAAGATTTTTATCCATTAGACTCCAATGATTTAACAAAAAGTCAAGGCTCAAGGAGGCTGGCGCATAGGCACTGCCATGGCACGTTACAGAGATAGCTCAAAAAGTTTACAAAGCTATGGAAAGAACGGGGGCTTATTCCTGGCAGAAGCTAAACAAATTGTTTGGTATCGTGCTTAAATAAATCAGAATATACAGCTCCTATACTTTTGACTGAAAGTTGTGTTGGCCTTAGCTGTATTTTCAGTTCACAGTCTATGTGCTAAAAAACATGGGAAAAAGTAACTCATATTGTATCAAATGGTAGCTGCTGAGTATATATATTCCATTATTAAAAGAAAACAAAAAGACGGGAACAAAACAAAGAGGAACAAAACACGGAGGTAGGAAAAATGAAATTTTGCAACAAATGCTAGTGAAAGTAGTAGCAAATATTGCAGCTGAGGCAAGCAAGATGCTTTTGGAAGTGTTATATAGAAGTGTATTAACAAAGAAGTACTGAAATTAAGGAAGAACAAGCTTAACAGGAAAAAAGAAGGTGGTTTGAATATGCTTTACAAGTTTAATTTCTCCTGGTCTCATAGATGGAAGACTTGTGTTACCTTTATGCTGCTAAATAAATGAGGATGACTGCCTGTGCTCTGGCACTGCAATCATTACAGACACATTTTATACATGCGTCACTTGGGTCTGTATTTCTCTGTCCTACATAAGGTCCTTTCAGTCTTGAACATAGTTATTATTTTGTCCGGTTTTCCCTTCTATCTCCAAATGCTTGGACTAAAGGAAGGACAAAGTTACGTGTCGCTGGCAGGATATTCTCACTGCATGAAACCACAGGTGTGCATTTCATGAGAGTGCAAGGGCATCCAGGGTGTTCAATGGTACAGAGTTTTACAGGAGACCACTGGGGGACTTGTCAAGGGGAGGGAGACACATAAGGTGCAGTTTTACCCATAATTTCTCTGGGAGGAGGCAGTTGGCCTGGACTGAAATGTGTTGACAGTGAGTCCACCTGGGTGATTAGCAGCCCAGTACACAAGCTCACTCCGTGACTGTTTTTTTTTATGTAGTAATACAGATGCAGCATAAATGTCTTTTAATTGCAAAAAAGAAAAGTCACTGGCCATTCCACTGTATGTCCAAAAGATCACTCAGTCAGTGAATTACATGTCTTTTTTGGCAGTTGGTTGTGACAGTTGAGCACAAAGACTAAGAGTACAGATGGCTCTTGCTGTTTCATTTGTGTTTGTCAGAAGCAAAGGATTGACATATTAAGGGAGAAATCCTGTCTTATCTACCCTTCTGTCTTCATCTGGAGCCTGTCCCAGCAGGCCTGAAATATTTAGGAGGAATTTTCCTACTGACTTCAATGAGGCTGGGACCAGCCTCTTGTGCTCCTGGGCCTCCACTGCATATGAAATGCATTTCTTATTCAACAAGTGTGTGTTTTGCTAGTCTCAGATGACTAAAACCATAGCAAAAACATAGATTTTGTTACCAAAATAGAGCTTGAATAAGCATGGACACAGTCAGTCAACCATGAGTCTTTATTAGCAAGATGTTCTTTCCATACAGTGCTTCTCCAGGTGAGAGCTAACCCATGGCTCTCCAAGCAGATTCTGTGACCATTCAGTTCCTGTTCATTTTCACACCTTGAAATCTGAATAAGGAAAGCATTATTTTTGGCTGATGCAAACACAATTTAAGTCCTGCTATCCTAACTTAGAAAGATGTTACTTTACATGCAGAGAATAGTTGGCTGAACAATATAAGAACACTATGAGCACGTGCTGCTGCATTTCACTGTATGTATCCTCTTGTTACCTGTGTCATGAAAATTATTCCAAGAGCTAGAATGGAGGCAGGGAAAGGAAGTGCCTTCCTTTGCATGATCACTACTCCCTGACTGCAGTGTTCTCTCATAATGACGGGTGTTTCAGAGATGGTATCAGATCACTGCTGTTGGTAGGATTTCTTAATAATGCCAAAATACACAAGGCTGGAAAATTGCTAAAATCAACAGCATCCTGCCTTGATATTGCAGGGAATGCTTGTCAAAGTCCAAGTCTGAACTGGAAATGAAATGCTGAGTTTACCCACACACAACAACTAAAGCAGTGGAAGTAAGGCACATTTCAGCCCTAACAGGTTCTGCAGGGTAAAGCCTGACAACTCCTCCTGCAAAGACTACACTCAGAGCTGCTACTTGTTTATGTGGTCCACTGAGACTGGGACAGTGATTGAAGAATAAAGGTCAACAAATCAATGGTGCAGTCACTGCCAAGTTGCCAGGTTATAAAATGTGAAAATCAATGCTCTTTCCAGGCTATGGGGTGACAGTGAGTTTAGACAGATACTTCATAATGTCACAGGTCAGCAGAAAAAAAACCCTTTTCATCTGAAAGATGAAAACTTGAAAAATTGAAACATTAAAGAAACATTGGGACCTTATTTTCATCTCCTTGCTGCTACTCAAATCACTCCCAATATGGTTAGCCAATACCATACCACTGCAAAGAAGATTCAGGGTCTTCCCACAGATGGAAAACATCTTATGATAAGAGATTCATGCTGGTCGATGAGGCATATTCCCATTGTTAGAAATAGTCTGGCAGATTTGTCCCCTGAGAAAACAGTTATTATCAGCCACAAAAGAAAATTTTGTAAAATTTCACTAAAATACAGTGAAGCATTATAGAGCTAAATTTTTTACATAATCAGACTGAAAAAAAGATGCTGACAAAATAAGTACAGTAATAGACAGTCACTGTCAGTCACAGTTCAGAAATAAGTAAAGCAATTATGGCTGAGTAGCAGAGGTCATGTTCTCCCACTCCTTACTGTTACTCTAAAAAGGAGCTGTCAGTCTCAAATGAGACTTTATTTAAAGGCTGCTGAGTTGTAATTGCCAAGAAGTGAAAGATAAAAGAATTCATATGCAGACAGGGTCTTCATGTGGTGGGGAGGCCAAGAGGGCTGTGTGCCAGTCGGCTACAGTCCTGTCGCATAATTTGGGATCTCAGTGTTAACAATGAGAATATGGTCTTCTTTGCTTCCTCTTAAATCCATGCAAGAAGGACAGTTTGAACTGCAGGCTTTAACTATGGCCACTTTCTTTGACAGGAGTTGAACATCATCTTTGCCATCTGCTCCTATTTCCAGGTCCAGGTAGTGTAAGACACCTGAGGGATTCGTTTGGTTTGACAGGTTAGTTCATAAGCTGTAGGTTTTAGTGTCTAATATTTTGTCTTATGATTATAGAAAGGGAAGAAGCAGGGAACTGTGCCTTTGAATCGTTCCTGGAATGCACTGTTTGAAACTGGATGTGTTATGTTACGGTGTTGGTTGTGTTATGCCAAACTGTGCTGTGGGATGCTGACCAGAGGACTGCAGTATCTCAAGAAGCAGGTCTTTATGGGACTCCTTAGCTCTGGCTAAGGACTTTCAGGTGCTGCCCTTTCATCCACAGTGCAGAGCCATGCTAATGCTTCTAGTCACCTGAAGAATTGAGAGCATACATTTGTTGTGGCTATGTGTACATGATGTGGGGAATGTCCCAAGGGAAACAGCTCCCTCCATGCTCCGGTGCATTTATGTGACAGTCACTCACCTCAGTTCTGTGTATTCATAAAAAACATGTTTTTTTAGTTATTATAAAGCTAGAGACAAAGCAAAGGTGATGTATGTATGCATTTTGCATTATGGTAGATGAATTTTCGCATGAAAACTGTCAGTTCAAATACAACTTCAAACATGAATGGCAGATTTAGTCCCTTGCCTGAAATACTGTTCTAGAGATGGAACTCAAGAATAGTTTTATAAATTCCTTATTAAAATTCTGTATTTAACTTTTAAAAAGGCTACTGACTTTGAAAAGCCTATGCAGGTTCAGTTTTTTGTATTGTTTCACAACATGTCACTATTATATACTTCCTAGAAAGGAGAATGTATGCTGTAAACAATATCAGTTAACATGAAGAGTAAAAGTATTATCTGCTCTCAGAAGAGACTGAGTTGGGCTTTGACAGGCTTGCCCTGCTTTGAGGATGTTTCTGCTCCCATGCCCTTCAGTGGCAAAACTCCCACTCTTTTCAGCCATTTAGGACCAACCCCAGAGGCAAGAGAGAAGCAAAAGATTTTTACATAACAATGGAAGTGTGATGAAGAGAAATATCAGGACATTCAGCTAGTCTCTCTGTGAATGGAACAAAAACAACAAATGAAAGCTGATCTTTCAGGGAAAAAAAAACACAACTGTTTGGGAAAGGATGCATTCAGCAAAAGATACCAGCTTAAGAGGAGAAAGCTATGTATATGGAAGAAAAACTGCCTCCTGAGAATTAGCAGGACACCAATTTTCAGGAAGCTGGACTTCAGAAAAGAGTGTGCAACGCTCTGAACACTTCCTAAGAGATATGCTGTAGTAGGCAGGAACAGAATGCACTCATCTTTTAGAATGAAGTCCTCTTGTGGCTTTGGGAACATGTAAGGTAGTGCCTGGGAAAAAACATAGGAAGCTTGAGGAATGCAGTGAAATTTGTTTCTGTCATACCTTGTTAAGAGAATTCTTTTTCCACCCTGGTTGTTTCTAAGGTCTGTTAAGGGTTGTTTGTTGTCAAATAGTTTCTTTTGTTCTGTATCTTAAACAACCTCAAACAAAGATTTCTTTTTCCTTTTGGGAACCTATGCTCCTCTCAATGCAATGCAGTTGTGGGAGTCCAGTTTCTACAGACTTCCTAAGTGGTTTAGAACAGCCCCAAACTTTATGATCCTGGATATGCTTTGCTTTCTGCATTTTAGAAGAGGGGAAGGTGTTGTTATTACAGACAATTTAAAACCATAACAAAATGTGGGCTCCAGTTTAATTTGAGAATGGAAAGCAAATGGTATTGTAAAGCTTAATGTTTATAGGAAAGAATGCTTTTCCTTTTCAGCCTTTTTCTTAAGTCTGAAATTTGTAAGAGGAAGTTCAAAGAGGATATACACATTAGTTCCTACTTGGTTATTTTCCATATGTGAGGTCAGTAGATTTCAGCGGATTAGTCTGGGTTCCTGAACAGCTGAGAAGTTTTGAAATCACCTTCCTGAGGTTTCAAAGTAGAGTATTATAGTTTGCAAAGAAAAAGATCAGTTTGGGCAGGCATTCGGTGTTGCCTTTTTACTAAGAAAGTGAGACTAGAATTGTTTGAAATGGAGATGAGTGTAATCAAAATAATTAGCAGTACCTTCTACAACACATCCATTATGGCAATGATTTAAATGATTTAAAACTCACCAGGCTTTTTAATAACTAGCATACCTTTCAATAGCCTTAAGACGCTGCCCTTTTCTACACTGATGGTTATACTTAAAACATATTGGGAGAGGGTGATTTACTGTTTCTGGGCAATTTTCTGTATCTAAGTTTTTTGTATCTAAACAAAAGGCCCACTTTATTGGAACCTGGATTTGTAAAGAGAACCAGACATAAATAGATACATTTTCAAACAACTAGACTGACATTGTTATTTCAAACTACTCTGTACATCAACAGGTTTTTCAGCTTGACATAGTATTTTCTTTCAAAAGCATCAGTAATTAATATAATGTTGTGAAATTGCAAAGAAAGTTCCTCACAAGACTTGGCTCAGAAATTTGCAATACTCACCATTTGGGTTCAAATATTCATTTACCAGCTTCAGTTCAGAAGCAAACTGAAGTTCAAGTGAAGGGTCCTGATTTGATATTTACATTGATAGTTACATCTATAAAAAGACTTTCCCAGTGATTTGTAATGAAAAAGCACACAAAATACAGAGGTAGCTGCAGAGAGAGATGAGGCAATGGCAGTGAATCTAGTTTCACCGGT
>VWZY01009226.1:7821-24870 GCA_013399075.1 Chloroceryle aenea
CAAAAAACAATGACTCATTCCAATAAACAATTTTCTTCTCCAGAAAAATAAACATATGTCTAGACAACAAAAGTGGGGTGACAGAAGCTTTCAGTCTTTGGCTGCTCTCCCAACTGAAACTGTTTCTTCACCATAGAAAAAGACAGTTTTTGCTCCCTGAATTCTTCCAAGTCCTCTAAAAAAGGCAGACAAGCATCCCAGCGTGGGTTCCTGCCCGCTGCTGCACTTACTGAGCCTCTGGCTTCATTCACAAGCAGCAACACCACAGAGCTGCCAAATGCACGCTCGACTTCTGGTACATCCAGAGAAAAATGATTTGAGGGGCCTGAAAGCAGTAGCAGGGCACCTACAAAAGATACTGGCCCCAGGGAGCACAGCAGGAAAGGTCTGGATGCCAGTGAGAGAAGAACCCTTGTTTGCAATTGCTCTGGATCCACAGGGGGCTCAGTCAGACTGTTTTTAGCAGAATCAGCCAAATGGCAACACCCCCAGCACAAAGAGCAGCAGGGGTTGATGGAGAGCTCTCAAGGAGGTTTGGGGGTTTGGTTGTTGTTTGCTGGGGTTTTTTTTTGGTTTGTTGTTTGGGGTTTCTCTGTGGTTTGGTTTTGGGGGTTTTTTGGGGGGTGGGGTGGTTGGGTGTTGAACTCCCTGCATTTCCCGAGTCACAGCTCTTAAGGATTTAAAAACAAAACAAAACAAAAGAGCCACAATAAAGAAAAGCAGGAGACTTCAGGGTTCAGGAGAACTTATTCAACAATTTGGTGCTCCTTTTTCTTCAGCATAAACTCTTCAGGTCCTGAACAGCTACCACAGAGATGAGCAGTTCAGAGAACTGTCAAGCTACTTTGCAGTGCTGAGAGCAGTGGCATCGCTGACTTATGGAGGCATTGTGGCTTTCTTCACATCAGGCAAGAGTGAATATTCTGCAACTTCTTAAGCCAAAACTCATTTTTCCTCATAATCAGAAAGGTTAAGACAGCTCTTATGCCAAGCCTACTACTAAGTACTAGATATTAAAAAAAAAACAAAAACAGTAGAAAAAGAATTAAACCTCCCGTGTCTTCATAGTTCTCCGAGATACCAGTCAAGCTAATGAATCAAAGTAGCCCCCCTTGTCTTTCAGCTCCTTTATCTTCTAGAGAGGCCAGCTCCCTATACCCCAAAAAGTTCTGGAGGAAGAGGAAATGGGGATTTAACAGCTTCAGAATTTCACGAGCTGTTATAAAGGTGTGGAACAAAACATCAGATGTATTGCAAACTGGACCAGATTTCTCCAGTAAAATTCAAAGCCTGGAAACAGGGGGTTGGTTCTGTGATAGTTTTTCCCCAAGAGGTGCAGGAGAAGAACAATTTCTCTACCACGAAGCAGCCTGGGGAAATTCTAATAGAACACCAGTGATCAAACCTGCTTTTGGAAACAGCTGCCACTTTCTTTTCTGCTCTGAAGAATAATGAATCCCCTACTTTCTCAAATGACTTGGGTCTGAATGTGCATTCTTCTACCTTGATCATCTCAAACCAATCATATTTAAGGAATAATTTCTTAAGCTCTCTCAAACAGAATAGGGAAAAAGAATTGTCACAGAAAATAAATTAATGAGAGACTGATCTGGAAAGGCTTCAAAACTGGGATGATGTCTACGAGTATGGGATTTCTAGAAACAGGAACCTCCACACAAGGTTTACAGCTGCTGTACACTTTATGTTATGTTTCAGTTGGTGGCTCCCAGAGAAACAGCACTGTTGGGATTGAAACACAAAGAAAAGCAATCATCAGGAGTCGGAAGGAAGCTCTTGGGATGTGGGAATAGCTCTGTAGACACATCTCAACTTCCACAGAACCAACCAACTGTTCAATCACAGCTAAAAGCAGACGTATCTTGAATCACCAAAGTTTACTGAGAGATGGCAGAAGTTCCCAATCAGCTTCCTTGTGACACTAAATTACTTGTCCAAACATGAAGCCTGTTTTCCAGTTATGAGGCTGATCAGTGACCACCTGGGAGAGACAAGACAGCGGTGTCTGGTGCGGATCAGAGTGACACCATACATCAAAGAGCCTGTCACACACGCTGTGTCTTCTGCCCACAGCACTCTCCTAAGCATCAGGTTTGAGTAATGCATTAGGAGTTGATCTGAACCCTTGCAGCACCACCTTCAGTGGAGCTCTGGAGTCGGCTGCGAGAAGGAAGAAAGGATTTAAAGTTCCTCCCTCGGGTACTGGAGTGCCTCCAGTCACAGCATCCATGTGAATGGGCCAAAATCAGTGGGAAGAGGTTGAAAAAGATCAAGTGCTGGGTCCTGCACTTGAGTCACAACAACCCCCTGCAGTGCCACAGGCTGGGGCATTGTGGCTGGAAAGCTGCCTGGGAAGGGAAGGGACCTGGAGGTGCTGGTGGACAGCTGGCTGAAGAGGAGCCAGCAGTGTGCCCAGGTGGCCAAGAAAGCCACCAGCATCCTGGCTTGGATCCAAGACAGCTTGTCTAGCAGGAGTAGGGAAGTGATTATGCCCCTGTACTTGGCACTGGTGGGGCCACACCTTGAATACCACGCTCAGGTTTGGGCACCACAGGATAAGAAAGACATCGAGGGGCTGGAGCAGGGCCAGAGAAGGGCAGTGAAGCTGGTGAGGGGTCTGGAGAAAATGCCTCATGAGGAGTGGCTGAGGAAGCTGGGGTTGCTTAGTCAGGAGAAGAGGAGGCTGAGGGGAGACCTTATTACTCTCTACAACTACCTGAAAGGGGGCTGGAGTGAGGGGGTGTTGGTCTCCCAATTAAAGGGAAAACTTCCAGACAAATTAGGATGAAAGAAAGAGAATAAATTAAGGATAAGACAAAGTAAGGAAAAGCTTAGAAAGACCTTCCTCAAACTTACACCCAACCAGTGTGGGCCACGGCCATGGTTTAGGTAACAAAACCACCCAGGAGCAGCTGCAAGAGGTGATGCTGTCTGGAGGTGAGTTGTCTGGGTGAGATCCCACATGAAACACCAGTAGTTAAATCCTGACATGATTCCACTTGAGGCCTCAAAAGTTTCCTGTACCTATCTCCATCCTGGCAGCTCCTTTTTCAATCACAGGGTTTTGCAGACCCAGAACAAGTTGTAACAAACACCCACTTTCTAGGAGCACCTTTTGGGAGAGAGAAAAAACCAAAACAGAGCACAGACTTGAGAGAGGAAAAGAAAAACACACCCTAGTCCAATAACTAAAAACCCAGGCACCGAGCTACTCATGCCTGCAGTGATGTACTCTCTGCTTTAAGCCTCCAATCTTTACACATAAAATGAGCTGCACACAGGAACACATTACCTCAGTGCAGATATTTCAGTGTATTTTATCCAGCTTTATGTGCAGTCCAATCTAAACACCACTGGTACATGGAGGAGATTGTTCTCCTGCTGTGGAGATGCACCGACCCACACCAACCACAGACAGCTGTTTAACAAAGCCTACTCTTGACATCACCAATTCAAATCTCCTTCAACATCTGGACGTTCAGAGGGTAAAGCTTTGAGCACTACAAATCCTTCCCAAGTCACCGATTACTCTGGAATTCTTTCAGCTATCACGCCTGTGATGGGCCAGGGAAGTTTTTCACCCAAATTTACCACCTGACCGAGCAAGACAATTACTGAGGTGCTGGGGTTGCCTGGAAGAGCTGAGAGGGAGGGGAAAGCTGCAGAAAAACCCTGTGTGGTAATTCTAAGGGCTGGTCAACTGTGAGACCCAAACCACCTCTCCCCTTAGACACAGGGCAGGGGGAACGCACCCGCAGGTCGGGCGGGGGGCAAAAACTGGACTGGGGACCTGTAGGAGTGAGAGTGAAGAAAAAACCCCCAAGACAACAGGCACAGGCTGACAGGTCAGTAGTTTGGCAGGTTGAGGGAGCCTCCATCGTGGAGCATTTCTAGAAGTAGTTTATTAGGAAAGCAGTGACTTAAGGCACGTGAATCGCCCTGGTTCTCAACAAAACCTTATCCTGCATCATGAATTGAAGATAATCCACAACAGATAAAATTGAAGGCAACCAAACAACAGAGGCAGATAACGATAATCGTAAAGCTCTTATCTTAATCAGTATGGTGGACTTTTAATTAGCAGCTGGAAGTTACACTACAGATTAAGTGCATCAGTGAAGCTGCAGCAGAGCCAGCTCCATACTGAGAGAAAAGTCTGTTGAGGCTTTTTTTCCGTGATGCTCCATCCAAATCACTACAGCTCTGTCACACCAGGGCTAGCTCTAGTCTGGAAACAATTTAGCAGAAACCACGCAGTGCAAAAACCATAGCAAGGCACCCTGTGCTTGAGCTGCCTCCCCAGAAAGCTTCGGCAACTCTGCACAGCATTCCCAGGAACAGGAACATCCAGCAGCTGACCTGGACCCAACACAGCTCAGGAAACCCAACTGATCATGGCCCTGCCAAGCCCCAGAACATCCCCTTAGACTGCACAAGCTCCAGTGTGAGCAACTAAACCGATGCAAGGAGAAGGAAGCCCAGGTGATACCTTTACCTGCAAAGCCAACCCGGGTTGCCCTGGGCTGCCCTGAGCTGCAGCCACCTACTGCTGCTGGCCCTGCCAACGACCACCGAGCCTCGGGCACACCCCAGGCGAGTTCTTTTTCCCGGTTACCTCCCACAGGCCACTCCTGGCTGCCTAAGGGAACCGGTCAGTGTCTTTCTGCACCTTTGGGCCGTTTCCCGGCCTCCCGAGCACCACCGGGACCACCGGGCACACCCCGNAAGTTTCTCCTCCTGTTCAAATGGAACTCCCTACTCACAAGTTTGTGTCCCCTGCTTCTCATCCTGCCCCTGGGCACCACTGACAAGAGACTGGGCCCATCCTCCAGACACCCACCCTTGAAGTATTGATAAGCATTGATAAGATGCCCCCTCAGTCTTCTCTTCTCCAGACTAATCCCTCACCCCAAATCCCTCAACCTTTCCTCAAGTCCCTTGGTGCTCCTGCCATGCCGCGTGAGAGCAGCTAAACAGGGCCTCAGCAGCCGCGGCTGGGACCTTGCTCTTGGGGCTGTTTCTGTTACACCTGCAGGGCTGTCTCTGGTTTTCCATCTTAGGGTTGTAGGTGTTGCAATGCAAGTCATGTAAAAGAGTTGGTCGGTTCCCAGCCAGAGTGTCAAGAACTGCAGAAAATTTCCTGTGTGCACAGGTCACGTTCTTTGGGGATTTTAGTCTGGTTGGGTTTTGCAGAGATCCAGCAGATTTTTTCAGAAGCCGTTTCCTCTCTGAAATTCTTTCCCCTTCATTTTTAGCCATTCAAAACTTGCAGGGGTTTTAATTTCACCTCTCCAAGGAGTTCACATGGCGATTAAAAAAAAATAAAAAAATAATGCAACGCCAAATTCAAGCTATGACAGCGTGGGACCGAGGCTTTTCCCATGAGTATAAACACATCAGGATGAGGACATGGGAGAAGTTAGAGAGCAAAACACTTGGAGAACACGCTTTATTTGGAAGAACTTTTGAGGATCCATTTTACAGCGAAGTAAAGCAGAGTCATGCAGCGCTGTGGTAAAGCTGAGAAAGTAATGCCAGGAACAGAAGTAGAAGCTGAGGCTGGTTTTTAGGAACACACTGTCACTGATTAAATTACTGCGGCATATTCCCCTGAAGTGCCCTCGGTGAATCTTCCTCCACTTACCCTTTCCTTTAGATGCCAGTTTACAAGTGTTCTCTGAGCTGCACTGGCCTTACAGCTGCTTTCTGTGGAGTAAAGCCTGTATTTCCCCGCAGGAAGTTGCCTAAACTCTAAACTCTGTTGCAAGCTTTCCAGGAATCGATGGAAGATCAGACATTCACCTGATCTCCCTCTGACATCCCTTTCCTTTTCCTCTAAGGGCTGCNTATGGAAGATCAGACATTTACCTGATCTTTCCTTTTCCTCTAAGGGCTGCCAGACTCCACCTGTTCAGTGCTTTGGGGTCTCCGAAGGAGGAGAGCTCCACTACCAAACGGGGTAACCAGGAGGAAAGGGGAAAGCTCCACCTCATCTGCCAGCTGTGGGAGCTCCTCGGCCAGAACATGCCATCTGGGGAGGGCAGAAATACAGAGACAGATTCCTCCAGCAAGCAGGATTTGGGCTTTCCAGTTACAGAACCTGCTCCCCTTGCTGTGCGCTGCAGCCCAGACGTCTGCAAACCCAGGACAAAGCCTTGAACGGGCTGAGGGACATAACCAGGGAGTTCTCTCTGCTCAGAGGTGTTCTTTAATGGGTCGCCATGCCTGGAGCAGTCCAGGACCAGGACTTTCACTCACACTGTGATCAGATCCTTTCCTCTGCTGGCTCTGGGCTGCAGTGCGTGGCTGGCCCTGGCAGATGGCATTTGGAAAAGAAGTGGCATAGGTCTTTCATTCAACCAAGTTAGCATAAAATCAGCCTGAGGATCTTCGGGAGGTACATCTGAAGGATCTGTATCCCCACTGAATACAGGCAGCCTGATACAAACTTTAGTCCTAGCTTTTGAAAGACTTCAGCTTGTCTTTCACAATCTCTGGTGGGAGTAGGAAGGCTGCTGTCCTTGCGTATGAGTAATTGGTGTCTGGGTCACATGCACTTTTCCTGTCATCAGCCAGAATCTCCTGTATAGTTTAAGGAACAAAAAACTGTTGTGAAAACAAGTAAGTTCCCTTCCCTGCCCAATTTCCTGTGCTGGATTGAGCAATTCAGGTCAGAAAAGGAACCCAAAGTGTCTCATGATTGGTAGAAGAACTTGGCACTGGTGGAAAACCACTTTGCCCTGGGCCCCAACTGACTGTGGCCAGCCCTGAGTGAGAAGTCACGTGAACTGCCTCTCTCGGGTGTATCTGTGGCACTGGAAAGTGTCACAACCTGACCTAACTCTTCACTTGTGGTAGGATATCGAGAACTAGTCAGCCTCATTTCATCCTAGCAGAAACAGAAAGGCCAGGGAAAGGAATATTGTACAGGTGCTTGCTACAGCCTTGGTTTAAATAAATAAGAACAAAGATACTGAAGCATTTTAAGCTTTTTTTTTTTTCTTATGATGATAATGCCCATGCTGACAATAATCTTCTGAGGTTGGATTTCCACAGACGCACGCAGTCAGCCAAAAATTACTCAGGTGAATGCAAGAGGCCACTGGTTTGCCAGCTCTCCTGTCGTACAAGACACCAGGGCAGACAATGGACCCTCTGGCATAATGCTGATCTGGGGATGGGGCCTGAGGCACTGCCAACTTCTCTTCCTTTCCTTGCCTATTAGTCCAGTTACATGACTGACTCAAGAGCTGGGAGCAAAGGCAATAGTTCATCACAGCTTCTCCCAGACGTGTGACAGGTGAGAACAGACCGCGCGAGTAGGTGAGAAGGGATCAGAGGTGCAGATCTCTTCTTTGATGGCATTTGAGGAATGCCTTGGACTACATCCCTTCTAGCCACTCAAGAGCTTCTTCAGCTCAGACTCTTCACAGAACCATGCAAGGTGCTTAATAAAGTCACTTGATGATACCAGAAGCTCAGTCTGTTCTGCATCTTTTAGAAGCCCTGATACCATATTCTTCTTGGGAGCTGGGCAGTGCTATTTGGGCTGCCACAATGGGTAAATTCAGTGCACTTAGCTTCTAGCTGCTCACTGCAGAGACTCAGTGACATTTCTTTCACATACAAGCAGATTATCTGAGCTGTTCTCAGTGCCCATGAGCCAATCTCTGTCCAGACTGAAGGTTTTTTTCTACCAGATTACTACAGGTTCCAGTTCTACTAGTTGCATGTGTTAGAAGAAATGGGTGTGCACTCTTCTGTCTAATGGGAAAAAGGAAATGTAATATCCCAGTCCTCTATTGCACCCTTCGGTGTCTCCTCTTGAGAAAAGACGAGTGACTAATCCACACAACTGAATCTGCAGTCAGAGCAGGGCTGAACTAGATCCTAATGGCATCATCCTGGTGCACAGTGCCTTCAATCACTGTGTCTGTGGTTTGTCTGGAGCACTTGCGACTCCCTTTCATGCTTTTCAGGTTTTCTGAAAGGTGCTTCTGGAACTTCTTGGTGAGGAAGCAGTAGATGATAGGGTCCAACACACAGTTTGTACTCAAAAGACACAAAGTCACCTGATGAGCATCGTTGAGTTGTTGGCGCAAGTGACAGTTCTCCTTCTTCCACTGCTCCAGAACAGTCAGGGTCCAGGGCAGGTCCACTATGTGGTGAGGTACAAAGCTTATGATGAACACAGCCAGCACCGTGCAAACCATCCAGAGTGCCCTTTGCTTGACATGAGCACTCTTCCGTGGATGCACTGGTTTGGAGAACAGGGTCCTGATAATGATGATGTTCCAGCCTAGTATAAAAAAGAAGATGATGTAGAAGAGGATGCAGATGATGACATGAATGGCTAGAACAGCTGAAACACTGCCAGAAGCGTTGTAGCTTTCAAAGCAGCGCGTGAAATTCTTCGAATTGATCTCCTTCCGATTAGTATTATTGTCAAAAAGGTAATACAAAGAGCTGCCCACTGTTACGATCCAGACAGCTGCTGACACGTAGATACCCCTTCTCTGGGTGGTAAACTGAGCAGCTTTAATGGGATTAGTCACAGCTTGGTAACGGTTGTATGTGATGACCATCAGAAAGGCAACAGAAGAGTAGGTATTAACAAAAAATAAACAGCCAGCCACACTGCAGAGGAACTCAGGCATGATCCAGTCTCCATGGTGGTGATAGTAAACAATCCACATTGGCATTGTAACCAAGAAGAGTAGGTCAGCTACTGTCAGATTCACCATGAATATCTTGATTTCATTGAGTTTCTTCGTGGGGTAAATACGGCTGAAAATCCAGAGTACGTAGCAGTTGGCAACAAAGCCCAGAATGAAAATGATGCTGTAGAAAACAGTGAAGAGGTTGTAGCGAAACTCAGAGTCTATGTGGCATGAAATGTAGGAATCAGTACTCCCATCAGCACCAGCTTCACCCTTCCCAGCCATCATGGTGCTGAGTGGGCTCCTCTGAAGATGAATTTACTACTGTAGCTTTTCTTCTTACCTAAAAACATAAAGCATAAAGTGAGCTGCTGGCTATGGTGCCATTGCTAAGGCAAACCCCACCTTTCACCTTCAGCTGTCTGTGACTACAGTTCCACCTTGGCTCCAGCCACAGACACCTGCCCTGTCCCCTTGGTCAGCTCTTTGATCCCGTTTCCACACCTTAATGGCCTCTCTGTCTTCATCCAGCGCTGCTGCTGCGGTGCGGATCTCACATCGCTCAGCTCCGACCTCAGGCTTTGCTGCATGAGGGTTCTTAGGTAAAACAATCTCTTACTCTGCTCTGGCACAAACTTTTTCATCTCTTCCTATAAGCAAAGAAATATTCTGGGTCTCTTTTTTTTCCCCTGTGTTTCCTAATGCTTTCTAACTTGCCTACATTTATTTTAACCTAGAAATTCCAGAAAAGAAACAGTGTCTGGTAAAAAATGTCTCACGAGTGCCATTTCCAGAGTTACCCTCTACTTGTTTTCTTCTGACATTTTCCTGCTTACTCTTGTGAAGATTGTATTTGTTTTCTCAGTTGCAGGCACTGGAGGCTCTCACGTTCACTTCACGGGCTGCCAGATCTCTCCCTTTTCTTCCTCAGTGAATGATGTAGAAGATGAGTCACTAAACCTAAAAGGTGAGGTTTTGTGGTACATTTTTGATTCTAACTACAGTTTATCTCTCTTCAAATCCTAGCTGTTGTCTAACATTTTGAGTTCAAGTTGTCATCAAACCCATCTGGCTCCTTTTTTTTTTGCCCCCTACCACCTCTGCACCAACTGCGAGCGGCAGCAGCAGCAGTTCTGTGCTTTCCCGTGTTGCTGGTGGGGCTGCTGACAAACACTGTCCTGAAACAGATGCCTTCAGGTTTTTAATGTGACCAGTCAAAGCTTTCTGGATCTTTCCCAGAAGCAAACAGTGGCATGAAGCCCCATCTCACCTTCTCCAGGTTGAGTCTCAGTTTGTGCCCATGTGCTGCTGGTTCCTCATTTCCACACTGGCAGATTTCCTCTGCAAATGGGGAAGTTGGCTCTAACGCAGGAAAGCTCTCCCTTTCTTCAGCAAGCTCAGCAAAGCCCCTGGTGCTTCTCTCCAGTTGTCAGGAGAGGAAGGCAATAGACAACTTCCTGAGCCTCACAGGTCCCTCAAGGACGTGACAACACCACAACTTGTCCTTGGACCTTCACGGACTGCTGAGTACTGGGCAGCACTGGTGTTTGAGTGTCTTTAACCTCAGTCTTTCAGATGTGTTTCGTGTGAATTAACAAGTGGCTGTGGCAGAACTGGTAGCTGGCCAGGGGCACGTTGTATCTGTCCTCTTTCACCTTAACCTCTGCCACCCTGCTGAACACCCACTGCTCTCTAAAGGGTAGCAGCTGATTCAGGTGATGGTAGCCAGGAGGTGAGGATGCTCAGGGCTCTCATACCTTGGAGTGTGGCCACAGAGGTCTACACATCCCCGAGACTTACTGTGTCTCTCCTGCTGCCCTGAGGAGAGGTCCCAGAGCAGTTCCATGCTCTGTTCCCTCTTCAACCTTTGATTCAGGAGGGACCCCAGGCAACTTTTACCAGTCAGTTCATGGGTCTGTTTCCACACCCTCCTCTACGTATGAAAAGTGTCACAGCCTTAAATAAATGTCTGTATCTAAGCCCAGCTTCCCACCCACTGAAGGACCAGCTCTGGAAAGGACGTGCACCAGTGGGGAGGGTTTGCAGCTCTCAGCTCAGGGGGCATGCAGAAGATGCAGACAATAAGGGAAGGGGGTAAGGCTGTGCAGGAGCAGGAGAAACCAGTGGGGAGCTTTGTGTTTGATTCTGATGTTAGGGGGAAAAAAAAATTCAAACAAAGAAATGACCAAAAGAAGAAATCCTAATTACCTAAGATAATTAGAGAACTCAGTTTGGGATTTTTTCAAATCTGCATTGGAAATGCACGGTTCTGACAACCTGCCAACTGCAGCAAGCAGTTCTGGTGCTTGGGGATCCAATGTTTGCACTGAAAAGTGCTCTGTCCCTGTGCCACCAGACCTGGATGTAGCAAGAGAGGGGAAAAAACTAGAGGTGAAGCACCTCACTAGCAGAATCCATGAGGAGAAGAGAAGTGCCCACATCCAGTGCACAGGCACCACGAGTCCCTTTGGACTGTGCCAACAGACCCTCCATTTCTGGTGCTCTTCATGGGCACAACAGCCTCCAAACTTTTCCCAGGAGCCCCATTGAACTTTCATGGTGGGGTCTCCAGGCCTGCCCATCAGCTGCCAGATTTAGCAGATGGGGTGGAAAGGAGAGCAGATCTGCACACCCCCCTGCACTGCAAAGCCCTGCACAGGAGCTGGGGTTGAGCTACGGGGCTGTGGTCTGACCCAAAGAGATGAACACAAAGACATGCTCTGCATTGCTAGAAATCCTCAGCAAGGGTGGGCTGTGGGGGATGGCAGAGCCATCTCCTGGCCCCAGCAGCACTTGGTAGAGCTCCTCTGTAGGCTGTGCATTAGTAGGCTGTGCAGTGCCAGTGCCAAGGTCCTCTGGGGAATCTCAAGGGAGTTGGTTTTCCCTTCTCGCTCGTCAAGCCAGATATTCTACAAGAGAGAGCTAGAAGAGCATGGCACCATTCCCCGCTAAGTTTATGCAGTACCCACTTCCCTTTTCAGCCTGAGGAACTTGAGCTCGCATCTCCCGTGGACTTGTAAGGTGTCCTAAGCTCTAGACTCTGGAGCACCCTGCGGGGGATCTCACGCAACCTCTCCTCCAGTTCCCCTTTGTGTGAAACACGTAAATATTCTTCGTGCCAGGAGAAGGGGGAACAAGTGGAGTGGTCAGGGTGTGGGCTGGTGATAGTGGGTCCCATCCTCTGATGCAGCAGGCTGCACAGCATTACCCAAATCCCTGGCAGCTCTAGCCCAAGCCTCTACCTTGTACACAAGTAGACCAGCCAGTAATCCCACCAGCTGCATGGCAGCACTGGGGGTGGAAGAATCTGGCTGCGCAGCAGAGCGTGGCCAGGACAACTGGGGACTCCCAGTCTGTGCTCTCTCCCACGGGCCGTGCTTTCCCAAAACAATTTACTGGCTCCTGGCTGCAAGGTGCAAAGACCAAGCTCATGCAAACTACGGCATCAACAAAAGTCTATTCCAAGAGGAACAGCAGTAATAAAGAAAATTTTCTGCTTACCACTGTTGAAAGGATTCAGCAAGATAAGTCCATCTTCAGCTTTAGTGATGGGTGTTTTACTGAGGGTGCTCTGTCTTCTTCCGAGTGTTATTTTCTTTGACCTGGGGCTGGAAGGTCTCCACAGAGGCAGCTCTCAAGAACAGCACACCAGAGAGGGAGCAACTGCAGCATGACTGCAGACTCACTAGAGAAGAGGAAATGTGTGACATCAGCTTAAAGGAAATGAGAAATAAAATAAGCTGTGGAGGAAAGACAACCAACCACAGCAATGAGCTGGAAAGTCCTTAAAGATGTTTCCTCAAAGCATGTCTGCTTCTGATGAAAGAGGGCAAAACTGGGAATTTTCTCTGAAGGCAGAATAGAAATGCACTCTGTGTCCATGGTCAGATCTGGGATTAGACAGCACTTGAGCATCCTTCTTCCAAGCAGATGAATGGCACAGGCCAGAAGAACTTTAACCTTGAGACAAAGAAGTGTCAGGAAACTCCTGTATTCAATGGACACACTCATTTCCTAGCAAAGTCTCTTTCATGTGTGTGTTGGAGATGAATGGACAGGAATCCAGCCATCCCGAGTCTCCTTTTATCTCAGGGACCTTCAGCAGACACTTAGACACCACATGGCAGGTCTTCACCTGGCCTATCCACCTTCACATCACGACCTTTCTCCGTGGCAGCCTGAAGACCACTCATCACAGTGATGCAAACTGGTGGCATGCTCAGGGAGACACCAGTGACAAGCAAAGCTACATCCACGGTCCCAGCTAAGCTGTAAATCCCAAGTCATAGCTCCCATGTTGATGGCTAACCTTCCCTCCCTGCAGACACTGCTCTTGCACCTGCACACAGCGCAGATGTGAGCTCAGAGCACAAACCTGCACAAACACCTGCAGGAACCAAAACACCAAGTCAGGTGCCTGGATTCAGCGTGAAACACACAGGAATGGAGACACAAAGTCCATCACCAGCACAACGAGCTGCCTGAGCCTGCAACAAGGCTGCTGAGGAACAGCATGAGCCCGTGTGGAAGCAGAAGAGGCCGGTTCACATTGGTACTCTCTTCATGAAATGCCATCTATGGCAAACAGCCATAGATGGTATGGGCCATACCCATGCTGGTGCCCACGAAGAGCACCAGAGACTGCTGTGGTGCGGTGTCACGTCCTGGGAGACCCACTTGGGAGAGCCTGAGGGTTGTGTCCCCTGGGACATACCAGGTGAGGACAGCAGCCAAGCTTCTCCAAGAGCCAGGAATTGGCACGGACCTTGAGACACCTTCAAGTCCCGCTTTTGCTGTTGGGCTGGTGAGCCTTGGCTTCCAGCCAGGACACAGCAACCTCCTGATGAGCCAGGGAAACGGGGCACTGACGGACACGGCCAGGTGGATGGCAGCAACACTGCTCTGCCAGGATGCTGACTTGTGCCTTGCCTGGCCTCAGGTGTCTCGGGGCAATGGGCTGCAGAACATCAGGGCAGCTGGCAAGGTGCCGTGACCCACCCTCTGTCCATGTCCCAGCACAGATCTGGGCTTCTTTGCCTTGGTCAGCTCTTCCCTGGCTCTTCTCCAGAGGGTGCAGAGGGAAGCACCTGCCATGCACCTCGGCGTGGTGTCCTGGGGTGAGCAGAGGCAGAGGGAGCACCCGGGAGCCTGGTGGGCACCAGCAGCCCCCGCCGCGCTCCCAGCCTGGCAGGTTGTGCCAGTGCTCAGCAAACTGCTGTGCCAGCGTCCTGCTGCTGAAGCTCCAAACCACCCAGAGCTGCACGGAGACCACAGCTGAACACACCCTGAGCTGCTGTGGACTCACCCTTGTCCCTCACACCACAGCGTAGGGTGTCCGAGGGACTTGGAAGCCACCTGTTGTGAGTGGGACCCAAACTCCCAGGGTGCCAGGGAGCCCCACAGTGACAGCACCGCACGGGGTGGGAGACCCTGCTCTACCCTGCCCTGCCTCAGCAGGGCTCTGGAGGTGCTGGAGCGGGTCCNCCAGCCTCAGAAATTCTGTGATACTGTGATTCTGGCTGTGTGGGGCAGGAGACCAGGGAACAGCCGGACTCTGTCAGGCCACGTCAGGGTGACCCGAAGGGCAAGATGAGGCTCCTGCTGTGATGCTACAGATCTGTGGTGGGACAAAGACTACAGCAATCTCCTTCCTTCTGCCTCCCACCATCCTCCCTCTTTCCCCATCAGCCACTGTAGAGAGAACCAAGGAACCTGGCCCTTCGTGGGCCAGACAGAGGCCCAGTTACACCCGTAAGACTGCAGCCTGGAGATCAAATTCAAACCCAAACAAAAGCATGCTGATGAGGTTGGCTGGCAGCCAGTCCAGGCCTTTGGGAAGAGCAGCCAGGGAGGATGTCTGCTCACAGAGCAAAGGGGAGCACTCGCAGTGGCTGTAGCAATGGCCAAACAAAACTTGCTGTCCTGCTGCAGCCACGTCCTTAGAGGAAATGAAAGCCCAAGAGGTTTAGACCAGGGAGGAGCTCTGATTGTAAATTATCCTTCCTCTGAACAGCCCTGCGTGGGCTCTGCCACTGATGGAGCACACACACGCCACTGAAGTTCAGCAAAGAAGACTTTTTGTGAGATCAGACAATAAAAACATAGCGAGTTCAGTGGTGAAGGGCACAAAGAGACATAACAGGTGGAAGCTGTAGCAGTGCCAGAAGCTTTGCTTCCTGATTTAAGCACTTACACTGGAGTCAGGACACCTCCACCTGCCCTGAGCACACTCCTCTACTCATTTGTCATCTTTACCACAAACGCTCAGGTTTGGCCCTGAGCTATTGAGATTCCTGGGCAGAATTCCTGATATCTGGGCAGAAATGCCCACAACAACCAGGGGTCAGGTAGACTGGCCCCTTGTTGGGCCTGCAGTTGTCCACCTCTGAAACAGTCGGGAGTTCCCTTCCTTATCACCTCCAACTTCAGCTGTTGCATTTAAAGCATGGAAAGTAGAAGGGGCTCCAGATTCATCACTCCCAGCACCAAGACATCAGAGAAAGGATAAGAATGCTGGGGGGGGTGTCCCCCAAACTGCATTTGGACCCAGGGTTAAGATGCATTCGGTTTGTGGTGGCCTGGCTTATTAAATGGTCCTGGCAGCTTCTGACCGCCCTGTTCTCAGTCCAGGGGATGCACACAAAGTCTGACGATGCTGAGCACCACGCAAGACCAAGTTTAGAAAAAAAATCCTGAATATGCCTTTACTTTTACCAAACGAACTTGCAAACTAAGAAAAAAATAAATAAACAATCTTCTTTCACTCGAACTGATTCCCGTATGACGCTGTTAAGTAGCACTAAAGGCACTTCAGGTTGTTACATCAGGATGCTGGAGTGTGGAGCAGATCTTTCCCTTCATGCAAACTGGTTGGGAGGGAGTGAGCTACTTCCCTTGGCTCTGTCACTCTCCTGGCAAGTGCACTCCGCCGTGAGGGATGCACAACTGCCTCCGTGGACCGCGCTGGCTGCCTCTGACCTGTCTCCCCGGGGTTGTTTTCTTCTGAGGTGGGGCCCCTTAGCAGCATATCTGCTTTTTATGACCACATTTAAACTTTGCAGGTATCAGAAAATCTCCTGGTTTTGNGTAGGGAGCCACAACTGACTCCGTGGACCGCGCTGCCTGCCTCTGGCCTGTCTCCCCGGGGTTGTTTCCTTCTGAGGTGGGGCCCCTTAGCAGCATATCTGCTTTTGATGACCACATTTAAACTTTGCAGGTATCAGAAAATCTCCTGGTTTTGAAACTATAGCCTTATAAGCAAATCTCTCTCTCCAAGAGCAAACCCACAGTGTGGTAGGGGAGAGTGCAACCAGAGGAGCAGCGTTTTATCCAACAGCTCTGCAGTGCCAAGTTCAGTGCCAAGAGCAGCGAGCAGGGGTGAGATGAAACACCAACCCAGGGCTTGTGAGAGCACCAGCTGCTGCCCCCAGGCTTCACTGCCTGGTGCACACAGCGTGCGGGACCGGCACAGAGGTGACGTGAGCCCTGCCAGTCCCAGGCACCAGGATGAGTTCACAAGTGCCAGGACAGGTCTTTGAAAGGATGTGAAATTCCTTTTGAGCCAGAGCAACTGATGATCTGGTGCTAAGCATGACTGCCTGTGAGTTTCGACTCATCTCACACCTTCTGCACAATTTCCTTTTGCTCGTTGCAGGAAAGAAATACTAAATAAACTCTGTAGCTTTCCCCTGCAAGCATTTCAGAGCACAGCACAACATGTTCCCACCTTATTACCAACTTTGCACGGATGCGCCCTGGAGCTTGGGTTGCTTGGCAGGGAAATACATCCCCCCCAGCTGCCAAGAGCTTCTCCTGGGGCAGCGACTCTTCCTGGTAGCCATTTGACAGCTACAAAGGCAGGACACAACTTCTGCCACTCGCTGTGGTGCCGCTGGGATAACCCAGCCCTGCAGGACATGTCACCAAGGGGAGCTGGGCTGCCCGGCCGGCAGTGGGTGACGCAGGGAGCGGGGCAGACTCTGGCTGTTTTGGGCAGGTGGAGCCCAAGTCCAGCCCTGCCGCGCTGGGCAGAGGGGCGAGTTCCGCGGGCTCGGCGTCAGGATTTGCATGCTGCAGCCCCAGGCTGCCAGAGCTCTGCCAGGGAAGAAAACCTGCCTTTGCTGAGTGCATGGGTCGCTCTGCTCCTGCTGCTCCAGGCTGCAGAGGGTTCCCTCCCAACAGCAGCTGCCTGCCAGGATCTGCCCTGGCCCCCTGCCCCAGCCCGCTGGGGACAAGGACATGGGCCATGCAACAGCTGGATGAGGGGCCTGGCCTCCTCAAGAAGATCCAAGCATTGTCCCCTCATCCTTGCTGCACAAACATCCACGGCAGGGTTCCTCACCTTGCCTTGCAATGTCGACGCAAAGCCGGG
>VWZY01009226.1:34283-45178 GCA_013399075.1 Chloroceryle aenea
CTAATCCACCCCAGGATGCCACTGGCCTCCCTGGCCACAAGGGCTCACTGCTGGCTCACAGTCACCCTGGTGCCCACCAGGACCCCCAGGTCCCTTTCCCCTACGCTGCCTTACACCAGGTCAGTCCCCAACCTGTACTGGTCCCCGGGGTTGTTCTTGCCCAGCTGCCAGACTCTGCACTTCCCCCTGTTACATTTCATTACATTTCTCCTGGCCCAGCTTGACCTTGGTTGGGGGAAACTGGCTTTAGATGGCTCTGCTTGAGCAGGGCAGTTGGACCAGATGGACCAGAGGTCCCTTCCAACCCTNTGCCATCCAGAGGGACCTCGACAGGCTGGAGAAAGGAGCTTCATGGGAACCTCATGCAGCTCAACAAAGAGAAGTGCAAAGTTCTGCCAGTGGGAAGGAACAACCCCAGCACCAGCACACGCTGGGGGCCACTCATCTGGGAGAAAAGAACCTGAGGGTCCTGGTGGGCACCAGCACCGTGCCCTGGCTGCTCAGGAGAGCGAATGGTGGCCAGGGCTGCAGTGGGCAAAGCTCTGCCAGCAGGCTGAGGGAGGTACCCCCTGCTCAGCACTGGTGAGGCCACACTTGGGAGTGCTGTGTCCACTACTGGGCTGCCCAGNCTATTGCCCAGTGTCCTATCAGTGGGCATCAGTGAGCAGAGCCTGGCTCCATCCTCCTGACACTCACCCCTTCCATCTTTATAACCATCAATGAGCTCACCCCTCAGTCTCCTCTGCTCCAAGCTCCAGAGCCCCAGCTCCCTCAGCCTTCCCTCAGCAGGGAGATGCTCCCCTCCCTTCATCATCTCTGTGGCTCTGCGCTGGGCTCTCTCAAGCAGTTCCCTGTCCTCCTTGAACTGAGGGGCCCAAAACTGGACACAGTTCCAAATGTGGCCTCAGCAGGGCAGAGTAGAGGGGCAGGAGAACCTCTCTTGGCCTACTAACCACACCTCTCCTAATCCACCCCAGGATGCCACTGGCCTCCCTGGCCACAAGGGCTCACTGCTGGCTCACAGTCATCCTGCTGGCCACCAGGACCCCCAGGTCCCTTTCCCCTATGCTGCCTTACACCAGGTCAGTCCCCAACCTGTACTGGTCCCCGGGGTTGTTCTTGCCCAGCTGCCAGACTCTGCACTTCCCCCTGTTACATTTCATTACATTTCTCCTGGCCCAGCTTGACCTTGGTTGGGGGAAACTGGCTTTAGATGGCTCTGCTTGAGCAGGGCAGTTGGACCAGATGGACCAGAGGTCCCTTCCAACCCTAGCCATTCTGTGATCACACTTTTCCTAGGCATAAGGCTGTCTGGCAACTTCTGCCCTAACCTCCTTATTTCTTAACAGTTCACTGGTGGAAGCTATTCTTGAAATCACTAAGGAAGTAAATTTAGAGGGTGTGATGGCAGGAAGTAGATGTTCTAATAAGGTCCTTTGAAAAGGCATCAAGATAGAACTTAGCTCTGAAAGCAGAGTAGGAAAAAATTAGAAACAGGCAACCACTTGCATGGCACAGATACTCCCAGGAGGACTCAGAAACACTGCAGAGTAAAGAGTAGGGTAAAGAGGCAGGACCTTTACCTCTTTAGGGTAAAGAGGCAGGACCAGAACCAGGGTGCAGACAAGGACTGGGATCACCAGGAGCAGGAAAGCCCAGAAGAGCAATGCAGAGGCACAACACAAGCACCATTAGAGGTTGGGATGTTTGTGTTGGATTTATCTGGGGTTTTTCTCAAGCTGAGACAGAACCACAATCACAGGATATCAACTTTTTTGCTTTCTTTATGGTTGAAATATCATTTGAAGCAGCAACACACACACTCCTTTTGGATCTATTTTAAAGGCAGCCACTGGAGGAGAACACATACAGGAGCAGCCAAGACTTTTGTCTCCAGTCACCCTCCATGCCACCAAGCAGAGGTTCAGTCACCCAGCAGCAGCTGAGGACATGCAGGTACTCAGAGCTGCAATGCCAGGGATTCTGCAGCTCCCATCACTATTTGCCTGTAACACTCACTCGTGTTTCCTCTGCTGCCCTGCTTTCCTGCATCCCCACAGCAGTGACACCCAACTTCTGGGGCCATTCTGGTGTGACAACACAGAACTGCCAGCAGCATGCTCCTTTATCTCTCTGGCCCTGCAGGACAACTCCCACAGTGCACTCCACACAGCACAGCACAGGTCTGTCAGAATATCCAGCTTCCTGCACCCATGTCATACAGCACAGGAACACAAACTCCTCCCAGATGAGTCTCCAGAAACAGCCCAGCTGTCCACTTTCCACAGGATGCCAGTCCAACTTCTCTCCCCAACATCCTCTTTTTTAAAGTTCTCTTGAACATAGCGACTGGGATCCAGCTTTGGATTAGATGAACAATCTAGCTCATCTTTTCTTGAGGCCCTGAACACTGCTGCTGATTTTCCTGCCCACCACGCCCTACATGTCACAAGACTTCATCTCTGTTGCACAGTGAGGGAAGAGTTACAGGTTTGGTCAAATACTTTGGGAGGCTGTAGGTTTGACCTCTAGAACAGCAGCACAACCACAAAGCTACTTCTAGTGACCTACACCCTGAATACAGGGTGGAAGGGGCATTTGGGTCTCTGACATCCACGGGAGGTACAGGTTCCGTAAGGTTCACAACCAGGCTGAACAAGTCCCACACTAGTGCTTGAACAGCTGCCAGATCAAGTTTTACTGGTCACCAGTGACCTGGGCTAAACAGCAATTCCAATTTCTGACTAGGGATGGGGAGGAACTCCTCACAGAGCTGAAAAATACCACACATTTCACCAGACCTGTTTCTGGAAAGTGACACCAAAGCCCCATGGGTGGGCTCTTCCCACACAGTGATAACACCCAGGCTCATGCAGGATCTTTACCAAGTATCCACTTAAATTATCTTAAATTATCTACCTGCAGGCAAGAAGTCTTTCATCTCTAGGGGCTTTCCCTGCAGCATGGTTAAGAACTGCTGAGGTGCATCCTGTAAAGTAAATTGCTGATTACCTCAAAGTTCTTCTGCCATTCTCGCTCTCGTTTGGCCTTCTCTTGGGCTTCAATTTCCTCTTCCCTCTGCCGCTTCCTGAAAGGGAAGCCACAGAAAAAGTTATGAACCCACAAGCACATACTTGAAAATAACACAGTAACACTCCCAAAACACCTAAGAAAGCTCTTCTTTCTTGGCAGGCTAAAGTGCTTAGCAGAAAAGATAAATGCACCCATCTAAGACAGCACACCAAACAGGATTTTATTTCCAGTCTGGCAGAGCAGCAAGCACAGAAGATGGGATGGCACCTCTGACAGGGTGCATGTATTCAATTAGCAAGTCACCTTCTCTTGCTCACCAAAACAAGCTGGACTCCTTCGTAACTCTAGTGATAAGTCTCTGAACTGCTGAGAGTACACATTTTGTGAAGTTAATAAACACTTGAGCATGCAAAGTAAGAATGATTTTTTATTTTTCCCCCTAATTTTCATCTGCAATCAGAAGTTGTGCCCTGCAGCAATCCCCCAGGCTGCCCTTACCAACAGGAAGGACATTCACAGTGACCACTCGGGCAACACGGGATCAGAAGAGCTAAAACAGGACAGGATCACACATGCCACGGGGTATTTCTGGCACTTAATTAAAACTGAACTCCTTGCATGCTAACAGCATGCAGAAATGTGTCACCATTTCACTGTTTTAGCTGGCATCCACGTGTACACAGAATATGAGTATCTAAGCATACCAAATATTCCCCTGTTTAAAAGACAAGAGGACAAGTTTCCTGTTTGCATTTCTCAAGCACAGAGTTCTACAACCCACAGGTTGAACAGAGAAGTGGTGGAAGCCACCTCACCACAAGTCAGCTTGACAGGACCCTTGTTAATCTAATCCAAGCCTCTGCAGGAGGCTGGACCAGATGATCTCCAGAGCTCTGTTCCAACTTAAGACTTTTCTTAGAGTCTGTGATTCCTTATCTGCTCTGAGGAAGCATGAGGGGGAAGAAGAGCCTGAAGTGTACGAGCAGAATGCTGCTCTTACCTTTCATGCATTTCTTTTGCTTCTCTTTCTTTCCTCTTAATTTCCAGTTCGGCAAAGAGCTTCATTGTCTGTTTGTACACAGCTTGTTTGAACTGTGGAAGACAAATCCAGTCTTAAAGTAACGCCCACTGACACAGTTAGGAGGAGTCTGTTTCACATAAGTAGTGAGCAGCAGTGGTGTACAAAAAGGTATAAACCACTGCTGATCACATTCTGCCCCAACACCAGGAAACAACTACTTATTAGTCTCATGTTCATCTCGTTTTCATTTGTAGTCACGTGCTAAACAGAACAGTTCATTTCAAGCTCTCTTATTATTCTAAGCCTCGTGATGTTGTATTTGACCAAAGCCAGGTGAAACAGTCACTGTTTAGATTGTAATTTCCCAGCAGATCCTCTTGATGTCTTGTAAAAGTCTACCATTTGCTTCCCAATAGGAAATACTGGTACACTCAAAACAAACTTCACTACTGGAGAACAGCAAGAGACTTCTGGAAATCAACTGAAACTAAGATGGTTATGGGGATGGTTACTGTGGTAATATTGAGGGGGGAAAAAAAGGTGATGACAGTAAAAGTAATGATGTCATCTTTGATTATCATCCTGTTAAAGCTTCCAACATCCCTTGGCTTTTCCAGGCTAGAAACCAGGTAAGAAGAACTAGGTTGTGTTGTGTCAAGCCTTTTGTTAAAAAAAGTGATTTGTTACAGAACAGCACATCTGTCCTCAAGTGCTCCATGGCAGAAACAGCTGGAACAGCTCTTACTACAAATTCTAACTGTGAGCACATTTCAGACAGGCTGCAGTGGGCTCTCTGCCTGCCTCTGCTGGCAGAAAAAGCACCACTGCTCCAGCACTCAGAATACAACAAGGAATTCAATTCACAAAAGACTGCATGATGCAATGAAGCCCAAGAGAAGAACTGGGTATTGTGATCTATATAATCTTATGATACAGTTACTCTTCACACTACAGGTAAAGCTATTTTCTAAAATATCCAGGTATTACCCAACACGTGGTACCCCCCAGTTTGTTCTTCTGTAAGTACAAGGATTTACAACTCTCTAACAAATACTTCAGTACTGGTTTTGACTCTTAATTCCTCGAAACACATTTTGTACTCCCCAGTTTCTCTGAACAATACATGACTCACAATTTCAGGGTCATCCTCTTCCACAGTGGGAGGTTTTCCATCCTTCTTCAGCTGCTTCTTTTTTTCTTTCACCTAAAGATTAACAGCAAAAATAACAGCCTAAAAATCTTTATAGGGCTTACATAATTGTATCCAAGCAGTTCTGCCTTCCTTCTCTGCTGGGTGGGAATAACTCTGGATGACAGTAAGTTCTTGATTTGGATCAATGTTTTATTTTAAACCAAAAACCCCTTGGGTCCAAGGCCCAGATAAACATGTACAATATCACAATCACATGAGCTGCAGTAATTAGAAGTACTGTGGTAGATACTATCCATTCAACACTTACACTTTGTTGGGGTTTGGTTGTTTTTGTAAGATATATTCATATCCAATATACAGCACCCAAATCAGGAGGAAGTTTATTTTGCTTTGCAATATTCAAAAGACTAACAACAACAAATGGAACATGAAGAGTTCCTCAGCTTAGAGTATCTGAGTTCTCCCATATCATCTGGCTTGTTGTGTTTTAGTCCACCCACATCACTCAAATAACTTCTTGGCCAATGCAATCCTTTCCTTATCTTACAGGTCATTTTCCCCAAAGCTCCCCAGTTTCCTGCTGTCACCATCTATTTTCTTCCACCTACACACAGCTGAACTACAGCCTTGGAAAAAAATAAAATAAAAATTAGGTCAGATCATGTGGTCTGACCTAATTATTTCAAGTACTGAATTCCACTGAATTATCTTGCACTGAGCTCAACAGCAGCCATGGACAGAGCACGTTTGTTCATGTCGTGGAGCTGAGTCCCCCTGCACACCTTCATTAGGAGCTTTGCTTGGCTCACCTTTGGACAACCTAAACCTGCAGCGTGTGCACCAAAAAGCAACGGATCATCGAGGGATTACCACTCACCTCCACCCACAGGTGATCCTATGGAATACTTACAGTGTGTTCCACGTATTCTTTTCCTGCCTGTATCACATCTAAGGCCCTCTTCTTCTGCTCCTGATCTAGCAGCAACTTGTAGGCTTTATCTACAGCTAACAAAAAGCAACATCATTAATAGCACCAGCAGCCACATCCACAGGGAACCATCAAATTGCTACTTGCTGACCATGCAAACTTTGCTTCCTAGAATTTGGGGGGGGTGGTCAGTTGGGTTTTGTGAGGATTTTTCCAAGTACCTCTAGGTAAGTGGCATCATAATTAGTGAAATGAGATTTGGGGTACAGTAAAGGCAGAAACTGGCTTTTGGAGTTAACCAGCAGGGTGAAAGTATCAGTCCTACCAAGTCACTGGGCCTAAAGTTGTTTAAGATGTGTTAATGCCTCACCATACTACAATCATACACATCAAACCACCACACCAGTTCTGCTGTATGGTCTTTGAATAAAATCTAATGCAGGGATTAAACAGTTTTTCTTCAATGATCTCAAAAGCCCACGGCCGTTTGTCCCCGTTGCAAACTGACAATACAATTGCTGCCACCTAGTGAAACTTTCTGCTGAAATCCCACCCAGACATCTGCTTCTCCCTCATCTACAGCACTTCTGCTGCCTGTCCATAACACTGACACCAGTGTCAGACAAACAGCAGTCCAACTGCCCTCGTACACCAGCCTGGCGAGGGGTGAGAGCATTACCTTCAAATGCCTTCTGGGCTCTATCTGCATCATCTTGGTTTTTGTCTGGATGCACCAATATTGACAACTGCAAGAGAAAGAATTGGGCTGTTAAGGTCCTTATAAAAGATGAAGAGTAATTCAGAGATTTTTTTGTGGGAGGAGGGAAATAGTAGCAGACAGAAGGAATCACAGTCCTTTGTACATGGACAGCTCAGCTGACAGCCTCTAGGAGGAGGCATCAGTAAAAGCCAAGTAAAAATCAAATAAATGCCCTGTAATTGGCTGGCTGAGAAAACCTGCAGCTCAGGATGAGCAGAACACCACAAACACCCTTCAGCTGCACTGTCTGGGGCTGGTAGGAGCCCTGTGGTCACCCAAGTTTTTTATCCTTGGTCTTAAGAAGAAACACGTCTACAAAGATCATCCTCAACCAAAGTTTACTTTTTACTCAATAATACCTCCCAAAAAGTTCTGCAGTATCCCTAAGGCTGATCAAATATCAAACTATTTAAATGACTGAGGTTTTCCTTAGGATCCTTTACTGAAAGTTAAGCAAACTCCTTGCTGTACTCTCTCTCCAGCAGAGACAGGCCGTGAATCCCCACCATATTTAGGCAACATTAAATGGGCTGGAAAGCACATGTCCTCTACCTTCCTCTTCCAGAGAAAGTTTTCAAACTTTCCCCATAAGGCTTTTTTTTCCCCAGATACCTTATTTTTGCTGTTGCTACAGAACTCTCTAGTTTATCTGCATATTTTGTACTTCAAAAGCAGTCACAGCACAGCAGCTGAAATTGCATCAGTGCCAAAGAATGCAAAATAATTCTTTCCTGAAACTCTACAGATGGCACGTTCTAGATCACAGAGAAATGTTTGCCTCCAGTCAGCATGCTGCTGATTTACTCTCTGACTGGCTACAGCCACTGTCCTTGTCCTCCTGTTGGCTGTTTTATGGTCTGTGTGTGATTTCTTCAACACACAATTCCATGCACTTTTTCAGTTCCCCACACTGACTTCAAAACATTTCCCCGTGGTGTTCCATCACCTCAAGCCAAGACAGCCCTATTTTTTTTACTCACAGAACCAAGAAGTCAGCAACAAAGAGGTTATCCTGCCACTTTCCACATACAGAAGTAGCCCATAACCCATTGCTGACTTGGCAGGAGCATTCCTCTACCTCTTGTCTAAAGACAGCTCCTCGTGTTTACAGCATTAATACAGGCTGGAGGCTACAGCCCTCCAAATGTTGTGTTTCTGTGCTGCAGGCACTGATTGAACTCAAATTTCTCCTGCAGATCTGTCAGCAGAGTCGTTTCCTGCCTTGCATGGAGCAATGCAGCCGACTCTGAGCAGGGCTGCTGCTGTTCCAGGTAACCTAGTGACCAAAAATGACCACTGAAATTCTTAAAGAAACCTCAAAGAAAACACTTCTGGCTCCGTGTCTGTATATTGGAGCAAAATACTCTTCCTCAAGGCAAAACTTCTGATAACTTTGACCTTCTCTTTGAACCCCAGTTCAGTAGGCTGGTGTTGGTTTGCAGCAGCCCCATCAGCCACTTCCCAGGCAAAGCAGCACACGGTGCACAGAGCAGGGACACTGCCGCAGCGCTCCTCTTGCCGACCACTCTCTGCATTTCTTCCCAGAGGGGCTCCTGCTCTGCCCACACAGTTCTACCACCACTTTATCCCTTCCCAAGCACGGCCGCACAATCTCTACCGAGAGCTCCTCGTTTCCTGCCAGAGGCTTCAAGTGCAAAAGCCAAATACCTGCCGGAATCTTTTCTTTATCTCTTCATCTGTGGCTTCAGGATCCATCTGCAGTACCTAGAAGAGACCGGGAGAGCAGAGCAAGTTTGATGATAACTCCCTGTGCTTTGGGTTCCTGGGAGCAAGCTCTAAACACTCAGTTCCCTGGCACACGGACACAGCACCAGGAAGCTCTATCAGGGAGCTGCTGTGGGACACAATTTTCATCTGGTAAACCAGAAACATGTAACAGACATCATGTTTGGGACACTGTACTTCTAGCAGTGCTCGATTCCTCTGCCTATACCAGTGTCTTGTCCACACTCCAGTCTCACGTAGACAGCTGCCATCCCTAAATAGCCATAACACCTTCAACCAGTTCTGGAGCAATGCTTAGTTTGACAGGAACAGAAGCATATGGTGCCTTCAGGACACTGTGAGATCATTCATAGCTGACAGCTTTGGGCAGGAAACACCCTACTTTCTAAGAATGTATTCATTTTATCATTTTGAAAGAAGACAGGAGAGTTCTGCTGTTTGGTTTCCACAAAGGAGCCCACTTGTCTGCTGATTTTGTGCCAGAGTTTAGGAGCTCTTTTGTGAAGCAGTTTACTGAAGACCCAAGCAGCAAGTGAGCCTACTCAATGCAGGCACACACACTGCTCTAACACTAGGAACCTGTACATAAAACACATTCTCACAGGGAAGCTGCAGTCTACTTGTAAATGTTTTTCTTGATTTACTCTCCAAGCACAAAGCTCTACACAGAACTGAATGTTGTCGAGGTGAATTGCCACCTGATCTCCTTGACCAGCCCTAAAATGAGCCTACAAAAAGCATCCAAGACTTTAAAAAGGCAGGTGAAGGTGAGCTCAGGAAGGAATACCCACGGGGAGAGTCAGTTCCACCACACTGGTTTATTTGCTATATTCCTCAGGCTCACATGCTTACAAAGACTTTATAACAGAGAGTAACTGGAATCAATCTATGCAATGAGCAAGGGAATCACCCCTTTTCCAGTCTCCTCAAAGGCTGCTCACAAGTGCAAGCAGCGAGAGCCCCCCTCATTCTATACTCTACCCGAGCTCAGCGGGATGAGGTGGAAGACACAACCAGAACTGCCAACTCTGAGCAGGGCACGTGCCACCTGCAGCTGGGAAGTTCTTCCTCAGAAAGCCCCTGAACCCGGCCAACTCTTCCAGTGCTGTCACACAAGGGAAATGTGTCAAAAGAACATAGCTCACACCTGCCACAAAGAGTGAAAAGGAGAGGGAGCACATGTACATCATCCTTCCGCCTTACGCAGAGCCTCTGCGCAGTAAACTCACTCCAGCTCTTTATTTATTGATTTATTTATACAATTTAAAGTTTTTAGCAAAATAAATACCCAGAGAGTCTGGAAGTTGCTATTTGGAGCCAGAGGAGAGGATAAAACATTCAAACTAACCTCAAAAGGGTTTAAGTTGAAATAGGAAGATCCAGGTCGGGTCAGCCTGTCAATTTGGTTTTTTGATGTTAAAACAGAGTCTCGTTTTTCAATCTGCTTTACCTGAAGAACAAGAGAGGCCTCTGTTAGCTGACTGTCACACTGTGCTTACCCAGTTTCCTCTGATGACCAACCACACCAGCCGCCGTACCACACCACAAGTCACAAAGCCTCTTCCTCATCCCAAGCCTGTAGTTATTTTACTCAGGCACTACCAGAGCACATTTTTTTAGTCTCTTCTACAGCATAACAGTATTTTTAACATTACAGCTTAACTATAAAAAAACCTCTCAGCTCAACGGCTGTGGCTTTTCCCCTCTCTCCACTCCTACACTAGTGGTGTCATCATGACTCCTGAGAAAGCTCCCACACCATTGCTTTGAACAGGCAGGTTAGCTCACTAAACACATTAAGTGACACCCGTACAAGCCCTCAAGTCCACTTCGTTCTGACGAGTGGATACTTAGTTCAGTTCAGTTTACTTTTTGTCCTTTCCAGTGCTGCACCAAACCAAATCACTGAACAGTCACCTTTATTAGAGAAAGGGACAGTGCCTTTCTGCGGGCAGTCTCGGGTAAGCACATCCAAGCTGTGCACCAAGTAACAGAGACTGGCGCGGGCTGCGGGAAAGGGGCCCCCACGCCCCTTCCCGGGTGACAGTTTGCCCACAAAAGGGCCAAGCGCTGGGGTGCAGCCGAGGGCTGTGTTCGGATACCGCGGAGTGCACGACTGCCCCGGGTTTAACCGAGGGAGCGAGATAAGGGCTGAATGCTTGGTTCCTTCCCCCGGCCACAACAGCGGCGTTTCTGAGGGCGGGAGGCGCCGCGGGGCCGGCGGCAGCGAGCCCGGCCAATGTCCGCTCTCCCC
>VWZY01009228.1:0-28005 GCA_013399075.1 Chloroceryle aenea
TCTATGATTCTATGATCTAAAAAATTATTTTTTCTGTTTAAAATAACCTCTTAGCATGTACAATACGGACAAGGGTGTGAAAATGGGAAGTATCTTATTAATGGACTACCAATTTGGGAAAAAAAAATATTCTAAAATATTTTTGACACATTTTACATCAGCATGTTACCTAATTTGTCCTAATGACTTCAGTTTCCCACTCTACTAGAAAAATGTACTAGAGATGCCATTTTAAGATTTTTGTTGTCCTGTCTTCTCATTGACTTTGGTGACCATATCCAGCCTTCAGGAAGCTGGAAATTAGATTATAACTTCAGATTCTATAACCATCAACTAACAGTTATTTTAAGCATAAGTCTATACTTCAAAAGCTCCTTATTGCTCCAGCTGAGCATTATAATGGGAACAGTCCAGTTAGAATGTTTCTGTGACAACTCTACACATATGTGTCATGAGAAGTACCAATACACTTCCAATATAGAGTTATCCATCTAGGGAGAAGGAAGATTTAATGAAAACTTGATCATTAGTGGTGGGCTAGATTAACTTTGGTTGGGTTTTTTGATTGTTTGCTTGCTTTGGTTTTGTGTCAGGTTTTTGTTGTTTGTTTTGGTGTTTGTTATTGTTGTTTGGTTTGTTTTGTTTGTTTCATGCTTGGTTTTTTGTTAAAGTTTTTTTTGTGATTTTTTTTTCTTTTCTTTTTACTTGGGTCCGTTTCCTGTGAATATTACTGTAAGACCACAGAAACAGGGCAACAAATTCAGATGCTATTACTCCCTAAAGTTAGTTTTACTTCACAGGCAGCTTTATTCCCTTAGAAAGGCTGGTCATATAATGAGTGACCTAGACTACAAGCGAAATCATGATTACAGATTAGGAAAGACCAAAGTTCTTTTGAAATAAATCACTCAGAAGAAAAATGTCAGAGTGGTAAGTTATATATATTTGCATAACTCTGCCTAGAGAAAATGAACAGCTAGCATAATGTACTCTGTGCTCTTCCTGTGACCTCTCTCATACACAATTCAGCATCATTTTTGAGCAGCCTGAGAAGCCAAAAAATACATACGTTCTCAGCCAATAATACTTGGTTGGCCTGTCTGTAGGCAATGAAAAAAAGCATATCATTCTCCAGAGACCTACATTTTCTATCAGGTTTGTATTTTTTGCATCGAAGCAATGAAGCAAAATAACAGATTTTTAATTTCCACCCAAAAATGACTTGGTTAGAATCAAGGTTCCTCTTCCAAGTACTTGCAGCAGTGTCGGCTGGTCAATGCGGAGACCGTAGCTACCAGGCACTCTGAGTTAATTACTGGCACAGTGAGGAGTATTCAGATGAAGCCAGTGGATGGGAAAGTTGAAGTACAGGGATCATAGAGGAAGACTGGAGGTTTGGATAACAACTCTGTTTATACTTAACAGTACATATGAAGCTTAACCTACTTGAGGAAACAAAGGCAGTTAGGCAAAAGATACCTTTAGGCATCTGGGCTATTTTTTAAAGTCAATGAAACCAATACGGATGCTGCAGATGCCCAAAAGAATGAGGGCAATATGTCCCACCAGGACACAAAGTCACCATACTGATGTATGCCCATCTGACTGCTGTTATGTGGAGCAGCAATGACTGTATGAGTCTGCTAACTAGGTTAATAACCCAGCCTCTCAAGTGATTTAACCTATACCTGGTTTCCAGTTTATATCTGGAAGCTGACAGTGACTGGGGTATGAACAATCTACTGTGCTAAAAGAATATTTAACAGTATCATAAAATTTCTTTAACAATCTCTTCAAAACTATTCAGGTATAATATATAATATATAAATGTGTGAGATTATCACTTAATAGCATCCTGTACCTTTGTAACTTAAATTAGCTAGACAATCTTCACAAATATAATCACTGACCTCTTAATGAAATTTCTCATTAATTTCCAGAATTGATACTTTTATAATTAGGGCTGTCATAGTAAGCCTGTATCCCACCCCACTAAAATAATTTTAAAGTGTTAACATATGCATTAACCATCTTTTATAGGGACAACAGTACTGTATTTTTCTTTATGAAGATTTTCTTCTGCCTTATTAAATGTAGTGCCCTTATTTCTGCATGTGAGATGAACACTGAAAAACATCAGTAGATGTGACAGACTGTTATAAACATATATGGTTTATAAACTTAAGCATATACTTTCAGTCAAGTAATTACATGAAGTACCTCTGTTATAATAGAAGGAACACCTCCAGATCACTAAGCTCTAAACCACTGAAGATCATCTGTGACCAAGTTCACTAGTAAATTAATAACTAATTTATATCCCACATGAAGAATTAAAGACTCATTTTAGTTGAGAAGCATTTTAGTTTAAAAATTAATAAAAGAACTGTCATGTGCAACAAACCTGTCATAATCTAAGGATATTGACAACAAATTACACTAATTTATACCACTTTGTCGGTCAGACATACATAATTAGGCTCATCACCTTCCTGCTAGCAGAGTTTAAAAAGGCAGCTAACTGATTTTTAAGTCTCTGGGTGACAGAATTTAAGTTTTCGTAAACTTCCAACAATGTTGCCTATCTGTAATCTCCAAAGCTCCCTGCTTCTTCAAAAAGAGCACTACCCTTCTACCTAATTGAAGCCTGCTGAATACAAATGGGATGAACAGATGATTTTGCCACTTTCTATAACCTGCAAAATCATTATCTTTTGACTGTAACTATCAGTGTGAAAATTGGATTGGGAAATTCCTTCTGAACTGCATATTATAAATTTGGGGATAAATGCACAAAAAAAGAAATTAATCACAAAGCATGAGCCACTAATATATGCAAACTAAAGAAGTTTTCACATTTCACAATATACTTGTAAATCTTTCCTAGCCCAGTGCAAGTAGTGAAATACTACTGTTTCATAAATTGACCAGATCATGATACTATCAACTCCACCCTGGAAAAATGCACTGTTTTTTTTTTTTTTTTTTCTGTGAATTATAGAGTAACAGTTAAATAATTTGTTGAAGGTTAAAAGGGCAGCACCTGTACCTTTTTTTCTTTTCCTTTAGAACTCAGTAAATCAGGGCCCCTAGGTCACCACTAGCCTTGATTATCCCTGACCCCGCCCTGGGGACCCCCACCTGCCTGTAGCCTAAGAACCCGTATCAGCCCATCAGGGCAGTCAGCCTGTACTCCAGTGATACTGCAGCCAGGCCAGTCTCCAGATCTGCACAGCCCTGCCCAGTGATGAGCATCACTAAGCCAGCCCTATCCTAGCCCAGCCTCAACTGGTCCCTGACCCTTGGGAGATGCTCAATGCCCAGGACTGGTGGTGGCCCAGTGCCCCCTAGCTGTCCTGCTCCTGGCTAGGCATCAGGCTCTGCTTCAATGAACCCCTGGATCCCAGGGAGCCCCAAACGATTTCAGCACCTTGACCCTATATGCTCATATGATAAAAACATCAATAGTATTTATTTATATTTTAAAAAATAATAAAGCAATAAAAATCTACAGTTCGCATGCAATCACCTAAATATGAAGACTGCCAATATTTAAAATAGAAAAAAAATATTATATAAATGCCACAAGCATGTGAAGTTGAAAGAACATCTTATATTTGTTGAATTGCTGGTGAATACCGAAAGACCATAGAAATCTGGCAAGACATTTTACCGACATCAGTAAAATGAATTCATATGCTACATATACCTCTTAATATCAATGCAAATAATTTTCCCATGCAGTTTTGCATTAACCGACACTCCTAAAGCTTTGCTTTTTATCACAGTTATTCAGCTATTTCAACCTACCATATCTGTGGCTCTTTCTTATCACTTTAAGGCAGCTAGAAATTTTGCACACCTAAACCTAAAAGTGATGTTCAGAAAAGACAGCAAATAGTTCCCTTTATTTAAGGCTATAGACCAAAAACAATCAGAAAATTTAATAGACACTTAAGTGGAATGGACAAAAGATGGAAAAAGAAGAGACTTTTGCAAAATATCTTCAACACCAGTGGTGTTTTCTGAGAAAGTTTGATGAAAGGAAGAAAACCTGAGAAGTATCCACCCGTACTGGGACACCAGAAATGGAAAGATGTATTTGGCCCTACTGTAAGCCTGAACAGCAGCAATGACTGAATCAGTATTAATGTGAAGTGGGAATTATATGCTGTATAAATTTTCCTGTGGCTTTAAAGATGGATTTAAGATGTGGATTAATTTATGTATCAATAAAAGATACTTAGCTACATTCCTTGACAATCACTGCTGCACAAGTATTAAAATTTACTACAAAACTCAATGTTCCAATATGTATTTTCTATCTTTCAAAATACCCAGCTGTGCAATGAACCAGCCAAGGAAGCAATAACACACAAATCTTCTTTCTTAGCTATTTCACAAGTAGTTTCCACAAACTAAGACCTACAGTGTTCATTTGCCTGTAGCATAAATCAGAAATTTCAGCTTCATTTGGAGTCCCTCTGAATTGGCACTAAACCCTCCTGGTCTTTCATAGGTTGTCTTTCTCTATTTGTTAACACAGATTTGTTCCCCATCTTCCCTTTCAAAAATAAGATAAAAGCTTTATTATAACAAGTTTCTTGGCAAAACTTTGTTCCTATGTTTGAACAAGTAAAGGTATTTAAATCGGATCTAAGAATGTCTACACGGTCTATCCCAAAAGCCAGCTCTAAGTTTTATTTAAAATACTTTTTCAGCCTAGTTTTAGACTACATATGGATAGCCCTCTGCTGCTCACTTTGGAATACTACTGTATACCTCAACAGAGCTCAACATTAAGAAATTCAAACAACGTGCATCTTGGCAGACGGAAAGATTGTTTTGTGTGACAGAGAAAATGAGTGACCAGATATATCAAACCCTGGGCTACACCTGAGAAACATTTTAAAAAAAGGTAAACAAACAGAAAGGAAACCACTTCAGAGATTTGACAAGCAGTGAAGTTAAGTAACCAACCTATAGTTTCGTAAGAGCATCAGAGGAATACCTAAGTACTCCTGAACTTTTCTAAATCACAGAGCAGTGTTTTGCTTTATGAGACTCATTTTCTTGCTGTGCACTCACACCCCAAGTACAGACTTCCAAGCATTTAGTCACAGTTTTTTTAATATTCAAACAACTTCTGCAGACTGAATTAGCAGAAGTAAATGTGAATAGTGCCATTCCTCACTGCTCTACTTTGGTTCATAAGTAGGTAGTTAGAAGCACAAGTTACATTATTTGTAACTCACCAGAAATAATTGTACATGTGCTTTTATCCTGTAAGGATAAGTTATACCTTCCAAAGAAGGCTGCTTTTTCAAAATATGACCACTCTTACTTCTAATTAAAAAACTCCTATGTTTTCTAATTAGGTAACTGTCATACTACAATCACTTTAAAAATCGGTATAATTTAAAAGCTAAATAGAATTTATGCAACAATATCAATATTTATCAATATATATGAGATACAGCCTCTGGGATATTTAGGACAATTTTCCTTAAAAAAAAAATTGCTCTGTCTTCAGCTTCACTTTGCAGAAGATCAGAGACTGTTTAGAACAAGAAAAGACTATCTGCAATCTAGAAATGCAATCTGTTGACTGAATGAAGTTGTAAAATAACCTTTGATTTTCCTGCAATGTTTCTACCAGCTGAGTGACCCTGAACAAATAAAGAAAGAAACTATCTACAGTGGGTTGTCTCTTCACTCCTTGATGCAATTGCTCCTCAGTCCTACTGTAGAAATGCATATTAACTTTATCAAAAATGTTTTAAAATTTTTAATGGAAGTAACCATAAAAGTGATATCTATCTGTTTGATGTAGGAATAAACATAAGTTTTGCAGTTTTTCAGATCAGATGGTTTAATACGAATGAAAGGAGCCATCATCTATTGGGGACAGCTAGACAAAGGAAGAATCCTGTTGTTTCAGGGGAATTCCTACCAACAAATTTCATGTTATATTTTGAGATGGCAACCTAATTCAGTTAGTTTAAACTAAAGTTTCTACAAAAATGCCATAAGGAAAGAATTTAGGGAAGATCTTATGTATTATTCCCAATGTATTCCAGCCTTCTCCTTCCTTCCTTCCTCTCCATGTGGTCAGTAAATGCTGACTACCTCATGGTTACTAAATGAAAAATAAGGTCATAAATTCCTGCTATGCCCAAAATCTGGAAGCAACTGCAAAATCTTGCAATAGTTCATCAAACTGCAGATTTACAGAATGTGGTAACTGAAAACGATATCTATCCAAAGCTTAACGGACCTATACAGTTCCAGAAGGTCCTAAGGTCCAATTTTCTCTTAAGTCCCAAACAGAATATTAATTAGATTTGCAAGGCAAAAGGTTTGTATATGTAATTTTACTTGTAGATAAGACTTCCCATTAGAATTTGACTCAAAAATAAAGCCACTAATGTAAAATGCAGTGAATTAATTACTTTTGGAGACAAAGGGTGAGGAGACTAGACTTGTTAGATAGTGGAGGCCAGAGAAAGGTCCTTAAATAATTCACTGACGGTTTCTTAAATAAACCACATGCAAAATTCGAACTATTGGAAATTTTAAAGGGCATATAGGCTGAGTTCAATTAAAAAAAACAGAGAGAGCACAGACTTGATTTTAGACCACCGAACAACTGATTAAATAGAAGTTTTTTGGGGGGAAATGTCAAGAAAAAGGGGGAAAGGAATTTACATCTCCAATAATAGTCTTAAATAGATACCAGTATAAATTTCATTACTCAAAATTAAAAGAAGATTCCTGAAGGATGCAAACAGTATAACATAGAATCATAGAATCGCAGAGGCTGGAAGGGACCTCTGGAGGTCATCAAGTCCAATCCCCCTGCCAACACAGGAACACTGAGGGCAGGCCACACAGGAACAGTTCCAGGCAGGTCTTGAAAGTCTCTAGAGAAGAAGGCTCCACAGTCTCTCTGGGCAGCCTGTTCCCAGTGCTCTGTCACTCTCATAGTGAAGAAGTTTTTCCTCATATTGAGATAGAACTTCCTGTGTTTCAGCTTGCTACCATTATATATCATTCTATCACAGGGCACCACTGAAAAGAGACTTGGGTCCTTTTACTCGACACCCACTCTTCAGATATTTGTAAAAATTAATAAGATCCACTCTCAGGCTTCTCCAGGCTACACAGCCCCAGCGCTCTCAGTCTTTCCTCCTAAGAGGTATGTTCCAGTTCCTTACTCATCTTTGTAGCTCTCTGTTGGACTCTCTCTAGTATTTCCCTGTCCCTCTTGAACTGGGGAGACCAGAACTGAAAAGATTTGAACATAATCAAATTATATAACTTACACTTCTGTATTACAAAATGGCAATGATGTCAGAAAAAATTCAAACTTCTCTTTGGTATGTAAAGCATCATCCTTTGCAAATCAGGAGATGGCACAACTCATTTAAAATTCTGTTCATGCACAACCTTCCATGTGAATATTCTAATAATATCTACTGTGACTTTGATTTTTGTCACAGTTCTTCATACATACCACTCTTTATATTCATAAAACAACTAACTTTTGGAGGACAATGTACTATCAGGAGTCACAACTGACTCATGGAAAAAGAGCATTTAGGCATGTCAGGTACTTACTTAAGGATATGTTCTGTGCAAAATAACAACAGACCACTTTTTCAAGGACAATGCATAACATGCTCTTGGTCTTCTCAGGATCAAAGTCATTGTAAGAACTCAAAAAGTATTTTCCATTCAATAGTATCAAACCTTTTAATCTTTCCTTCTTACTTTGAAAAACCAAACACTAAATTTAACTTGCTACTGGACTAGTTACATCTGTTTTCAGCTTTTTAAGGGTATGTGGACCAGCAGCTCATAGTTAATCATGCATGCATTCTCTTACTTATTTCATTGTTTGCATGCACACAAGCACATGCATGTGCAAGACTGGCGTGTTTACAGATACTTAAGTACTTTGTTGAAAATGTGATAGCAAGGATGACTTTTTATATAATTTAAGTCTTTATGGAGGTGAGATCATCTGGTGATGCCCTAAGTGATATTTAAAAAAAAAACCCAAACAAGTTAAAGTCCAGGCTATGATCTTTTTACATTTAAAAAGTGCTCAAAACTGAATGAAGTGGTTCTGGAACACAAACACACTTTACTTCTATCTTAGGAGAAGCATATATGCTGATGTTGAAAACCTGCTCTCAGCTGCAAGTGATATAAGTTTGAGAAAGCATTCTGGACTTCTCATGGTACATTGCTTGTCTTGTTACCCCTCTCACTAGGCCTCTGCTTTGAATCTCTGAGCAGCTGGTGTATGTGCACTTTAGAAATGAGCACTATGGGGTTATGAACTTGGCACTACTTGCCTATATGTTATGCCTGGGGGCATTCTCCCATCTCTGGAAAAATCAACCAAAGAATTGTAAAGCTAATGAGCTAATGCAGTTCTTAATGCACAGTCCTAGAAAACTTCTGCTTTACATTCAGGTCAGTGCCATAAAACTTCAAATAAACTACTTTTTTGTTAGTTAAATAACCAGTGAGAAACAAGAAATTTATCCTCACCTAGACGTCATCTTTAAAATGCATCTAAAAACATCTGTAAGTGTAAATTCTTTCTTTGTTAAACTCTAGGTAAAAGAAACACTTTTTCTGTGGCTCCTTTAAGGGAATTAGTAGCATATCATTATCACCATGCATATTAGGTAATATGGGAAAGTTACCTTGGAAACAAAGAGACATCATAGTGAAGACTCAAAAATGCAGCACTTGGTTAGGACAAGAACCATTTCAGATGTTTCACACCTATCTGCTAGCATTCTAGGAGGCAAGTACTTTCTGTTTCATTCTGTCTAGAGCAAAAGTGATTTTTCCTCACTTCTCTTTCTATACTGTTTGAAAATAAAAATAATGACCAGCAACAAAACATTTCTTTTTCTGTATTGTCTAACATATCAAAACATTTATGTTTTTATTACCTGAAATTGTTACTAATCTTCTTGTAATCCTAACTATCACAGGTCTGTAATACAGAAGTAAGAAGCAAAATTATCAAGGATATATTGAAACAGAAAATAATTGTCAGTATATGGTTCAGATTCAAGTGTGACTCAATTATAAAGAATCATAACCAGATGAGATAGTGAAATTAGAAATAGATAGTGATATTTTTAGTGGTAAATGTACCGATTTTAGCAAATCTGATTCGGGTTTTGAGATCTTGTGTAACAATTTGTTTTGGAAGTCAGATTATCAGCTTTCAGACTTAAATGTAGGTTCCCAAATAATCTTCACTGATCTAAGGATCTAAAGTATTCCTAAGTGTCTACTTGCATGGAAATAAAACCATCTGCACGTGAACAGTATTACTTCTGAAGACTTAATCTGAGAATTTATAAATGAATAAGCATGTTTAACTTTGAGAAAAACTGTGATTCTTCTTGTAATCTTTTTTAAAAAAAATTACAATATATTTTTAAATTATAATTTTCAGTAAACAGTATCTTCTCAAATCCACCTATACCATCCAAATAATGAGTCTCTGTAGATAATCTATGCAACACGTAGGAGATATTAGATTGTTGACTGTATTCTCCTAACTGCATGGCATGGTTGTGACCAGAAGTAGTAGCAGTTCACATTGAAAATGGATCAGTAGGACAACACAAAAATAAATACCCCTATCTTTCTTATTATATAGAGGTAGTTATAAAAGCCTAAGTAGTGTTAGATGGAAAATTAGTTGAAGAATTTAGCTGAATATTCAATAAAACAGGACAAAGGAATGGGATAAGTCAACTGATTTAGTCTCCACATATACAGTGTTAGAGTTTTAAATATGAATTGGTTGACAAAGTTCCTGTTAGCTTATAGCAGATACAAGCAGCAACTCAAATGATAGGTATATGGATCTGACATGAATGTCTATAAATTACCAAGCAGTAAGAAATTATCTATCTTAAAATACCTTCTTTTTCTCAGAATACTTCCAATATCAATATTCTATTGCTAATGAAAACTTATTTGAATAGAAGCAATTGTATCTATCTAGTGTTCATTGCTTCAGAAGTACTGTTTTCTACACCTTTTTGTCCAAAGATTTACAACAATGTGCTTATGCACCGATTATATGTGATGGCATTCATTCTTCACCTTTTAGAAAATACTTCAAATGTGTTCAGCGTTTCATAGTGCCTTGGAAACTCATTATTTTCATTGTCAATGCAGGATTTGAGATTATTAAGAAAAGGAAATACAATACACAAACTTAGTGTGTAAATATAATCTCCAAATTCCACCTTCAAAACACAGTTCTCCAGATGGCACTTTTAATTCCTTATCACCAAAGAAAGAGTAACTTTTTTTTTAGGAGATAAATATTACGTTCAGAAAATAGATGTTCTTATTTCTGTGTTCAATGCCTATACAGTATTTGTCGTTTTTCAACAGAAAAGAAAAATACAAATATCACAATTTTGCACTGTAGACTCAAACACTCTCATGATCTTTTTTTCCCACAGAATCACTGTGGTTGGAATAAACCTTTAAGATCATCAAGTCCAACATCTAACTCTACCACTACTACACAGCATCCTATCTGGAAGGCTTTCAAATACATCTAGGTATAGCGATTCAACCACTTCCCTGGGCAGCCTGTTCCAGTCTTGATAAAACTTTTGGCACAGACATTTTTCCTCATGTCCAACCTAAGCCTCCCCTGGTGTAACTTGATGCCATTTTGATAGTGAGACTGTCAAAGAACACTTTTGATGTAGCCACAGTGCAAACATTTGCATTTGCTAGCTAGGCAAGATAAAAATTAACAAGCACAAACAGTCTTACCCAAACAAAATGTTTTCTGTAAGCCCCTGTGTATGTCTTCCCTCACTAGGATATGTCTAAAACACTGTCTTAAGAATTCCAGAAGTAACTGCATGTTGTAGACCAGCAATAAAAAAAAACAACAAACCAACCAAAAGAAATAAAAAACAGCAAACAAATCATAGTGTAATCCTAACTAGGAAAAAGACACGCTTAAAGGATAAAATCTAGTCAGCAAATGAAGACTGGGAACAGATTCTTCCGCAAACTGTTGAAATGTTGTATTTTATAAAATAAGGTTGCTACTCTACCTGACCCTTAACTTCTATGGACAGAAGTTCAGATTCCTGGGGATCATGTGAAAGATACACATTCAACAATACAAGCAAACCTGTTTTCTTCAGCATCAACAGGAAAACTTACAGACTTCAGTGACACGTAAATTATGTGTACTATATAAAAAAGTATTAAGTCCCTGACATAATTTTATGGTTTTGAGTGAATACTCAGTATAGACAAATATATGTCAATATAGAAAATAGCCTGAATAAGACTCTTAAATATTCTGCTTTTTTTTTTTTTGCTTTGAATAGAGGATTTAAGGAAGGGTTATCAGGAAGTATTGTTCTTGCACTTTTGCCTTGATGTGCTGTTTTTGAATGATGTCTGAGCCTCTAACGTCCACTTTCAAGGACATGAGCAACAAGTATCCCATTAGAATTAAGCTTTATAAAACTGCTTATTTTTTTCCAATTTTCCCTCCTGTAGAATAGAATAGATTATTTCAGTTGGAAGAGATCTATGATGACCACCTCCTCCAACTGCATGACAACTACAGGGCTGACCAAGTGAAATCATATTATCAAGGCCATTGTCCAAATGTCTCTGACACTGACAAGCATGGATATAGCTGTTACAAAAAGTAGAAAAAAAACCCACATGAGTATAGATGTTATAAAAGTATAGTGTCTACAACTTTCATGGCAACAGCTCCATTTCTGAGGACTTAGCTAGCTATCTCTGCTCTATTCTGTTGACCAGCAGCATTGTATTTTTCTCATATTCAGTCCTATGTCTCTATAAGCATTGAGATAATGAACCATCAATAGTTAATGTAGCAGCTGATATGCCTGGTTCAAACTAAAATAATTGAGTGCAATGTTTATGAAGCAGATATAGAATGAAATGGGAGTACAAAGTGTTGATGCTAGCTTCAGGCACTCACCACATGCTCCTCCTCCTCCTCTAAATATTTATGTTTCTGTCCTTATATCCTTGCTTTTTCTTTTGCTGGACTATTACACCAGTCTTCTTCAGTTAACAAGTATTTATTACAAAATCCACGGCTTTTAAGATAAAATCCCCTGCTTATAAGTGTTTGCATTATGCTAATGAATACACAGAACGTCACTAGAACAAGGAAATCATCTCTATTTGAAAACAATTCAAGTAATTCCTTGTATGTAGCTATGTACCTATGACTGTGCTCTCTTGGGAGTATACTGGCAATTTAAAAATAAAGTCTAGAGAGCAACCAGTTAAATCATTGTCCTACTTACACCACTGACACAGCAAGTCTGTGTTTTGACAGGTAATATTAGTTAGGAGACATTACTCGTAATTCAGTTGGTATCTAATGCCATGCAAACAACTTTAATTCACTTCTGTGTAGAAAAAGAAGCATGTATACATGTTCTAATAACTGACGAAAGTAACACTTTTATCTTTCTTGAACATTTCCAAGGTTGGATATAACTAATATTTCAGCACTGTAGTTCACTTAAACTACTTAACAATATCAAGTTTCCTTTGAATTCCAGATGCTGTCTCTCCATCATACATACAAATCTTCCAACAAAATGTATTTACCTCTATATTTAGTCTATTAGAATTAATTTAATAGTTATGTTTAATATCTTTTGGATACATATAAATACACTTCCCTTAATATTAGTAACTTGAGACCAACAGCTGAAATACTTAGCAAAAAAAGCACCATTCAAATTTGTTTAAGCCATAAAACGGGGACAATATCTATGTTCATATTTAGTGAACTAAGCTGGTTTTGGCAGCTACTTGACTTGCTACTTGCACTGACTTCAGTGGGAACTGCATAAGTTCAAAACATCTGAAAATGCAGACATTTTTATTTAGTAGCCTGAGCAACTGTTCTCTTAAGACAGTGTAAAACTCCTAGAGACAGCAGTAAGCACTTAAAGCTTTAATTTTTACACATGAATACTGAGTGCCTCACTGGATTTCTGAGACAGAAAACTTGGAAATTCCACCTCAGACACATAGGATCTCCATTTCACTTCTTGAAATTCCTTTAAAATTGTTCTGTGGAAATGTGAAGAAAAATTTTTTATCTTGAAACATAACGAAAAATGATGGAGATCTTACAAAAGCCTTTTGTACAAGAGAAGAGTTTTAGTACCTCAGAAAAAGTACTCATTATTCATTCAAATATACAGGATACCATTAGTACTCATGTTTCAGCATAGCCAGAAAGCCATAAAAAGGGGACAAAAGCCCATCATTCCATATTCATCACAAGAACAAGAGCTATTTTAAGAACAATACTGCGGGTCAGAGTATTCTTTCTACCCAAACAAGCAAATACCTGAAATTGCTTAGCAAGTGTCTACTCTTAAATGAACAAAATTTATTTTCAATTATTTAAAAACATTCTGGGGGACTTTTTTTTTTTTGTATCTATGTCACTATACGTATCTATATGTATGTCACTATTTTCTATTACCATATACAACTGCCTTTAAACAGAAAACATAGGCTCAGAAAAAGGTCCTACTGACTTACTATTGTCTTCCTGTACCTTTCTTCTCACTGGCAGTAAAACATTCATTGTTTATTAGTATTGGAAGAAGCTGCAAGGCTATCAACAAAATTCTCTAATCACAATCCTATTAAAGCTTAATATTGATCAAATTACATAAACTGGTTCAATAAAACAAGGTCATTACATTTCCTGTTTGGATCTTCACTTCTATCATGCCTCTAGTAAGCATTTCTAAATAAGTGGTATCTTATTAGATGAAATAAAACCTTACTGAAAACCAGTATATTTCTGCTACTGATTTTATTACTTAATTATTGCAGCTAACAATTAGATTTTAGCTGAAATCTGTAGGGTACGAGGGGATATCAAAGGATTCTTTAAAGCACTGCAGTCCCACAACTCAAATAATTCTACTATCTATATCCAGAAAGAACAGATTTTCAAGTAATGATGACAATTTTTATCACAGAGAAAAAAATTATTTTGCAACATCTTGAAGAAGATGACAGTAGACTTATATTGTATTTAGTAATTATTATTATTATTCCTATTATATGTAAACATGCAGTGCAAATCCAAACACACTTTCCTTAGAGGCTTCTGCTGTCAACAGGCAAGAATATTTATTGGGAAGAATAAACAAGACCACTTGTGAACTAGATTCTCAGTATCAGAAGACCTATTAAGCACAGAACGCTTCTCAACTTAAATGTACTTACTATCATGTAATTCTAATACTCTTAGTAAAAATATTGAAACTCATGTTTCATTCTTTGTGTGAATTATAGGACACAAAGTAGAATCTGTCAACAATAAAGTCTGAAATAAAGACCAGGAACACCCAGGGGTCTTCCAGTCAAGTTCAGAGGTCAGCCAAAGGTACTGTCATATATAATGTCTTTCACACCACCTTAATCTTGAAAACAATTTGGGTGGTTCACCCTGTTTTGTCTAAGAAAGATGGATTCTGAATGTCATTCCTTGAAAATTCAACATCTTCTTCTGATAACGATGCATTCGTGGTACCCAATATTAATTTCTTCCTCCATCAACAGTATTTCTTGCTTAAACTATTTCTTTCATTTTTTACCTAGTCACTTGATCTTCCTGCCTCTCAAAATAAACTCAGGAAACCATTCATATTCCCTGTCAACTCAGTGTTCCCCAGAATGAAGAAAACTTCAATAAGTCTTTTCATGCAAAGATATTATTGCCTCCTTTCTCAGAAATCTCCTCCAACTTGAGGTTGGATTTCAATTGCTACCGAGCCAAAGCCCAGACAACAAGATTCAAACCACCCCGTGGTTTTACTGCATTAATACTTATCTACTTCTAATAGAAATCTTGTACATAATACATTGCAGAATGACATTTGCCTTTATTACACCCACCTCTTACTGGCTGTGTGCAACTGCTGTATAGCATGTTTTTCCCTACCTACTACTGCTACTTAAAAGGTCAGAACATATTTTTGTTATTAGCTGCTAGATATAGGGCATTCATCTTTGTGCCATGCAATATCATTCCACTTCTGTCACTCCTGTTCCTGTGAGCTATCATACTTAGTCCCTTAGTTGACTATTCACCTCAGTTTTCTGTCATCTAAAATTTCCACTACTACACTCCTCCTTCTTGTGTTTAAAGTAACAAAAACTGATCCCAAAATACATTCTTAATCACCTACAACTACCAGCCTCGTTCCATGCTGTCAATGCCTACTGTAAATGAAAATGTTTCCTCTCTTCTTTTCTTACTTACATCACTAATTGACTTACTTTTTCTTACTTCACATCTGCTGAGGGCACTTCAAAAGACATTTATTTCGGAGATACCACAGTTCCCTAGTCTAACAATCCTGGTACCAAAGAGGGATGTTGAATTATTCTGTATAAAGATAGTTTTTGTAAATCCTTGTCATATTTTTAAGTTAACTTTTGACTTATTAGTTTTTCCTCCAAAATAAGTTTCACAGTCTTCTCTATTATTACATTTAGTCTAACTGGTCTGTAATTCCCTGCTCACTTTCCCCTAAACATAGCTATTCAGTTAAACATAGATGTTCACAAAGATAAGTCTGCTAACCTAATTGAAATAAAAGTTACTTTGGTGATATCAATTAGCAAGACAACTATGTTTCTGTAACTCAGATTTGAAAGATGCAGTTAACAGTACAGTGTTCTGTTGCAGCATACATCAGTATAAAAACTAAGAGCCATCTACTGTCACGATTCATGCTTCGGCTATAGTATTATAAGCTGCAACTGTAACAGCTTTAAACAATACCTCAAGCATCATATTTAAAATTATTTCCTATTTCAAATCAGAAAAGATCTTTCCATTGCTCATTCATTACCCCAGTTGTCATGCAGGTTCTGATTCTATTTATGAGAAGTGTGGTGATTTTTCCAGATCATATCTTGAACTGCTTAAGGCAATAAATGAAACACTATCGTAACAAATATGCTTCAAAATGTAACTGTGTCAATACATGCTGCCTACACGCAAGGCACTATGTAAATGCTAAGAAATAATTGAATTTTCAAGAACCACTCAAGAAATCAGGAGCTAGAAGAAATATATTCTGATAATGCAAGATTTGTTAGATGTCACATTATAACTAAATAATTATCATACAGTTATCATCTGTTTATGTATACATCTCTTACATCAACTGAACACAGAATTCTTCCCCTTCACAACAGAAGTACTGGGTAGCACTTTTTCATAGAAATATGTGAGGTATCTAGCAATGCAAGGTTGCCATTCATAAAATCATTAAAAAAAAATATTATAAAAGTACTATGTAGAATATCTCAAGTCTAGAAAGGAAGCAAAATAGTACAGCAGTCTAGTGGGAGGGTTTTTTTCTTGTAAGGCTGTATTACTAGGCCAGCGTTCTGTATTTATAGTCCACAGAACTGAATTATTTACACAAAGATCTGGACAACCTAACTGATGGGAAAAAATCTGCTTCTGCTTTAAAGTGTAAGCAGTATGCAACACGGTTTCTCATTCAGGAAACCCATAGCTCTACTTAGATATATGGATGAATGCTACCTGAAATACGTATTCTTAATGGTACAATGTAGTACAACACATTTACCTGACAAGTGACATCCCTTTTCTGAGGGTATATAGCTATCATTCAAAAAACACAGAACGCTAATATTTACTAGAAGAAATAAAAATTAAAGTGATATTATGATCCAGTCCCTTAGAATCTTTGTTTCTTTTAGGCTTTGTATCACACTTATGCTGAATATTATTCTCCTTACCTAGTCTCCTGAATTTTAGCATGAGTTTTGCTTATGTGAGGCACAGAAACATGAAGGCTTAACACACTGGCTAGTACTCAGTTGAAATACTTCACTATGGGCTGAGTGGAGAGTGTCTCTATACTAAGCAGCACACTGAATGGGAGTTCAGAGATGGCAGAACCTCCCTTTCACATTTCTAGCAATAAATCCTTGAATAAAGGATCTTAGCCGTCTTTCACTTATTCTTTTACACTCTTCTGTGAAGAGAGAGCAGTGGAAAAGGAGCTTAACTGACCACTAATTAAACATTAAAAAAAACCCCAACCAACACAAAACAAACAAACAAACAAATCATTCATTTTACTGTATGTCAAGATCATTGTTACTCCTTCTTGTTTAACCCTAGTCAAACATAGTTATTCTTAATGCCTGGACCTAATGCTGAAGTTGCTAATGCTACTCTTCAAATGATTTCAGTTCTCTCTTTTTCAGCCCTATCCCAATAACCTGCCAGGGTTAGCCCTTAAATTACCACCACTCCCTACTTCAGTGAGTGACCTTCTCCTCTTCTATCTTTAAGAACCTTCTCATTCATTAGATTCATCCTTGCCATCTCCTTATTACAATCACATGAGTGGATCTTCCTTCTTCTCTAACTACTAAGTAAACAACCTTGCTCAGGAAAGTATGCCCAGGCTCTCATGGCTACAATCAAATTCTTTAGTAAGTGACAGTTGAGAGACACAGAGAAAATAACATGAAGAAAAACTGCATGGTGCATTTCAAATCTCTGTCCAGATACACAGACTGAACTAAGATGTTTCCTTGCTTTTAATTCTAGTATATTGAAAAATAATGTTATATTGATAAATAATGTTGAAATATAGAATCATATTATTTGTTTAAATGAAGGAATTAATTTTGCTTTTCCTTAAAAAGACCAAGGTAATTTTAGATAATGAAATTTATATAATTATTTTAAAAATACTAAGATATTAGTTGGTTTTGTATAGTACTTCATTTAATCTACATAAGCTAGGGGTTTTTGTTGTAATGCTGGAATAACTACAATAGAATCTGTAGGAAACATGCTGATTCCTTTTTTCTTCATTCCCACCATTGTATCTTTAGTTTAAATGATCCCTTATCTGTTGTAAATGCTAGAGCAACAGCCAAAAGAACCAGTAGCTACAGGCCTTCATCTTGCTCTCCTTGAAGTCAACAGTATTACTCCTACTCTTAATTTTGAAGACAGGTCCCAAAGAGGTACTATAAATAGACAGGAGTTCTACCGCTGACATCAATGGGAGGAGAATTTGGGCCTCAAGGAATAAATACTGATTACGGTTAAAGTAAGTGGCATTAAGAAGAAAATCAGTGAACCTAAAAAAAAGTCTTTATAAACTGCATACCTGAGGCAATGCTGAGTTAAGCTGTCGCTGGAGGGAGTCTCTGTCATAGATGACATCCTGTAGGCGTTGCTGTGCAAGTGACAAGCTTTCCTGTGTCTCCCGAAGAGTATCAAGGAGACGATCCCTTTCATCCAGCATGTTCACCATCAGCTGCTCAAAGTGAGAATCCGAGTCAGAGCCACTGCTTTGGGACCCCCGTTGACTCATTGGGGTGTCCTCGTTTATCGTTGGCATCACTTCACACATCATTTCTTTAAAAAAAAAAACACATCAAGGAAAAGATCTTCAGTAGAAAAACATTTGAGGGGTTTCATAAGAGGAATTAACTCTGTCACGCGGACACAAATAGTAGATCATTGCATTGTTCCCTCTTTCAACTTTGTGCTTGCAATGTTAATCAGATGGTCGATAGACAGGGATTAAATACAGTGACTAATTCCACACAGCAAAGACTTTGAATATGCTTCCTACACTGAAAGAAGAGTAACTGGAAGGAGATGGAGGCTAACAGAATATTTTAAATTAATAGTTTTGCAAATAATCTCTCTTAAATGAAAGAACATACTTCCTCTGCAAACACGGTCTCCTTTATTGTTGATTTTCTTCCCTCTCTTACTTAACATCATTCTTGAATTGTTGGTATTGATGCCAATAGCTGTCATTAATTGCCAGATTTTGTCCTGTTCTAGGCATTTCTACAGTACAACTCAGACTAACCATTGATCCAGTATCATGCTGCCTTAACAATGCCAGCTTGATCTATTTTTCTATCTAATTACTCCCACCCTCAGCTGAAGTTACTCTCCAGCAAGCTACTTCAGTAAGACATGAGATACAGGGTTCAGCAGATGGAAAAAAACCAAAACAAACAAACAACCCCCTAAATATATGTCAGGTCTCAAAGCTCAGATTTATTTTTTTAAATAAAAAGACTGTGTTAATAATAGATGGTCTCTACCCATAGACAGTCACCCAAAGAGTCAGAAATTATTTGTCTAGTATGACTGAAGTACATCAAACATAACTTTATAGATATTAAGGGTTAATCTCTGAAAACTGTTACTGTAGTAACTATTGGAAGCCTTTTATCTCAGGAAGTAGGATCAAGGTGCTTTTGGTTCATTTACTGGAAGTTAAATATTTTACTTAGGAATTTGATGTGAACCTTCTTGACATGACTTTGTCTACAATACCTGTGGTTGACACTTCCACTATTAATTGTGCAATGTAATATTCTTACTATTTCAGTCTCAATAATCTATCATATCTATCTATCATATCTATCTCAATATGATAGATTAGATCTATGCATTCTTTAAGCTGATCTTTCTAAAGTAAGAAAATGAAACTTCTGAAAGTAGAATTTGTGAAAAAATTGAAGGTTGAGCTCTTACAGAATGTAACTTAAAGACAGACCATGCACCAGGGAACTAAAGTGCTAAGACACCTATACTTAACTAATTAAAACCAACTCCTCCTGCTATCACTGTCACAAGCAATCCCTGTGCTAACACTGCTTGCTGCTAAAAGTTTCTGTGTAAATTATATAGCTACATGAAGATTATCTGGCCTTGACCATATTCTGAATATTCATAGAGAATTTAGCATTCTTCATTTTCACTTTTTTGGCAGATGTGACAACTAGCAAAGCTGGCATCAAACACTGGTATCTCATCATGAATTGTCAGCTACTACTGAATAGTTTTCATAGGCAATAGCTTCACTACTGAGGTTTCAGGAAGGTCTTGATCCTGAGTTTAGAAAGTTGTCTGGACTGGAGGCAAGTTAAAGGTTGCTTGTGGCTATTAAACACTTTGTAATCAATTAGATGCAAGAGAAGTGATAGTTTGAGAGCTAGACAGCAAAAAGTTCCTCACATCCCTAATATATTTAGGCCAGGTACATTTATTCAGAATTATCTGATTCAATGCTGCACATCTCCATTACTCATGAGGTTCAAAACTTTCTATTCCATAAACCTTTGCTTCTCCTAAACTACAGGCTCCATAGGAAGCATCACAATGTCCTTTCATATTCAAATGGCACTAATCCATCAGTGCCTCCATCGCCATAAAATAATTCAAGTTAAGATATATTTGAATAAGACCGCAAAGAAGGGAGGGAACAGGTGGGTTAATTCCTGATGTTGGCCGCAGTTACGTGGAAGATTTTTCCCACAGCTCACAGCCCCAGGAGAATCTATAAAAGGTAGCAGTTCTTGCAGTCAGACTGGTGATGTACTTTACTTTCTGGCAGTTTGGAGATCAATGCCATTATTCCATTGGAATGATATGCAATCTCTCTCCTCCTGCACTCTCAGACTGGACACAAATATAAAAAAGCAGTATGCAAACCTGGGCCAGATCAGAAATGCCAGTAGGGTGTGTCAGAAAGGGATGCATTAATACTTGAAATAGTGAAGAGCTGAGGAAAGGGAATCATAGACCATGTCCTCACTTGAATCTTCTGTGGGAGGCAAAAACAAGGACCCCAGAAAATCTGTGAAGGGAACCCAGCTTCTCTAGGGTGTTCCTAGGTCATCAATTCAAAAAAAAGGAAACAAATTTCCAACAACTGCAGGTCTATTGTGGGGTACCCAAAAGAAGATTTCTTACAGCTCTTCATGAATGACATACCTACCATGCTGTTCCAATTTACTGATTTGAATCTTCTTGTTTTTAGAAAATATTCATTTTTCTTAAACAAAAAACAAAAACCCCAAAACAACCTTCATCTTGTCATATTATACCATTATAATAAGACATTGCTTAGATGTAGTGTTGGGGGATATGGTCTAGGGGTGAACTTGTATAACCTTTCACCCTACTCTACATGATGATCCCATGGGTCTTTTCCAACCTAGATGATTCTATGATTCTGTGATACCATTCTTGTACCTATCAGTAGATGGGATGCTTTCAATGTCCTGAGGCTGCCACCATTTAACACCATTCCCAAGAAATACCAGACTCCTTCAAGCACACGTTCAAGATTAGAGCCATTTTCCAGGACCTTATTGCACTCTTTATGAACTTTCTGCTTAATAGCAGGAAAGAATCAAAATACCAAGAATATTTGAAGAATTTTAAAAGGAAGAATAAAAAAGGAAAAAGGGAGGTTCACATAGAGGGGCTGCAACAAAAGGTAGGTCAGGTAAAGCAGAAAAAGGACTTCAACAAAAGTAGAGGAAGAGTGTCAGCAAACAGACCAATCACAATTTAGTAGTAGATGATTGGCAGATGAGGACAAATAGGAGGACACAGATATATATGGATCTTCATATAGGAAGTGAATCATGCCAGGAAATTATAAGAGTTCTTGAAGTTTCCAGAGACTTATGATGGTATGCAGGTATTAGGAAACCTTTGTTTAACCACACGATGATGCGGTTCACACACGAGGTCAGGATATTAGATTTAAGAGTAAGCTTCCTGTTTAATTATAGCTGAAAGGAATTCAGTTTGCACACACCAAAAGCACATAGAGAACAAAGCCAGCACAATGCAGATGGAAAAAACTGAGGGATTGTCATTAAAACATCAAATAAAACTATTATTGCTATGAACCGTTAGGTCTGATTGCTAATGTGGTCATACTCTGAGCAATTTTATTTTTAAATTTCCAGTAAGGGAAAAGAGCAATTTCTGAATTTCCTTCCATGTAACTTTGAATTTAAACCTCATTTTGGTGATTAAAAACCACCCAAACTAAGAATTTTTACTCTGGTTTCATAATATCATCAACTGAAATATTTCGTACAATGAAATCAGAAGAAATCACTATAACTACCTACTGTTGTCCCGCTAACCACAGACCATAAATCTGTGTTAAACTAAAGCGTATTTTATACAGGAACGATTTCAACCATTAGATAATTAAAGTGTTCTCTCTAGTAAATTAAACAGAATTAGTCATTCTTTCTGTCAAAAGTATATGCCTTTTTCAGTTGTATTTATAGCAGAGACACAGCCACATTCAATGTGCAGTTTTTAAAAGCTCAAAATAAGGCTATTGGCACTCTATAATGCTGTAGACCTACAATGCCATATGTGTTTTTGTCGCTGATCTATGAGTTTACAGAATTTTTGATACATCTCAGATACAGTTCCCTATATACACATTAATCAATCATAAAGACAGGTCCGCTGCATCTTGAACTACTTTATATATACACAGTTTAGGAATAACAGATGGATGCATATGTGGCAGGTATTTTTCTCAACTACACAGTTCTTATTAATTCATGTAGTTACCTATTCTACTTAGAACAGAACTCAGCAAGATAAAAAAAATCTTTAAACTTACTTTTTGTCCTCCATTCTTGCTGCTTCAAAGTTGAGTTAGGTTCACAGGACTTGATTTTCTAAACCGTAACTTTCGGATAGACCAAATACAGTCACAAACTGACATCTGGATATATTTTCTAATTGTGTTTATCAGCCCATGGTTTGAGAACCTGCTCCTTTGTCATACAACTGACTGTATATAACTATACGACCAGAAATATCCCAAGGATCAAAGATCAGGATGAAGTTTACCAGCCCTCTACTCTTCTGAATGGGTTTTATACAATTTAATAGCTATTAACTCCTCATTCAACTCCATATACAGACTAAAAATTAGATGCAAAAATAAGTTTATTGAGTCTGTGCAAACATTTGTATGTGTCAGTTCCTGTGTTAAGACTTCTTTTATCCCTGGGCAGTATTCCTTTCACTCATAAATATATTCCTATCAGCTACTACAAGGCAATTACAGTTACATATCTTAGATAGGTCCTTTTAGGGGAAAATAATTCAGACCTGAAAGTAACAGTAAAGGGAGGATGAGTGAAGACAAATGTACCTGAAGCATCAGAAACCCTTCTCTAAGTTTACAACAGTTTGCCACAATACTAAACTGCAAAGTAACTTTGCTTATAATTTTGAGGTAATGTCACAAAATACAAGCAAAACTGATCTGACTTAAACTTCAGAAATTTATAGTGATCACTGATCTTATTTTTATTTCCCAAACCTGCACTAAGCAACCTGATCTTATTTTACAGTTGGCCCAGCACTGGGCAAGAGGTTGGCACAGATGACCTCCAAAGGTCCCTTCCATACTCAGTAATTCCATGTGTCTGCATTGAGTTTTAAATTCAAAGAATTTACGCACTTATTACAGCTATTCTGAAATTTAATGTACATTTAAATAAGACTGGAGAGAAATTTGAAATAAAAACCAAAACAGCAATAAATTAAAAAACAAACAAACAAAAAAACAAAACAAAACAAAACAAAACAAAAAACAACAAAACCAAACAAAACACACAAACAATAAAACCACAAAACCCCCACACATTGTGGCTCATGTCGTTGCTTTTATAAAATAAAAAAAACCCCACCACATTAAAAGTTAAAAAATAAACCTCATTTTTACTTGATTACAAGTATGGCAACATTTTCAGGTATTGCTATTTACATTAAATGCCCTAATCGCTGAGTGATATTAAAAACAAAATGAAAATATCTAATAAAAAAAAAAACCAAAAAAAACAAAACCACAACCAAACAAAACTAATCCCAAAAACAACTAGCCTCAAAAAAGCAGAGAAATCTGAAAACATAGCCACATGAGGATAGGAAACAAGCACGTATGTTTTAGATATGCAAACTTAAATAAAAATACATGCTTATTTTTGGAAACATAGGCAATTACAGTTTGTCAGAAAATACACACACACACAAAAGCTACAATATTATACTGGATAATAAAATGCCACATGTCATAACATTTTAAATTTGAAAGCATGAAAAGTCTTATAATTCAACTTTTATGGCCTCACTTATATTCTGGCAAAAGTTTGAGGAAAAATTTTAATGATTTACATTTTTTAAACTACCCAGGGAATCACAGTGAAGAAAATAATGAAAAAAATTATTTTTAGAGTAAAGACTGAAAAGCTACTGAAGTCTAGCTTGGCATGATACATATATGTACAGTATTACGTGGTATATTCTCCTTCTAGAATACAAAGTAAATAAAATTAAATATTTTTCCCCAAAATCCCAACAGCAAAGTTGTTCCTATTACAGTTCATAATCTCTTAGCAAGTCAATATGTGCTTGGTATACACTTAGGAAGTTTTCTGACTACACCATTGATGAAAAATAAAAATATGAACACATCATATTCTCNCCACTAAACACAAAGAAACAAGAAACAGACTTGCTTTCTACTCAAAAGAAAGAAACATGGTTTTAGATTGAGTAAACTCCGAATTCTATAATCAGTTATCAAAGAGTCTGAGTAAATTTCCACTGAAGTAATTTACTAAGGATTTCTTTACCAAGACTCTGGTCACATGAAAGACAGGCAACCACCTTGGTTTCATATTTTAATACCTCAAATTGTAATTTTAATTACACCAGCGGTGCCGAACCATGCATGGACCAAGTTCATGCTGCTCTTTGTGCCACGAGGTGAACTGCAGGCTGTTGCACCCAGAAGACTTGAGGAGTTGGAAGAGTAATAGAAGTGAAGAGGGAACTGATAATGAAGACCTTCATTAACCATCCTCATCCTCAGGAGTAAGTGAAAAACAGACCAGGTAACTACAGCAGCAGCAGCAACCCACTACTAAACAGCAGCCATTTTACTCTGTCAGGATGAGACTGGAGGCATGCTCAGTTATACATGAAGAAACACAGGCATCCAAGAAAGAATATTGAGGGAACTGGAATTTCTTTCAGTGAGCATTAGGAATTGCAAGTGGTGGTTAAAGACCTCCTGTCCTCTATCTTCAAGAGCACAGAAGACCATGGTAACAGAATAAGCCCTCGTGTATATTATTCTGTCCAATACTTCCCATACAGGAAGGACTACAAAGGAATGGAGGGAAAGGGCTTAACAAGGTGAACATATAATTCATTAATACCTAAATGTGCATCTATAGATCTTTATTCAAAGGAAAAAAAAAGAGAAATTTTGTGTTCCTTTGCCAGGAAAAGGTTGCCTTGCCCTGCAGTAACAGAAATTAATTAAAAGTTAGGCTTGAGTGAGCCAAGTAAAAATAAATAAAAATTGAAAATGTGTTTCTCTGTCTTTAAAAAAAAAAAATAATAAAAGCTCCATTAATACCGGACTTAGTATCTTTGCAGTAAAAAGTTTACCACTTTACCTAGTATTCTCAATGTAAGTAAAACAAACCCTCAATGAAATATACACTTAAGTTACCAGCATTTTACTGTTAATACACAAACACTGATTGATCAGGAGCCACAGAGCAGAGATTACAATGCCCTCAATCAGGGAGCACATGAACTGCCCAAAACTCTCAAGGACTGCAACTGATACTGAACTTGTGGAGCACCTTATTACTATCCCAAACCCTCTGAGAAGTTCTGAAGGGAGAGTAGGGTACTGAAAAATTACTGCTTCCCTTAAAAATCCATGTTGTACACACACACTTTCTAGAAAAAGACTTTTAGGCAATTCAGTAACTTGATAAATACTCTAAATTGAAACAGAGCCTATGCACTTATTTTAATAGTAGCACTAGACCAGAAGTGCTCAGGTATCATAGTCATACACAATGGCAGCCCATGAAGCAGCACACTGAAGTTCTCTAAATATGCTCTTGTCCATTGTATACCTACTACACCATTTACTGAAAAATCTATTCCAAGTTGGTTGGTTCAGTGTTTTCTCCAGTCATTTGCATGAAGCCTAATCCAATAACTGCTTAAATTCATGAAAATTATATCACGGACTTCAGTGGGTTTGGATCAGTGTAGATGGTTGAAAAAGTCACTAATATAGGCAAGCCATCAACTTCCTGTCATCTTACTACCTCCAAACAGGAACATAAAAATCACAGGTGTCTGTTATGCATAACTAGGGAACACACTGGATGTTATGTGACCATTGCCTGCAATATTATGAGAAATCATGAACAGGCTCTCTAAACAAACAACATTTAACTCACTAAAAGAAGTAGCTGTTTAAAGTGATCTGTTTCGGGGGGGGGAAGTAGTTTATTGACATTGCATTGAAGACTTTCCAGGTAGTATGAAAAAATGTCACAGGAAATCTAAAACATTATCTGGATTATGTCTCCATTAAGAGTGAACTCATTATTAGCTCATTTAGGAATTCTGCAGCTCAGTTTAGACATTCAGATGAGTGAACAGACAAATACTGCAACAAACAGTACAGTATATGCCCACCCTTAGCTAAACCTCCTTTTCGGGAGCTACTACATTAATAACTACATCGATAGCAATTCACTTACATTATCTTCTATCTACAGATGCTGGTAATTACGTATTGACCAGGTGTTTAACTGCACCCTCAATACTGACTTTTTCTAAAACTACTTGAAATTTCTGTGACACATATCCTGTAAAGGAGGAAAATTAAAAAGTTGTCATCTTCTCATTGGCCCCACCCTGTTTGACATCTCCTGTTTCTGTTATCTGCATCTGTACAAGGGTCTTGGAATTCTTTCTTTTTTAGTGAATGTTGTAGCAAACATCTCTGCCAATTTAATGGAGCCTGGGAATAGTTTACCAGCTGGACTTCTTTCACCTGGGCAAGCTCTGGTAATGAGAATACAGAACACTACTTTGGCTTCCGCTTGACAAAGGCTCTTAGACAAGCATTCATTTTGCTCACCTTGAAGGCTACCACCTTAGATGTATATCTAATTTTATTCCCTCACCTTTCATTCCATTAAGGATTTTAAAAGCTTTTCTGTGTACTCAGATGTTTGATTTGGACACCAAGGTTGAGGAGTCATTTCAAGTTAACTTGCAATTTTGCTGCAGGAAAAATAAGTAGAAATCTAACTACCATACGTTCTACGTGGTCCACGGTGACATCAGCTTGAAAACTAATTTCATTGGATCAATCCAGATATTTTGCATTTACAAGCTACTTATTTTTTAAATCGTTAAATAGATTTAGGGGCTAACAAAACCATTTCTTACTGAAATTATGTCTTTTCAGATGTTCTCAGCAAGATCAATCTTAAGCAGCACGGTATAATTCCATAAGGAAAATCCTTCCTATTGTCTGAGTTGCATTACATGCATATTCCTCCTCCTAGTTAACTCCTCACCTGCCAGTCTCCACTAAACTATGATATCACCTTTAGCAAAAGCATCCTGCACTCCTTCCACAGAGAAGCAGGTGATCAACACAGCACATTAAAAAAAAATAAATTAGTAATTCCAACTATTTATTCTTTATGTCATCCTTTTGGCCTCATATCTCTCTCAACCGCACCAAAAAAATAGTTGGCTTCACGTTTTTCAGTCTGAAATTCCCCAACTCCCAACTCCCATTACAGAAATGCATTTCAATATCACACAAGTACTACAGCAAGAGGCAGACAGCAAGATTTTGCATTTGCACCTCACCTCCCAGAGGGTATCAGGGCTACGGAAGGAACGTCTAACTCAGAAATAGAAGGTTCAGTACCTAGTGGCTTTTATTTCGGCGTCTGCTATTTCACTTGATCAGTAACAACCGCAGTCTCCACCGGCTTCGAGAGGGGACTCACACAGCCGAGCACTCCTGGACCATCTTCCTAAAAATGGTGACACAGGCGCTGCTCCGAGGAAACCCAAGCCCCCGCACCCGTCCTCCGGCAAGACTGGCTGCTTGGCAGTTCAGCATTTTCTTCGGTCACTTCGTCAGCAGCCAAGAGGAGAAGCATCCATGGGAAAAATGG
>VWZY01009228.1:33896-194131 GCA_013399075.1 Chloroceryle aenea
TGCATGTGTGTGCAAATTGTTGGTTAAGGGAATTACATCATAGCAAAAGAAAGTAGTTTTCTGTATAAACAGACAATAGAAATTCATTTTGTTTACTGCATAAGGCCAAATATTAAATCTGGCCTTTACAAAAAAAATAAAATAAAAATTAACTGTACTCTTTATTCACTGTGAATATAACAGCCTTGTTAACAACCAGATACTTTGGAGGGGTTTCCAGTTTCACTTCCAGAAAAAAAGAGAGTGACTGTGGGAGTTCCATCTCTACAACGTAGTTTCTTAATTAATGTACAACTGAGAAAAAGAAGCCAGTATGTGAACCATACATCTTTATGGCACAAGATTACATTCCCAATCATAGAATGCTTTAGGCTGGAAAGGACATCTAGAGGTCATATTGTCCAACCTCCCTACAGAAGTAGGGACATCTCTACCTAGGGCAAGTTGTTCAGAGCCCCATCAAGCCAATCATCAATAAGAGAAAAACAGTGGAAAGTGTGACACTGCAAAAAAGCCAAAACTAGTTCCTTGTTTGGGAAGTTCATGTGCTTTGTCTCAATACACAAATCATTTTATTATGTACCTATTGAGTTTGGTGCCCAAAAAATATTCCTGACAAAAAAATCTCAAGTCATAATCAACTGACAGACAAGAACAACAACAAAAAGGGAGAGAAAAAGAGAGAGGAAAATATAAGTGGCTTGCATGCAACTTTTTTTGCATCCAGAAAAGCATATTTCATAATGTGGCCCAAACAGCAATAAAGGTATTGCAATGGGCTTGGTAGTTTTTAGCCTCTCCCCTTATCCGTCTGTTCACTAGCACAGGGCTCTTAGGTTTGCTCTTTTCTGTATTTCTCTATACACTTTTACAGTAACATGAATAGTCAGCCATCCATGAACAAAGAGCTGGATGCGCTTTTTGTGTCATTAAACATGAAACAGTCCAAATTCAAATCTACACGAAGCTCAGTAGTGTTGAGCCTACTCTTTATTTGCTGTCTGTGTGTTAGATTGTTATGGATTACATTAGGCAAAAGGTAAGCTATTCTAGAGAACACTTGGCATGATATGTTATTGTCAAATATGTAATTTTTGCTTATAATTTTGAGTGCTATTTAATTCCCGTTATATTTAATGGAAAATGTAAAAATGTTAATTCTACTTTTTTTCAATAATCTGAATACAAATTCATAATAGAAAATAGTAATGGACCAGAAAGGGAAGTAATGGACCAGGGAAGACTACATGTATTTGCCATATTTCTAAGTTTTACCCTTCAAGTGAGTCACATTCTCTGCTAATTATGTGCATTGCTGCTAGCAATTTATTTTGTTACTTTCAAACTATTTTCAGTCATGGCAAATATTTCTGAACATCTGTATGCATGACAAACTTCACACTTTTCCTACAGTTAGTTAACAGAAGGGAGAAAGGCAAGGCAAGCAGAAAAACAGAGATGAACAAAGAGTCATTGCAGAGTCATGCTCCCAGCTGAAGGAGACTTGTCACATTTCATACACACACAGATGCCCACAAACACACCTACTAACATATCCCTGAAGAAGTTAAAAAAAAAAAAAAAGGCAAAACATGACTACAAAACCTCAATGCAGTAAAAATTCTACAGAAAATTTCCAGATAAATTTATCCAACCCCCAAATATTTTTTTTTCAATATTAATCTCATGAAAATGAGCAAATCTCACTATAAAGTGTGACCAATTGACATTCCATTTTAGAATGGAATTTTTACACATATAAGAAATTATATTTTGTTCATATTCTACTTTTCCACATCTCCTTTATATCCTGGAGATTTTTTTTTAATACTTTTTTTGTATTTGTTTCATTTTGGTAAGAACAATTTTCCACTTTATTATTGGAAAGCTGAACATAATAATTAATAGTTATTACTTATTTTTAATCTTTTATTTTAAAAAGCAACTCTACCTTTTGCTTCCATATCGTCCTTTTCTGTTTCTCTTCATTTGTTGACATAAAAGAAAGTGTAATCTAATACACATAGGTAACTACTATAAAAGATAAATTCTTTAAAATTATAGGAAAAAAAATGAAATTAACAAAGTACAGAAATATGCAGTTCAAAGTAAAAACTAAACTCTGCACAAATAGGAGTTATTTCAAACACTGGAAAGGAAAGTAAGAGAGAGATATATTTAAAATTTTACCTAACATTCTCAGAAAGAAATAAACAACTGCTATAATTCGTAGCGTGATTAATACAATTAGTCAGTTATTTTCCAGTTAAATTGAAGATGTGTTAAAAAGATGAGTGTCATAATTCTCATTCTGCTAGGGAGAAGAGAAGAATAAAGACAATGATTATGACTAGTGTCAGAGTTCAGTGGTCAAAGCACTGGAGAGGAGATGCTCTTTCCCATCCTCTGATTTAAGAAATAAATTTATTGACAGTCCTCACCCCTCAGTGCTAATGGTCCCCTTAGAATACTAGACTAAACCCTGTTTCCTAATTTCCTACGCATCTCCTACTGCTTGGCTTAGACAAACCAAGGTTTAGCTCATTTTCTTGTGTGAATCATCAGAAGGAGTAGGATACCTCTTTACCTAAGATGTAGCTCAGACCTATAGAGTATGGTAGGGCCAATTAGGACTTAGAAAACTGAGAATTTCCCTGCTATGGATCTTCATTGCTACAGCTGTACATTCAAGTGTTCTCTTACCAGATTAAAGAAAATTGAGTTTGGCATAGAAGTTATTTTACTGATAAAGGAAAACCTATACATATGGAACACAAAAAATAATGGAGTTTTAATGCTAACCAATAGTAAATCATAGACTTAAATATGGAAAAAATTTCTGCAGATCTTGAACTTAAAAAAATGTTAAGTGTTTTGCCAAACAGTTGCCAGGTAGTGAAAGCTCCCCAGCAACTCTCTTCCCCCTGTGTATATTATTTAATATCTCACTAATAATTTTGTTGCTGTTGTCAAACCTATTGAATTTAACTAAGTAAAGTAAGAAGGTTTTATAGACTTGCTACTTTTTTGAGATAGTTTTTAATACAGAGCAGCAGCACATACAAAGAGACTACATTGTGTGATAGATATTGCTATAAAGAACTGGGATGAAATTCTGGCTCTACATAGACATGGGGTTTGGCCTCAGTGGACTTTACATTTCACAGTGTGAAATGAATTATTCATTATGTCTATTTAATTTTTTAATTACAATTACAAAAACAATTGGCGTTCTCTTTTCTTCTTGTGTTTGAACAACTTGGTGTGTTGACTGAATTTCTGACTGTAGAAAGTTATTATTGTTTTCTGAGTCTTCATGGAATCTTAACAAGTGGTAAATCTACATAGAAAGCTGCCAGCATTTTTAAATAGCTGTGGTCAGGGCCCTCAAGTCTCAAATATATTGTAAGATATTTGCAATCTTATGTAGCCTTGTGTAAATAATGGAATCCTATTATTTCATAAACTCATCAGTTCACAATATTATCAGTTCCACTCTGGAAAAATACACTGAAGATATCTTTCTATGTATCATAGTGTATCAGTTATAGATTTTATTTTCTTAAAGGTGAAAATGGTAGTTTGTAGATATTTCTCTCTCCCTTGAAAGTTCAGTAAACCAAGAACACAAGGGTACCATCATCCCTCATGGTATCTTACCCCCTGCCATGTCAACCCCATCTCCCTGGGACTGTCAGCTTCTGCCCCAGTGACACAGGAGTAGTGCTCATCTTCAGCTCCCTACATGCCTGCCTTGCCTGGTATACTCATGGGCAGATGTCCCAGCCCAACCCCAGGGATGTGTGCAATTCTCCAGTGCCCCTCAGCTGCCCTGTTCTTGGATGGGGCTGGGACAAGCCCTGGTGTCAGGCCCTGCCTGGCCACTCTGGGTGAGTGCCTGTCACCTCAGCCCTGGTCTCTATTGAGCTCTGACAGTCATTCTCTGTGTTCTTTCCTACAAAGCATTTTCAAAGGATCTTTACTTTTTAATTTTATCATTTTTCTTGAAGTACTGTGTTGCATAAAATGTTAAACATATTATAATGTAAGAAATGAAATTTTATGGCAGCTCTCCTAAAGCACTCAACAGATTGTCTATATTTTAAACTGTACTTGTCTGCCAATTTACCACACATTATTTTTACAAATAACCTCATACTGACTGTACACAAAGACTGAATGCTTTAAATAGTGAGGCTTATAAATGGGGAACAAACTGAAGCATATGAGACAGAAGTACACGCAGCTTGCTTGCTTTTTTGTTGTTGTTTCAAAGTGAGGGTGCGTTTAAGGTGACTGAGCTTTGTATGGGAGAAGCATACATTGGTGTGCTGTGGCGAGTGAGGTGTCACCGAGCATGTATGTCAGCCTGTGATCCTATTGCTGATCCTTTCAGCCAGTGCCCACTTCTTCCTTAAGGCTACTCTCTGTGGCCTTGACAAGCAACAGAAGTCAATAGCTCTTGAAAGATCCCTCTCAGGGCAATCCAGACAGTCGCATGGGGACATTTCTCTGCCTTTCACGTCCAGAAATGCATCTTCTGTCACTACTGCCACACTGTCACTAGGTTCTGGTTCAGCTAGTGCTATCAGTATACTGAGCTGAAGGGATGCACATCCATGGTACAAGCCCTCTGGAGTACTGTCACAAGTACTGGCATGGCAGAGGGCACAGGGTTGTGAGGTCCATGCTCTCCTCTCCAGATGTCTCTGTGACAGATTTCAGAACTTGGGTTTCAGGTTTTCTGCATATATTGCTCTACTTGTTAGATCTGTTTGCATGTTTTTGAGACTTCTTTTGCAATATAATGGAATCTGAGAGTTTCATATTTTGTTTAAAAATAAATTTACTCTCATGCAATCTTATGAGTCTGGGATTTGAAGTGATAGGCATGTCAAACCTGTAGTTTAACAAGGACTTCTGAGTAGAGAGTAGGAAAGAGACAGAATAAGGACAACCAGAGTGATGCTTGTGGAAAAAAATCATTGAGTTCATAAGTGTCTTTTTTTCATATTGTTTTGTTTTCCTTTCAAACATGGGTCAGTGCTTCTGAATGTGCATGAAACAGTTCCATAGAATTGAAATAGTGATCTCAACCTGGGAGAATTAGGGTTGAAATTAAAAATCACATGACAAATAGTTAAGCCCTTGATCCTGACTTCTCCATATGAACAGTAAACTCCACAGCAGGTAGACTTTCATAATGATAGATCGTCTACATGCTGTTAAATACCACTTCCAAAATTCAAGTGTTAAAATCAAAGGAGTCACTGCTGTCTGTCAGCAGTTCTGAGGCTCATGTAAGCTGTTTGTTTCACAGCCCAGAATTTCTCTATTATATATTTTTTACATTGTTACATTATCTACTTATATTACTTTGGTAGAGCCTGTCATAACTTTCATTTGTATGTATATAAAGGGATGAAGCTATCTTACTAAGTTACTACCCTGACTGTATTTGATTTCAGTTGGCTTATTTAACCCATTATATATATGTAACTCGTAAAGGGGATTTTAAAAATACAGAATATCAAAATATAGTTACTCTAATACTACCCATGTTTGTTGTTTTGTTTTGCTTTTCTGTTTGGAATTTCTTGCTATTTGACTGCTTGAATTTCAGCCTTCTTATTATAAGAAGTTTAATTATTGTCAAGTCAGTATTTCTAAGAAATAGAGATGCCTTCATGTGTGTTCCTTTTTCTTCTGACAGCTTCTCTCACTGCTTTTTACCTTTCATTCTGTATTGCATAAATCATTGCCATTATATCTGAAGTATATTCCAGCTGTGGAGACTAAAGCAGTGTTCCAAGTTTCAGATAAAATTTCAAGAGGAACCAAAATATCTCCCAAATATATTAATATGACTTTCTATAAAATGTGTATTTGGGAATGACAGTAGTTTAAATTAATTAAATTAATCAAAACCTGCTTGTTAGATAAAACAACTGAAACAAAATATTTGATTAACATATACAATGTTACTGATCATATTAGAAACTATCTCTTCTATTGTCCTATTTGTCCTATTTTAGCTTTACTCTTCATTATGCAGTCTTCATAGTTTCAGAATATTCTACAAATTATTAGGAAATCATTTGAGGCATATAGTGTTTTCAAGCATGTGATTTTTTTCGGTAATTCAGGAATGTCCTTGCTATGAGAGCTACAATATACTTCCCTAAGTCTGTGTCCTCCTTATATAAGACATTCTGTCATGTTGGATTCAAATCTGTCTTGCTATCAGAAAGACCTTCTGCTTTCCTCTTTGCCTTCAAAATGGTGTACTAACAATAGAAGTACTCACTGGTGAAACCATGGTTACAGTGGAAATAAATTGTATCCACATCACTGTGAATTTTTTTTTCCTTTTTGTTGTGATCTTCATTGTAGGCATGTATACAGCATCTCAAGTAGTGGCAGATGCTCAGGTATTTAGAAAAAGAGAGGGAGAGAAGAAGAGAGTTGGGGAGAGAGACTGTTCAGATACCTAACTATGGTCTTTCAAGGAAAAGAGTTCAAGAAAGAGTTCTCAAACTTCAGAGGTCTATTATGACCTTGTGACTCTTCAGCAAGTGGGAGAAGAGCAGAAAGAAACATGCTGACTTGATATAATTTCTTTTCAAATGACATATCAGTTGTCCTTCCTTCTGCATCAATGATGTAAAGCAAAACCAAATCAGAACACATACTAGGCACTTTTCTCCTTGGACTCAGGGCCAGACCAAAAATCAATGAAGATGTTCTGAAAGTAAAGTACTAATCAGCAGGAGTTTAAATGTGTCAGAATATGATTCTCAATGGTCAGCAAATAAAGCATCAGGTGTATCACTTTTCAAAACAAATTAATCATCTCTTGCCAGTATATTTATATATTCCGCACCAAGACAGCAAATAGAGCAGAAAACAAAACCTTTCATATTCAAATTTTGCTGAACACAGGATGACATTTACAGCTATAGGGCTTGAAATTCATTTGCATGTGCTTTTACATCACACTTGCTTCTTTCTTGGACCATGATTGGACGTCCTTTTTCAATGACTACTGTGGCAGCCCTCTTGAAAATGATTAATCTAATTGTGGATTAATGGCATATTCAGAACATGTAGTGGTATCAGAATTCATTCCTTTATAAAACAACTTGGTTTAGTTGTGTGAAGTTTAGGAGTCGTTGGTCTGTTTAGGGTTTTTTATGCAGAGGAAATAGAACTGCTAACTTTTATGTTATACCCTGTTTCTCCCTATAAATTAGTTTATCCATTATACTAAGACAAAAAATAAAAACAAAAGAAACAAACAAAAAACCCCAACCAACCAAACCCAACAGCAAATTAACAATTAAAAAAAGAAAAAAGAAAAAACCCACACACAACCAACCAACCAAACCCTAAACAAATAGATCAAAACACAAATAAAGATAATGTGCTGTACAACAAGCAGATTTCTTATCTCAAAAAACTTGAAAAGAGTGAGTTAGTGAGTTCAGACATGTCTAAAAAGGTGTTTGGATGATTGACGAGTGGTGCTGTAAATGTGGGAAATATGTATGTATCTATTCCTTTTAATTTTTCCAAAAGTAGCGTTACAATTTTAATTACACATCTTTACTCCACTTGCTTCAGTGACTGATCTTGTGTACTGTACTAGAGTATAGCACTAAGACATACTTGGATGACCACAACACAACCAAGTTAATGCAAGCTTGTACAGATTTCCTCTATGAACTTTCTCAGACTTTATAACAAAATTTAAAAATTACAGTACGATGTCTTCCCTTTAGGGAAAGAAGGCCACATGCTGAATACAAGAATATTAGGATGGATTGGGAAAACTGATTTCAAATGATCATAAACAATCCAAATCCATCCTTAACATGTCTGCAAAGTAAACAGGTTTCCATCTAGTGTGAATATTTCTATGTTTTCTTCTATCTCCTGTTCTGTGCTGGTATTTATTGACTTGTATGAGTACTGACTTGGGCTATAGAAACAACACTGTCTTGTTCTGTATCTGCTTTGGATAACACCAACTCTGCAGCTTTGTGGTAACTAAGGGGATGGACTGAGAACACCAATGAAGAAAAAAAGCAGGATGCAAAAAAAGATAATCATTAGAATATGAAAAATATATAAATGAATTGCACAGCTGAAAAAAGACATGAAGTAAAAATGAGAAAAGACAAAAGAAAGGAAAAGGAAAGAAGAAACAAATTAGTTTGGCAATATGAAAGGCCTAATGCAGCCTAATAACAGGTGTGACTGCTGAGGCAAAATATTTTACTTCAAGAGAGTACTGACTTACTCTTTTTAAAATTATAATTCTTTAGACAAAGAGAATTTGGTAAGGTAAAAACAGTTCAATGCATTTTATTTTCTGTCTGAGGTGTTCTAGGATTACTTATTTTCTGTAGTCTAATCTGAAGTATTTACATTCCCACTTTCCCTACACACCATTCCCTACACTATTGAAGAGTGCAGTCTCTGTTGCTCTGTAAGGATTTATTCCCTTAGGAAAATACATCCTTAGGTTGGAGGTATGAAGAATGCTGTTCATCTTCAAACCCAGCATCAATCAAACATCTACAGACTTCTTTATTTCTTTTTCTATACTATGTACATAGGGAGACATTTGATCTCAAGCTCTGAAGAAAATGTGGAATGAGAGATAAAGGAAAGGTTCTGTCTTTTGAATAGCTGTGTAAATATTAACTGTCTATAACATCCTTAAGAAAAAAATTAGTTTACACTGGGAAATTGCAGTAAAATTAAAGAACCTCATTAAAAATAATGTTTATCAAAAATATTATAATAATAATAAAATATTAAAATAATAAAAGGAAATGTAAAAGCAAATTAAATTAGTCTAAATACATGATCTAATAACCTGTAATTCATCCGGATTGTGTGATCTGTTAAGAATGATCAATAGTCTTGGAAATACTTCTTGGAAATACTTCTTTTAAAAATAACATTATGGATATTACATTTCTTGTCATTGCTGTATATCCCTTATCGATTGAGCAATGCTTGAAAACTAGAAAATGTTAGACATGGCTGGAAGGAGAATGAGAAAGCATGGATGTTCACAATTGGATTTAAAAGCAAGCAGTGATATCTCCTCGAGTCATACTATTAACAATAATAAATATTTAACAGCTGGAATATAGGTGGTGTCTGATACAAAATTTGCACTGGTTTAACTAAAAGTATGTCTTCAGCTGAACCTCATAAAAAATTAGATTCTATGAAGGGCTCTTAATACTTGTGGCTTTAACAAGACTGGATCTAAGAATAAATTTAGAAAGCAATCTGCAACAAAGAAGGAATTATACCTGGATTAAAGGGGAATATGTTTCCATGTGTTTCAATGCTATAACACAGTTGTTTCATAGCTTCAGAAAAAAAAAATCTGTATATTAGATTAATGGCATATGAAATAAACTTTTATGTTTAAGTAAGTTTCCATACTAAATATGTTGAAGTAAATGATTCTCTTTAGCCATCTTGGTATACTTCAGAACTGGAATCGGGAAAGGACTTTTTATTCCATAGCAAGAGTTGCAATAAAAAGCAATATGTCTCCCTGTGTTTTATGTTCATGTGCAGCTGGAAAAAAAAATAAATCCCAGTATCTTATGAGTTCAGAAAATTCAGCAGGCTTCTTGTAAGTGTGTGGGAGTGAGCTGGAATAGAAATCAGAACTGCTTAGTAGCTTTTTTAAAACACAGGGAAACTGTATTTATTTCGAAAGAAAGTTGCTTTCTACAGTGTTTAATGAATTGTATGAATGGTTTTCTTTGGTTGTCATTTTCTATTTTTTTGGGGAATGTGGATGGTAGCAGAGCTGAAAAAACCTCTCCTTTTATAATTTGCAGAGGTTTTAAGAAATTTCCATTATTATTGTTTCATTGTGTGGGAAGAAAATGATAAATTCTACTTAGAGAAGTAAATCCAAAAATCCAGTTCCAATTAAATTAGTTATACACATCTCCCATACAAAAGTCATAGAACTCAAAAACAATCAAATAAACAAAACAAAACCAAATAAACAATACAACCAAATAAATGAAAAAAAACCACAAACAACACACGCACACACAAAATGAAACATAAACAAACAAAACCAACCAAAGAAACCGAAACCAACCAACCAAAAATCCCCACATAATTTATATTGTTTAAGTATAATGTTGCATGCAGGGCCATATTTGCAAAATATTTAAGATTCAAATAAAAAAAGTGTCCATTAAATGGAAAACTCTGATAAAACCTCTATATAATAATTCTATATAATAGAACTTACTATGTTTTTGTAATATCTTTTAGTGGGGCCACACCATTCACATTGTATGAAAATATATTTCATAATGTTCTCATCAAAGTCTAAACAGAGGTGAAGAGATGGAAAATGTCCTCTGAAATCCCTGTCCTCTGCAAGCCCAGGAATAATACCAAATTATAGATGAGAATTACAAAGTATTTTATATCTAACTTACCTTTTAAACTCCCCTAGCTGCACCTCTGACATTTGTACTGGTGAGCAGGTAGAAGGCTACCTAAGCACTGATGCTGTCCCACATCCAGTTAATGAAACTGATGGCATAGTTCATGAACGTCTGAAGTCTAGAGCCCTGTCCTGCCAGGACTTTGTCAGACCTCTTATTCACGAAATGTACAATAACCAATGAAACCTACTAGGCAAAAGCCTACATCAGTTATAAGCTCACTTGAGATGAGAGATTTTGGATCAGATTCCTAGTCTGCCTGGTGTAAGGTAGTGACTTAAACCTGTATTTTGGTCAAATGCCCTAAATTTTCAGTGGGAAGGTGGAGAATCTCAGTCCTTCATGTTGAAATTCTTACATTTTCTGTAACCAACCAGTATTTTTAGGGCCAGAGCTATGCCTTAGAGGCTAGAGTCTTTAGCTGCAGTGTATGTAACTGAGACCCAAATACCTTCTTTGGTTACAAGGACCTAAAAACACTGAAAGAGTAAGAGAAGAAAGACCTCTTAAGTCAGGCTGTGCTATTCAGACCTCCAATGATTTTGACACTAATTTTGGTCCCTCCTTCAAATTGGGTTAAATAGGATTTTGACCCTGACTTGCACATTTCTTAGCTGAGCTGCTTTGACTACTAAGACACTGGCTATTTTGTTAAACTTAATGCTGTTTTCTTCTTGACACAAAACTAATCTCTGGACAATTAATAGCAAAGGATTCCTACTAACATTCCTCAGACAGAAAAAAATCACCTATCTGGCTAGGTTTAGACATCAATCTTTAATAAAAGTAGACCCTTAAGTTCCTTTCATTTTTCCACCATTTCAGATCTTGATTGGTTTAGGCAGATAAATAATTTCTTCTGGATTTTCCCTTTAGGGATATGGTTGCATAGTTTGCCAGGCCCGCACAGATAAATCAGAGAAGGCAATCCTGTGAGAGGATAGATGAATTGAGATCATGATACACAGAATTGCACTTGTTTGAATGCTTAAGTATAAGCTGTAATTTTCATTAATAGCAAACAACCTAAACCTTTATGACAAAGCCTGAATCTTGGCCAGCTTTTGATGATATTTAGAAACGAGGTTTTAAATCATATCCACAGCTAGTTACTGACTTTTAGCCAGACTGGATGGTAAGCAGGAAGCAAACAAGCCTGAAGACCTGTATTCAGAAGTTCAGTGTGGATTTGCAAGATGCCTAAAAATGACCCTATATTACACAACTTAATATTATAACTCCTATGATGAATAATTTAGAACACTTACTAAGACATTGAAAAAAAAATATGAACCGCTAATGGAAGAATCATAAAACACAGTAAAAAATACTCCCACAGTAACATTGTAAATTTCTGTAATAAATTGAAAAAATTTTATTTGCAGAATTAATGCATAGAATTAGCATAGATATAGTATATAAGTACATCTAATCAAAGATAACACGAAATTCATAATGAGAGAAATAGTACAAATAGAAATGTCTGAAAGGAAAATGACTCAACATTGTGTCATTAGGAATAAAATTCTTCATAAAGCTGTTTACCACCATCTCACCTTTCTTTCTCAAGGTGTCCAATAAAGATTATCTAAGTATTGTATATTGGGATTTAGTCATGTGATAAATTGTGCCTACATTAGGAATTAAGTTAATTTCAAAATTCTCTTCACTCTAAGTAGGAATGCAGTCTATATACTTCCCAGGACTATCCATAAATTTTTAATAGTTCCCTTTGCATTTAATATTAGTCACTGATACTTAAAGGTGCTTGCTTTGGACAGAGTGATCTCCTGTCTCACAAGTAGAACTCTGCTGATACTGAGATTTGAGCAAAACCCATGTTGATTGCATCTGAAATGTAGTCATTTAGAAAAAAAAGTAGCTATGTTAGATGGACAGGATCTGTCTCTGTATGTCTTCAGAGGCACTTCTTTCCACTGACTGGGGATTCAAGCAAACTGGATCGCTATCTTTCCAGAGCAGTCATCTGTAATTCTGGTGAGACAGTACTTGCGTTAGTTCCCAGCTGAGATGGGAGGATTGTAATGCCTCTGTAGATAGTGATAATTTATATTGATTATCTTCCTCTGCCAAGTGTTATTATGCTTTTGTGTTGTCATGATTTTGTACAAAATTTATTTTATTTCCCAAGCTTTTGTCTCACTTGTGTGAATCAGGTCCTCAATAACCTTCCTGCTGTAATGCTGAATGAAAAAATAAAGTTCCATAAGAGGTTGCTTAATTAATATAGTCAATGCAAACTACAGGTTGTTTTCCAGGATCCTATGGTGGGCAGAAATTATTGTCCTAGGCTGAAGTCAAGAAAAAATTTTGGAGCTTGTATTTCCTGTAATTCACAAAATAAAAGTCAGCTATAACCCTAACAAAACAAACTCATCACATTTCATGCTGTTCATCTTCCCACTCTGAAATAGATAATATTTTCCACTACTTCTTCTGACAAATAAGGCATCAAAGGCTTTTGCATGTCTTAAGCTTTTATAGCATCAGACTATTTGCGAGCTTTGTCAGATGGTAGTAGTGAAAGTTAAGTGGATTTATCTGGGCATTCAAAGTAAGTCTTTCATGTGCTGTACTTCCTTTCAGTTATAGTTCCAGTTGACTAATTCATAGCCTTGTGCCATTTTTTCCATCAAAAATGTATCAGTCATGCCTAGAGGCAATGAGCCAAACTGCGTGGGTGTGTCCTGCACCATCAGACAGGACAGAAACCAAAAGAGGATTCCTATTGCATCAAATATCCTGGTTTACATGTTTTATGTCTTGCCAGCCACAAGTTAAAACAAACAGCATACAGATCTACTACTAAAAAAAGTACTGCTTGCATTTATTTCTCTTCTCATTCATTTGGATTGCAGTACACAATTATTTAATTTTTAACTAGTGCTAATGTGGAAGGAGCAAGGTAGACTGACTTCTTTAGAAATTGTTATATACTGCTGATAAAGGATCATGTACATGTGTGTATATATATACGTTTCATCAGTCTGAAAAATGACTCATTGGCTAGTGACAGTTTTTGTTTCATATGCATAAAAATTATTGTTACATTCCATCTGAGTTTAGAGTGATCAGTAGCAGGACAGAAAATGCCTTGGTTGGAATCTATATCACAAGCCTATCCATGTACTTCTATAGTGTCTAGAGCTGAATCATAGCTTCTTTAGTAATCTGATTGCTAGATTAAACACAAAAATGAAGGTGTAAAGGTGTCTAAAAAAAAAAAAAAAACCAGACTAGGGCCTTAACTATCTATAGTGCACTTATAAGCATTATCATAAAGAACTCTGCCTGAGGTGGGTGGAATCAATGCCAAGATTGCAAGGAGTCAAATATTCCCACTGTAGCAAGATCTCCACTTACTCCAAAATATGTCAAGTTTTTAAAAATAATTTGCCTACAGAATTGTTTAGATCTCTGAGAGATCATCTTTGCCTTTCCTTATAAGAGCAAAGTCAAGACACACATAAATATTGATAATTTATTTTTAATGTATGAGTCATAACTAAAAAAGATTAAATGGCAATCTAAAATAAGATCAGGCAGTTTGGTCATTGTATTCATCAGTAAAACAAAAATAGAGTGCAGACATGACACTTTGTGTATTTTAATCTTTTCTTGGCTTAACCCCAAATTTAGAAACATTCTTTTAAAATTGTAACACTACCCTAAGTGAGAAGAGCATTGTGAATAACAAAAAATATATATCTTACCTTGATATATATCTGTGCTTTTAATTTAACCTAAATTACAGTAAAGATCATGAAAGGCTATATTGAGAAAAGTGAAAGAATAGCTTTCATAAACAGCAGAACACAGTGTTAAATTTTCTTTTCCTCAGAATAAGAAGCTGCAGAGCAAAAGAAGCAATAGGTAAAGGATTCAATTTATGAAAGAAAAAAAAAAAANCTTGATATATATCTGTGCTTTTAATTTAACCTAAATTACAGTAAAGATCATGAAAGGCTATATTGAGAAAAGTGAAAGAATAGCTTTCATAAACAGCAGAACACAGTGTTAAATTTTCTTTTCCTCAGAATAAGAAGCTGCAGAGCAAAAGAAGCAATAGGTAAAGGATTCAATTTATGAAAGAAAAAAAAAAAACAGTAAGGGGACCAACAGTTGTCCCAGTATAATATTCATACTGTAGCAAAAAGACTACCATTTTGTCCTGATGACAACTGGAAATATCAGAATGAAATACTGTCTGTGTGAGGGCTTGAGGGAAATCCAGCAGTAAGAGTATATACACATAGAGATCTGATACTTTTAATTCCTTTATCTGAGTGCTCTAAATCAGAGGCTGTTTGGAAGAAATGCTGAACCCCATTGAACCCTATTATTGTTCACAAATCATAAAAGCAAATTTTTGCAGGGCTAAGGACTATAGTTTAACAAGTGGCTAAATAGAACACAGACATGCAGTCAAAAGGAAGGTGAAAGAATGAGGATCCACGGTCTGTAGGAAAGGATGAATCTGAGGAACTGCAAAAAATCAGAATTCAGTGCAGTATATCCAGGAATACAGGAAATTTTTTGCAATACATTATTAAAGCTAGGACACTTTCTAGAAAAAATAAAGAAAAATTTTCAGTTTGTATTCTTCTGTAATTTCTCTCTCTGCCATTAATTTCCTTTGTTGCCTTTGGATATCACTGAAGCCAAGAGTTCATCGATGGGACTCATCAATCTTGGTAAGTCTCTGATGCATTTCTTCAGGAATCACAGTATTATTAGGACAAACAATTCTATACTTAGTACAAAAAGTTCATGACAGTATTTAATGTAATTCTGTGAATTAGCTCCAGGATCACATATGAGAATGGAAGATACATAAAGTTCTCAATGGAAAGGCTTAGATTAGGCAAATATGGAAAGTAGTCATTCATAGGATGGTTCATTGTGAGGACAAGTTGTAAGAGAAGGATTGACAACAGCTGAGCAGCTCTCAAATATGATAAACAAACCTAGGGACTTTTGGACAAAAGACTTAGGGCAACCTGTGCATTCCGTTGAATGAGGGAGGTGTGAGGAGGCCGGGATTTGAAAGTTTTGAGAATAAGGAACATGTGGGTAGATTCACCTCTCCACTTTATCTTCTCTTCTGTTACTTAGAATGAGCTCACTGACTCACGGGTCTGTGCTGTCAGGTCTCCATGGCTTCCAGCCCTTGCTGGTGCAGTCCAGCTGCCTCAAAGTATGTGTGCAATGAGCTACCTGATGAAGTTCTACATAGACACATATACTTAAATTGAAATGAACACAGAATATCGGTGATGATCATTTATTCTAGGTTCTCTTTTTTTTGACAAAATTATTATAATTTTACAGAGGACCAAGTCATGTCCTCTGTGTATATCTGTTTTCTGAACAAAACATCCAGGTTGTGTGATTCTGAGGAAGNATAATTTATATAATTTTATAACCAGCTACTCAAAAACAGTGAAGAAATCTATTATATTCCATATTAAATTCTTATATGCAAGGATTTTTGCATGTATTGTACTGCTTTCTGCCTAAAAATTAATTAGAGAAAGGAAGTGTAAAAACTACTGTATTAGCACCTGTAACAGGTATAACAAATCAATGTGACTATAAACCTAATCGTAGCCGCAGATATGTTTATGCATTTTGTAGCATGAAAAGTCATTGAGTCAAATCATTCAGACTTCTGTTAAGGACAAAAACCAAGAGAAGACAAGACACTTTTCCCTAGCTCTCTTTTTAAGATGAAGTTTAAAATTGCACAGGTTATGTGATCTGTAGTTCTCTAAAAGTGTTGCTTTAGCTTAGTTTCTTGTTTTAACATCTTTTTTTCTAATTTAAAATAATTTCTTTTCCCTTCTGAAGAGAGAGCTGGTGTAGGACAGCAGAATAGCGTGTATCATGTTGAAGCAGCAGTCCTACTGTGCAAATTTTATAATTGTAAATTACCTGAAACATATCTGAGAAACCAAAAGTTTTTGACTTTCAGAGTTTGATTTGTCTCTCCACAGGAAGTCTTATGTCTACATTGCAACTGGGGGCATGATTACAGCAATATAACTATACTGAAACTTGCTTTCATCTAACTAGTTGAAGCATTTGTTCCACAAAAGTTGTAGTTAAATTTCTGAAAGTATTTTCTCAGAGGCCCATACTGAAACCTGAGCTGCTAACTTCTGTTTGCTTTACCCTGCTAAATTTAAGTTATATTAAGTCTATCTTTTTAGGTTGAACTCATGCCTTCCACAGGAAGGGTCAGCATGATCTTAGACATATACACAGATCCTGAGAATGCTGGCCCGAGGGTAATTTCACACAGGCTTACTTCACAGTCATAGTACTTTGTCTTTGTTACTATCAGAATGGGGTAGGATGGGTAAGAGAGAAGTTTTCTTAATTTTTTTAAAAAGAACCTCACACTTTAGAAAACTATGTCATGGCTACTATAATAGCCATACTACTGCTATAGGAAGAGGTGCTTCAGGAAAGGCATTTTTTTTTTCAAATAAGGAAAAAGATGTGGGGAAGCTGTCTTGAAAGGTTATTTGAGGAGGTTATGACTTTTTAGTTTCCAGTCAAGTTTTTGCATTAATCTGCAGTATAACTTGCAGTAAGAATGTTAGAGTGACTACTGCAAAGGTTATTTTTCCTGCTGAATACAGTTCCTAAGACACTGTATGACATAAATAAGTTATTTTCATATAATACATTAATCATGGGTTAATATATTCTGATGTATATTCTTCTCAAAGCNAGGGGACCAACAGTTGTCCCAGTATAATATTCATACTGTAGCAAAAAGACTACCATTTTGTCCTGATGACAACTGGAAATATCAGAATGAAATACTGTCTGTGTGAGGGCTTGAGGGAAATCCAGCAGTAAGAGTATATACACATAGAGATCTGATACTTTTAATTCCTTTATCTGAGTGCTCTAAATCAGAGGCTGTTTGGAAGAAATGCTGAACCCCATTGAACCCTATTATTGTTCACAAATCATAAAAGCAAATTTTTGCAGGGCTAAGGACTATAGTTTAACAAGTGGCTAAATAGAACACAGACATGCAGTCAAAAGGAAGGTGAAAGAATGAGGATCCACGGTCTGTAGGAAAGGATGAATCTGAGGAACTGCAAAAAATCAGAATTCAGTGCAGTATATCCAGGAATACAGGAAATTTTTTGCAATACATTATTAAAGCTAGGACACTTTCTAGAAAAAATAAAGAAAAATTTTCAGTTTGTATTCTTCTGTAATTTCTCTCTCTGCCATTAATTTCCTTTGTTGCCTTTGGATATCACTGAAGCCAAGAGTTCATCGATGGGACTCATCAATCTTGGTAAGTCTCTGATGCATTTCTTCAGGAATCACAGTATTATTAGGACAAACAATTCTATACTTAGTACAAAAAGTTCATGACAGTATTTAATGTAATTCTGTGAATTAGCTCCAGGATCACATATGAGAATGGAAGATACATAAAGTTCTCAATGGAAAGGCTTAGATTAGGCAAATATGGAAAGTAGTCATTCATAGGATGGTTCATTGTGAGGACAAGTTGTAAGAGAAGGATTGACAACAGCTGAGCAGCTCTCAAATATGATAAACAAACCTAGGGACTTTTGGACAAAAGACTTAGGGCAACCTGTGCATTCCGTTGAATGAGGGAGGTGTGAGGAGGCCGGGATTTGAAAGTTTTGAGAATAAGGAACATGTGGGTAGATTCACCTCTCCACTTTATCTTCTCTTCTGTTACTTAGAATGAGCTCACTGACTCACGGGTCTGTGCTGTCAGGTCTCCATGGCTTCCAGCCCTTGCTGGTGCAGTCCAGCTGCCTCAAAGTATGTGTGCAATGAGCTACCTGATGAAGTTCTACATAGACACATATACTTAAATTGAAATGAACACAGAATATCGGTGATGATCATTTATTCTAGGTTCTCTTTTTTTTGACAAAATTATTATAATTTTACAGAGGACCAAGTCATGTCCTCTGTGTATATCTGTTTTCTGAACAAAACATCCAGGTTGTGTGATTCTGAGGAAGCCACCAACAGATGGATGGTGGTATTGGTATCAATGTTAGTATATCTACAACTCTTGCTAACATCCATCCTCCTGGGGTGTTGTGTTTGCTGCTGGTACTTAGATTCAGCATCATTATTTTTGTAAGAATTGACATTTCTAGAAGAATTGACAGTGAAGAACAATATTTTACCTGTGCAAGATAGTGATGGCAACACATGTAAAACCTTAGCTGGTGTTTGAAAGTACATGACTCTACACAAAATTTCATAAGTAGCTTTGAATAACTGTAGGGAGCTAATTTGTTTCCAAGAGCAGTGTGCTTCTTATTAATCGTTTTTTCTTTCCAGTGAGACAAATCTTTATGAATTTAATGACTAGGCAAAATGATCTAATGTGATATTAAAATGTTCATAGTGCTGTCTGAGTCTCATTTAGTCTCAGTAAAGCCAGTTAATTTCCACAGACTTTGGAAGGTAATGGATCAGACCATTACTAAACATAGCATCTGTCACCTTGAGCATGTGCAAAGAATATTTTTGTCTTGTTTTGGTTATTCATTATTTCTTATCACCTTATAATCCTCTATGAACTAGTGTGTATTAAAATACCCCCATTTTAGTGGTTCTAGATGGCTAAGAAGTCTGACCTTCCGCAGTCAGGGAGAAAGCACTGTCACACAGAGAGCATATTTCAGATTTTAAGCTGGGTGAATAAACACTTTAGACCAATTTTTGCCTGAAGTGCTGCCTCACAAAAGAAGTCACAAAGATTTTATACCCAATATCATCCAGTTTTGAATTAAAATAAAGAGGATGTTGTAGCTTAATCTATCAAAGAAGTAACACATATATCTTACTAATATAGATCTACCGTGCAGCTGCAATAAATATTACTTAGTAATTAAGAGCTGACTGTTAACAATTTTGGTTTTGTTCTTTGAACTTCTGCAATCTATCTTACCACCCTAACTTTTTTTTTCTGTAATAAGTATGAGAAAAATGTGTGAAACAAGAATATATAATATTTATATAATTTATATAATTGTATAAGCAGCTACTCAAAAACAGTGAAGAAATCTATTATATTCCATATTAAATTCTTATATGTAAGGATTTTTGCATGTATTGTACTGCTTTCTGCCTAAAAATTAATTAGAGAAAGGAAGTGTAAAAACTACTGTATTAGCACCTGTAACAGGTATAACAAATCAATGTGACTATAAACCTAATCGTAGCCGCAGATATGTTTATGCATTTTGTAGCATGAAAAGTCATTGAGACTTCTGTTAAGGACAAAAACCAAGAAAAGACAAGACACTTTTCCCTAGCTCTCTTTTTAAGATGAAGTTTAAAATTGCACAGGTTATGTGATCTGTAGTTCTCTAAAAGTGTTGCTTTAGCTTAGTTTCTTGTTTTAACATCTTTTTTTCTAATTTAAAATAATTTCTTTTCCCTTCTGAAGAGAGAGCTGGTGTAGGACAGCAGAATAGCGTGTATCATGTTGAAGCAGCAGTCCTACTGTGCAAATTTTATAATTGTAAATTACCTGAAACATATCTGAGAAACCAAAAGTTTTTGACTTTCAGAGTTTGATTTGTCTCTCCACAGGAAGTCTTATGTCTACATTGCAACTGGGGGCATGATTACAGCAATATAACTATACTGAAACTTGCTTTCATCTAACTAGTTGAAGCATTTGTTCCACAAAAGTTGTAGTTAAATTTCTGAAAGTATTTTCTCAGAGGCCCATACTGAAACCTGAGCTGCTAACTTCTGTTTGCTTTACCCTGCTAAATTTAAGTTATATTAAGTCTATCTTTTTAGGTTGAACTCATGCCTTCCACAGGAAGGGTCAGCATGATCTTAGACATATACACAGATCCTGAGAATGCTGGCCCGAGGGTAATTTCACACAGGCTTACTTCACAGTCATAGTACTTTGTCTTTGTTACTATCAGAATGGGGTAGGATGGGTAAGAGAGAAGTTTTCTTAATTTTTTTAAAAAGAACCTCACACTTTAGAAAACTATGTCATGGCTACTATAATAGCCATACTACTGCTATAGGAAGAGGTGCTTCAGGAAAGGCATTTTTTTTTTCAAATAAGGAAAAAGATGTGGGGAAGCTGTCTTGAAAGGTTATTTGAGGAGGTTATGACTTTTTAGTTTCCAGTCAAGTTTTTGCATTAATCTGCAGTATAACTTGCAGTAAGAATGTTAGAGTGACTACTGCAAAGGTTATTTTTCCTGCTGAATACAGTTCCTAAGACACTGTATGACATAAATAAGTTATTTTCATATAATACATTAATCATGGGTTAATATATTCTGATGTATATTCTTCTCAAAGCAATGACTTTTGAGATATGCAATTCCTTCATCAGAAATATTTTGTTTGTCCTTTTCAGGACCAAAACCAAATTATTTTATTGTTTTTACCATTAATAATGTAAATCCACATTTTAAAAATTTTAAAGGAATATGAACAGGAAGATTTGAATTGAAAGGTATTCTTTTTAAAAGCCATGATTTTTTCCATACCAAACACCCGACTTTAGCATCCCTGTCTAAGAGTAATGTCTTTGTAAACTCTGGATTTTTCATCTCAGTGATCAATCAATCAAAAACTTCAACATACTTCTCAATTTTCTCCAATTAGTATGTCAGTAAGGCCTTTCACATAATTATATAAAAATATATTCTCTTTTTTTTTAACATTCAAATAATGTTATTGTATAATAAGTAGTTAAGACTGTATCTACTCCTGCTACCTCCACTTGCCTTCTGTTAAAAGAACCTTTACGAGTTCTACTTGTGTTCTTTAAACTACAATTAGTTTTCACAGTTACATATCAATTTGTAATTCAATACTATCAACATAATTTAGAGAATAGCTCTCATTAACAGTATAGAGAACTACTAGTTATTCCAACCTTAGTTCTGATTCCATTAATAACAATATTTTTCTGTAAAATAAAATCTTTACAGGCAGGTATATTTCTGTATTTCGACTTCTCTAAGTATTCTAAGAAGTGACATCATGACATCACTACATAGTCACCTTTTTAAAATATCAATTTATTAAATTGGTTCTCCTTTACATTGGTTGAGTATTTAGTTTTACATACCATAATTAATGTCTGTTAAAACTGTTTGGGAAATAGTTATTAGTCTAGGACAAGTATAATGCTTTTGAGAGAAGCAGTGGTACTGCTTGCTTAAGTAAACTTAATTTTCTACTAGAAGGAAGTTCCTGTGGAAAAATTCTCTACCACTTCCTAATGTGAGTACTTTCATAATTGTTACCATCAGTTCATTTTATGTGGTTACTGGATGATTTGATGTAAGGTCCCTGTGCAACTTTTTCTGTAGCTGCATGCACGGATTAGGCCACCAGTTCAGCTGCATCTGCCTCCTGCAGGAGCCAGGGCGCACTCAGCCACCTGCCCATGACAACTTTGCATTCAAAAAGCCCCCATCTCCCCAGGGAACCTGGAGACCATCTCCTTCCCAAATGTCTTCCCTGCTGCCACACTACCTCCCTTTCCTCCCATGACATTACTCTCTTAAGAGAAGGAAGCAGAACATTAAATCACCATTAGCAGATTTAAGCCTTCTGCAAATCTCTTATTGCTCAGCCATTCCATGACACAGCAGACTGGTGTTGAGTGTGTGTGTGCGTGTGTGTGTGTGAGTGCGTGTATGTGTGCAACACTCTGCAATCACTGTTGTCAGCACATTTAGGGAGAGCATGCCTCTAGCCCCAGAGAATTCATGCCTCAAGTAAATTAAGGAACAGATTATACTACGCTGCTTGATCTACCTGGGAGACAAAATAAAAATGTGACATGCAAAAAATCCCTATTTTGCTAAAGCCCAGTAGTACCCAAACTCCATTCTCAAATATTTCACATTTGTAGGTATGAAATGAAGAGATACTCACAACATTTCTAATGGAAAGACAGAAATATATTAATTCGAGAATAAAAGGCATAGTTCCTTCTTCCCATGTATTTCCAGAAATAGGACTTGGATGCTTCTCGGAAAAGGAGTCTGAGGAATTTTGAAAACTAGAATTTTGTGAAGACAGAATCTTAGATAACCTAGATAAAAAATTAAAGATCTTCATCAACAGCCTTAGTAGAACAATACACAAACATATGAATCGGTGTACCAAATTTACTCTGAAATGAGAGCAATTGTTAGAATTGATTGTAGATTGTAGAAATTACTTCTGAGGAGGCTTCTTGGGGAATTAATGCTCAGTCCTGTCCCAGAATGAAAAAATACTTGTCTCCCTGCTTCCACTTCTTGATATTACTAATGGTGAGGTTCTGAAATGAAGCCAGTTTTTACTCTCCCCTCCCAAAAATATAATTATAAAATTTATTGCATCTTTCTGTGTATACATTATTCTCACATGTATTCAAAGTCAATGCACTTTACAATAAGCCTGAGAGACATTTTTAATAACTAGTAATTCTAAAACTAAATGATCCTTCAGTGATAGAAAACAAAGGAACTGAGGTGCTCTTTTCTCAAATGGAGGTCTCATCTGAGGAAATAAGACACTGTCTTTGCTCTGATGGTCAATTCATTATTTGCTGTAGAAATCTAGCAATAATTGTACTAGCACTTGAGATTACTAGCAGTGTGTACTCCAGGTCATTAAACCAGTCAGCATTTTGTTATCCAATCTAAATCTCCCCTGGTGCAACTGTGGGCCATTTCCTCTTGTCCTTTTTGCTTGTTCATTGTGAGGAAAGACTGTCTCCCACCTCATTGTAACCTTCTTTTGAGTAGAGAGCAGTAAGGTCTCCCCTCAGCCTCCTTTTCTACAGGATAAACAACCCCAGGTCCCTCAGCTGCTCCTCATAAGACCTGGTTTTCAGACCCTTCACGAGCTTTTTTGACCTTCTTTGGACACACTTCAGCAACTTAATCCCCTTTTTGTTGTGAGGGGCCCAAAACTGAATGCAGTATTTGAGGTGTAGTCTCAGCAATGTTGAATACAGGGGGAAAATCACTTCTCTACTTCTGCTTGCCACACAATTTTTGATACAACCCAATATGCTGTTGGCCTTCTTGGCCATTGTATCTGTTTTGTTTGTCAATACAATGGCACTTTTCTTCATAGTATGGATTTCTCACAGCAATATATTTTGACTTATTTCTTTTTTTGCTAAAGCTACGGCGATTTCTCTTTTACCAGTTTTTGAAAACATATTAATAACTCCTTAAAAATATTTCATTAAATTTTCTTACCTTTTTTGTCCCATTGGTCAAGATTCTTCTGGCTTTCACTATGCTTCCAGAAACTGTTGAAGTGCCTTCTGTGTGGAAACAGAAGAGCAGGGGACACAACTTCTTACCAGCAAGTCAGGTGCAAGGTCTGACAAAGTACTGGCAAAGTGTAAGAGTGCTTCTCAAGCTAGAATTTATCACCATCTTGGGACAGGACAATAGCTGATGATTATGATGATGACAGCCCTGCCTGTGTGTATCTCCTGCATGTTGAATGATACCTCCATAATCTTCTGTTCAGTCTCCAGTACCCTTTTCCTTTCCATTGGATATCCCCTGAAACCAAACCACAGCAGACAGAGGTCAGAAGATAGCTTATTCCAGAGACTGTTCCCAGTAGGCAGTGTGGACAAGAATTCACCTTCTGTATGTCATCTTCCAACATTATGCTCACATTGGGGTTTGCAACCTCTAAATATAGCCATGCCCTCATAACATACCACGAAGCAGATGATGCATTCAGTTTTATGATATGATATAGCACCATTCTAACGGATTGCAACACATTTCTCATACTGTTGCATTCAACATAAACCAAAAAGAACAAACAGAAAATGATCATCTAGAGTCAGGGGTTCCTCACAGGGGAAAAAAATACCAGCCAACAATTACCTCAAGCCAAAAACTACGGAATATGGGCACAACCACACAGTGCTGTCTTGCATAAACACCTAACCCAGTCCCTAGACCTTTTAGCATTCAAGAATAATTTTTTAAGAGTATGAAGAGAGCTTCATGGCTACCATCTTTCATCCTCCATCTCTTGTGCTAGCTAGAAGTACACTGGTTTATCAGAATGCTTATCTTCTGGATTTACTCTTCCTAGTCAGCAGGTATGACTGTATTCTTCCCTATGGGAGGCTGTAATCAGTGATGAACAGACTAACTGGAGAGTTTTCTTCAAATGGAAATGTTATTTAATCTAACTAACAGGCTCAATCTTTTATCAAAGAAAAGGTATTCAAAACAACAGACTGCAATTGTCAGTCACAACTGAAGTTCAGTGTTTGGTAAAGACACCTGTCTTCTCCACTTCTCTATCACTCCTTTCAATAGTCCTTCCATTCCTTTTCCATTTTGAGTTTCACTTTTGCCTGAATTTCTATTTCTCAGCCTGATTTTGAGTTTGGGGATTGACTCAGTCCATTGAAAAAATAATTCAGTGAATTCAGGAGGTTGAACTAGTCTCTTAAGTGACTCATCTTCAAACTACCCTCAAATGTTCGCTGTGGGATGTTATTCTGAGTCATTGCTTTGCCTTCCCACTTGCTTACCAATAGCTGTTGTGATTTAACTCTTCATGAAAAATGACATTCTCCCTAGTGGAAAGAAATCTGATGGGAAATGAGTCAGGTTGGAGAACTTTTTAGTTATACTTTTATTTAATTAAATCAACCACAGTCAGTCAATCCAAGTTTTTATTTATTTGGTCTTTTACTTGAAGCTCTTTTTTGATGACGTAATTATTTATGAAAACCACTTTTAAAAATAGGATACTCTCTTTCCAGTTCAGTGACAATAGTAAAAAAAAATTGTAGTATATCACAGCTATTATTGTACATATTGCAGAAAAGCCTAACATTGGTTCTGTGGCATAAGAAGATATGGTTACTCATAGCAAAATATTCTTGGCAATACTGATATCTTTAATAGTGTTACTCATATTAATATCCAGTCCTGGAGGTCTCCAAAAGCACTATCCAGATAAGTCCCTTTTACATCTACATCCAAAATGGTTTTGAATGAGAAAAACAAACTGTCGTAATTTGCTATATCTTCTTACTTCCTAAAGCATATCAAATCGTTACTGTCTAATACCATCTTAGAGCTATCTTTTGTATGCACATATATGTACAGTTTAAGAACACTGATCATCCTTCAACAAAGGTGATATAGATAAGAAAGTTATTTCACTTAAACTTCAGAACTGGGGAGGGAGGTGTTCTATATAATTGTATAAAGCTTTTAAAGTGTGAGTTGCATAAAAATGGAGTATTTTTTTGCATTATTGTCAGATTTTTTTTTTAGTAGATACAGAGTTTTAACTAATTGCACTGTGTGCTGATTACACTCTATCTGCTAAGCTTTCCTTCATTTATTGAAGTCTTGCCTTGTCAGATAAACTGTTATCAAAGCATTCTCTTAAGAGAAATTAAAAGCTCTGAATTAAGGCACTATACGTTTTAATGGAATAGGTCTTCAATGAACAGAAAGATAAATGTAGCTCTTTGATTATATGCTTCCATGGTGTTTCTGTGTCATTGTTTATTTGGATGCACTCAACAGTATAAAAAAATGTCTTCATATATCTCACATTTCCTCACAGTTTGTTTCTCAGGTCTCTTTACAACTTTGTATTGATTTACCTCTTCAGTTCTGCTGTGACCTACAATTTTATTTAGAGTTGATTTTACACCAAAGAAAGCCCTGACAAAGACAGAGAAGAGGCAGCAGACATGTACAGAAGGCATGCTATAAAGTGTTTGTTACTTTGCAGATGAATTGGCAAAAAAAGTCTTAGAAATCCCTCAGCTTAAAGAATGACAAAGGCTTGATTATTTCAGATAAAATGAAAACTTTGAAAACAAATAAAAATTAATTGCCCTAATCAACCTGTATAATTGTGAAAGTATTTTTGAGTCCTTTTATACATGCACAAGTATGTTCTTGTGGGTGTCAGTCTGACTACTATCCCCTTCCTTTCCATGGAGCACATAATTTTTGTAATCTCAAACTAGAGCACACTGACAGACCCAATGTATTTGATACCATTCTTCCAGAATCACCTAAAATGCAGGCAAATCGAACTGATACCTTCAAAATCAAAGGATTTTACTCAAAGGTACACAGCTTCAAAGACAGAAACTTCTGCCTTCATATAACCTGAAGCCCTTTCCTGATTAGAGAAATCTATTTAGTCTAGTTTGCTTTGATTTTGGATCGTGAGAGGCAGATACCACTTCTGATTTTTTAACAGTGTCCCTGAAAACACAGGGCAGATGTTGATCTAAGTGCAAGTCCATGAGTTTCTATTATAACCACAGAGCATCTAGTGCCATTTGTTGTGTTGTACTTGAGCTTTTCCAGTCCAGAAGGCTATGGGACTACTTTAGATGGTGTGTGAGGGGCAGCTCTAGTTGAGTGCTTCAGATGCACATGAGAGACTCATGGGTACTAGACACCTCAGTTTAACTGACTGAATTGAGTACCCTAGGTCTTGTCAGATTTTGTCATCACTGAAGGTTGCCAGAGTGTTTTATTTCTGGCCTGTTTTTGAAAACATCTGTTTTCTGTGTTAGACATCTGTGTTTACAGCATGTCATCACTGTAACTGGAACACAACAACAGTATGATTTTTACACATCAAGAACACTTGAAATGTTAGATCATTTAGAACATATGGTTTTTTTTCTGCTGGATGACACATTTTTTGATCTCAACTTCAGGTGCAGCCTGAGAATCACTGGAAAATAAAATACCATGCTAGTTATTATTTACTATGAATCACAGTCTTGAAAAAAATTGACTTGCAGATCTGTTCTTCAGAAAAGGAGGACATGATAAAAAAAAAAAAAGAAAGAGAAAAGTAATCCAAAATATCACTTAGAAATTTCTGTAGGATGCCATTTGTAAGGTGGTTCTCTCAAACAGGCACACAGGTAGAAAATTTTAAGGTTAAAAGATATTGTTGGCCTAAAACTTCTGCTCTTGCTTATGTAAATAATCTCAGTGGAACTCTAAGTCCTACACAACAATTTTAAAACATTAACATAGCTATAAACCATAGAGCTATAAACCATACATGGTTTTGAACTGTTTCTCAATTCTCACTGAGAACTCAGTGAGATTTTCTTTTACAAAGTGCTGTGATTTTCTTAATATGAATAAGGAACAAGGAGTTCCTTGTTCATGTTAAGAATGTCCTCAAAGAGTTAGAGTGATGACAATTGTTCTATGATCAGTTTTAAGTTAACTCCATCAAACTGATTCTGTGTATCACTTTGGATACCACAGAGACAAACAAGTTTCATTTCTAATAGGTCATTAATGTTTTTTCCCTTTCTGCATGCAGCAACAGAATAAAGTCACAATGACCCAGCTGAGTAATGCAGATAAACCAAAACAGAAAGATCTTTAAAATATAGGCACATAACCATATGCAAAACCTATGCTCCCCCCCATGAGCCCTACTGATGATGATCCAGTTCTCAAAACAAGCACTGCTGCTTCTCCAACTCCCTCAACAAGTACTGAAACAGTAATTACAGGGAAATTCAGCTGCATTGGACTTGCCTAAATTTGTAACAGCTTGCAAGAGGAAACCATAGCATCTGGAGTAAAAGTAAAATCACTGAACAGAATTAGTTCTGTTCTCACTCAAACCAGGGCAGCAATGAAAATTAAAAGAATGCAAACTGTCTCCTGAGATACTCAGAAGAGTGTATGAGTGTGTACTATGGACACATGTATGTGAAGCTTCTGCATTTTTATGTCTTCTGTATGTCCAACCTCTAACTCATATGTCAGATTTTCCAGGGTCTTATCCTAAACAGCATCTAAACTGACTGGCTGGTGAGCCCAATCGCCTCAGACAATCAGTAGCTGTGATGAGATCTTCACCAGGGACTGCTGCAGCTCCCTTCTTTCTGAATAGTTCTGTTGTCTTTCCCTGGAAAGCAAAGCACAGAGCAGACTGGTGTAGTGCGCACAGAGCAGACTGGTGTAGTGCTGAGACAGAAAATATACTGCAGCTTCAGAGTCAGAAGTAGGCTTGCATCCCACATTTTAGAGATGCATGAATAACAAGGAGAGGATATTAAGCAGATGAGAAGGACTGTTTACAAAGAATGCTCAGATCTCCAGGGCATGATTTTCAAAAACTCATCGCTTGGTACTAGCAGTGGTCACAGGAAATTTGCTGGGATTTTGCTACTGATTTCAATGAAAGCAAAGTTAGGCTAAAGCTAGTAAAATATGCTCATTGCTGTCTGTTGCTATCTTGACTAGATTGTCCCCTTTTTCAGACATTCTACGTACTCTGTGTTTTCATGCTTTGCAAAGAAGGAACAGTGCTACAAGACTGTAAGCCATCTCATTCATGTCTCATTCATGTATATCTCTGAGTATTTCTTCACTGAAAGAACTGTTCTCAAAGTAGAAAACAGAGATTCCTTCCAGACAAGGAAAAGTACAGAACAGATTTGCTGACTGAAGCTTATCTGACTGCAGCATACCAGCTCATTAAAAAATAGAAGTCAGAAACCTGATTATCCTAATGAAGAATGTGGTCCTAGAAAAGGGCAGTGGATATTGCTTCAAATACATAGGACAACAATAACAAACTATGTTTCTTTAGCAATTTATAACAAGGAGTATTAAAAATTTCCATTTAAATTGTAACTGTGCATGTATTAATCTTATTTCTTAAAATCACTCAATAGGTTCCCAGATAACAAGGAGTCTTTGGAAGTCCTCAGCACTGTGCAAAAGCAGATTAAGCTGACCTTACTGTCTATGAATGCCTTATCTACATGTACATATATATATGTTTACGTAGAGACAAAAGCAACTTTACTCAGCCTCATCATGACTGTAACAATAAAACATTCTGGGTTGCAGCAAGGATTCCAGTTGCATAACAAATTGTCTAAAATAATGCAGAACTGTGGATGCTTACAGGTCGGTGTAAAAACCAGTTTTTCTGAAATCCTCTTCCAGATTCAACAGATTAATGTCTTCTTGAGCTGGGGATATGTGTACAGCCTCAAATTAAACAGACAGAAATGAACATAGCTTCCATTAAATTGTCTATACCTTTTAACATATTTCCAGTTTTCTGCGCTGCAATATTCTTTGGCAGTGCTTTTCACAATCTATTATATGTTGTGTAAAACAGTTACCTTTTGTTTTGTCCTTTATCCACTGATGAATTCTTAGATAACAAATGCTCTGTTTATATTAACATATATCATCAATTATTAACTGCCTCGTGGCTTACTGAGGTAAGGTACTTGAGCATGTCTTCATTTTCTGAGTTCCCATTTGCTGTCACTAGCAATGAATTAGGACATGGAAAATAAATAATAAATTGCCTTCTTATATTGACAATTACCACTCTTTCCTGTGTCAGTTACCACTGTCTGTTTGGTGATACTGTTTGAATTATTATGAAATGATATCCTGTTTATAGAATAAGTGGTCACTGCTGATTCTGTGTGATTTTCAGAGAGCATACTCTGAGCCTTTCTGTAATTTAAAACCAAAAGAAGCACAGTAGTCTGAAATTCCGGTGTGATTGAGTGATTAAGTTCAGAGAAGTTTTAATAATCAGAGTTTTAATAATACAGCTAACTATGTCAGTATTTTGGTTAAAGAGTTTTCTTTTACATAAGCTGTCCTTAAAGATTAGAGCATAAACTTTTATTTCTAATGAGGGGTTGTGAAACTGCCAAGTAGAGAAGATGAGCTCAAGAGATTTGTTGCATTCATCGGAACTTAAAAAAAAACATATAAATGCTGTCAAATCTTTATTGGGGAGAATTGTGTATCTAATGCTCAGAAAACTTATAAGAAAACAAGTTCAGATTTATCTTATTTTCCTTATGCCAAAGAAGCAACATATTTCAAGATACGATTATTATTTGAGGTGGAGTAACTAAATTCAATTCTTTTTAAAAGAGGAAATTTGGAAAGTCTGCCAAAGATGAAATTATTCATTTTAAAAGCACCAGAAAATGTGTACACAACAGTCTGACTTTTATCAAATAGTCATAATAATGATTAAAATAATCAGTTGAGTAGTGTACATTTAGGGGCATAGTAAAAAGTTACATTCTTCCCATCTCTGAAACTAAATGAGAGCTTTGCCTCTGCTTTAGTGGAGGCCCAGAAGAAAACATTATCTTTTATTGCAAGTATCTATTAAAGAAAAACTTTCTGGAACCATACCTGCTGTATTCACACCAAAGAATGAAACCTCCAGTATTATATAATGACACATTTCCTCCTGCTTCTGAAATCCACATTGAAATTGAAAAATTGTCTCAGGCTACATTAACTGGGCTTCCTATACTTCATAATATGGTTTTGACTTGTAGACTTATATATTTTCGTTTGTTTCCCAGAACCCTGACTGCTGAAGTGTAAGAAAAACAAATCCGTTGCTGATTTGTACTGCTAGACCACTTTTAACTTTTATATTTTTCAGATACTTCATACATGCATAAAGTTCTATATAAACCCATTTTAAAACTCTTTAAAGCAATGTTTCTTTACTTAAGTATTAAAAATATTTACTTTAAGTACACATTCTTTAATAGTAAATGGAAAAAGCAAGAGAAACATGTTCTATTAGACTATTTGCATGCTTTTAAAAGATTATTCTATTTAAATCACACAAATTGAAACAAATAACTTGTCAGTAAGCACTAATAGAGCTATTTCCCACTAACAATATTGCAGCTGTTAGCTGCACAGTGATTAGTGACATACTATTCAATTATTACAGGATACAGAGACACTCTCACAATTAGAAGACTATAGGTGAAGTCAGTTTGCTCTTTGCTTTGCAGATATTGGTATCAAAAGATGTTGACTACTTCAAAGACAAGGTGAGGATAGCTTTAGTCTAATTATCCACATTATTTAAACAAAGTGTGAAATGATAATATATCAAGTACAGGGTTGCAAAATTCTTCCAAACCACAAACTCAGATCCTAGTAGGACTGACTGAGCGTATACTTCCCTGAGGTGCCTCGAAGATGTGAGTCGTTGGAAGGCATCGTTCTAAGCAGCATGGCAAGGATTCTAAACCATCTAAAACTTCCTAAAATTGCTTCCAAAAGAACATGAAATGCTTTTGAGAGAGGTCAGCCTGGAGTCACCTGTTTGCTGACAGGTGCTTATCATGTGGCTCTCACCACACAGCCACCTCTCATATGTGGTTTGATTTACACATCTCTTCTGTTAGCCAGCCTTGGTAATGCTTTACAACTATTTTTGCAGCAAAGGTACAAATGAATATAGGAGATACAGCAAATGAAGCGAACCATATTGCTCTTTTATTCTTTTATTATTTTGAAAAATTCAAATTAATAGAATTCTTTATAATAAGGAAACAATATTAAAAGAAAATGAGAAATCAAAGAATACTGCATTTATTTGATCTGTAGTAGTACAGCTTTGTTGAAGACAAGAATATGGAGATGTTACATTCAAAACAGAGACAAATTTATATTATAATTGCACTGGAACACTGGAGTTTCCCATTTAATTCTCTCTAGTGAATGAAAATGAAGATAAAGAAAATGCTTTAGGCTGAAAAATGATGACCTACACAAATGCTTTACTTCAGTAAAGTATTTATGCACCAGAAGCAAATATAGTTGAACTATACATTTTTACATTTTTTCTCTCTGTATTTTTTTTTGCTCTAGAGGCACCAGAAAACTATAGGATGAGTAATTACATTATTACATTTTGAACTGGTTTGGACAGATAGATAAATGAATGGATAGACATTAACACACTTACAGAATGGTGTGGGTTGGAGGAGATCTTTAAAGATCAATAACTAGATCTGGTTGCTCAAAGCCCCATCCAACCTGACCTTGAACACTTAGTTCCAGTGTTTAGGCTTCTCTGGACAACCTGTTCCAGTGTTGTACCATCCTCACTGTAAAAAATGTCTTCCTTTCATGCAATCTAAATCTACCCATTATACTTTGTCCTGTTACTACAGGCCCTGGTAAAAAAACCTTTCTCCTTCTTTCTTCTAAGCCCAGAGCCTTCTCTGCTTCAGTTTGTACAACCCCAATTCTCTCAGACATTCCTCACAGGAGAAGTGTTCCAGCCCTCTGATCATTTTTGTGGCCCTCCTCTAGACAAGCTTCAATAGATCCATGTCTTTCCTTTGCTGTGGACTCCAGAGCTGGACACAGTACTCCAGGCGAGGTATCACCAGAACAGAGTAGAGGGAAAGAGTCACTTCCCTTGACCTGCTGGCCATGCTTCTTTTGATGCAGCCCAGAATACAACTGGCTTTTTGGCTGCAAGTGCACATTGATGATCGTGTCCAATTTTTCATTCACTGGTATCTCCAAGTCCTTCTCAGCAGGGCTGCTCACAATCTATCCATCCTCTGATCTGTACTGATATTGGGCATTTCCTTGACCAGGTGCAGGAGCTTGCACTTGCCCTTGTTGAGGTTCACACTGGACTACTCCTCATGTGCATGGTATCCTTATTCAAATAGGAATAAACCCACATTTTAAGTCTTCTGTACATCACACACATGTTGCTATCACAAATTTAACTATCAATAGAAACAGAAATCATCTATTGATCTTAGCTGTTCTTTCCAGATAAACCTGGTGTTTTGCATGCCTTCCTCAGGAGGACATCTGTCCTCAGGAAAGGGATGATCTGTGCTTTCAAAGAGACTGGGAAACAAGTAATAAATATATTTTTGTGTAAAAGCTATGAAAAAATATGAGCATGTGAAATAATAAAGAACATACAAAGTAAATGAGCTTGAAATCTACAAGGAAAAAAGAATTCTGAACAATTGATAAGATTGTTTGAGAAGTTGTTTGGCCAATTTGGATTGCATATCACCATGCAAAAGATGGATTTCTTTGGTAGGAAATCTACAAACTTTTGGATCAAATTGCTGCAATGCTATTACACAGGAGAAAAAGATATTTAATCCAATCAGGAAAGAAATCACAATGGTAGCAGAGTTTATCCCGGGCTAATAAGCACAACAGAAAAATAAAGTAAGAAAACTTTCTTCCTAGTTGTTCTTCAGTCATCAGAGTACTGCTCTGGCTTTTTCGAAGGTAAATTGCATTCTGTAGCTGTGACTGCATTTCAGGTAAGTAAAGGGTGTAGAAGTTTGATTTGTTTATGTTTGTAATAAATGCATTGGCATCCACTCATATGAATTCATGCAATCTTAAGTCCAGTCAGTACTTCTTACACCTCATTCAGACCAGTACCTATAACAACATGTGGAGTCATAGATTTAATTTTTCACTTTTATGTGGAATGAATCTTTTCTGTTATTGTGACAGATACAGATTTTCCATTGAAAGTTTCATCCTCTCTGGCCCTTCATGTTTCACATTTTATAACTAGAGCTTGTCAGTGGACTCACTAAACCAAAAATTAGTCAAGTCAGTTTTTCACTCCAGAGAACTGTGAGTATCACTTCCATGTTCTTGCAGACTTGAAGGTTTTTGCTAATTTTTTTTGTTAAGCATCTACAAGAGGTGCAGTAAGAGTAGTCTTCAGCTACAAAATACATTATTGCAAATATTGTGCAAAGATTTTATTTGTAAAACTACTTAACTAAAATTACTCTTTTGCAGCTTCAGTAATGCGATCTTTTTTAATTAAAAAAAAAAAACAACTCATCCATTGAATGAAATATGAAGAGACTAAACTCTGCTTGAGTCTTATGGCAATATCCTGTGCTAGGAGCAGACCATGGAACAAAACGTCAGTACTGGCTCCGGACCCAAAATCTGTCCCAGCCTCTGTCATGTCCAGCTCTTGTCAGTAATGGACACTTAAGGAAAGAAAAAAAGGGAAAAAAAGGGAAAAAAAGAGATTTCTCCTTTGAGGAGTTTCCTGGTCCAAAGAAAGTTATGCTGGTAGAGAGGATTTTAGCAAGAGGGCCAAGGGAATAATCAGATTCACAATGAATTTATTCACCCATTGTATGTCATACAGTACATGCAGGCACTAAGATGGTGCTCATGTCTCCACATGGCTAGCTGCAAGCACTGCCTTTTCTTCTTCAAAATACATAACGGTAAAAAAAATCCCATCAAACAATTTGACACTGGGGACAACAATACAAAACCAGAAAGAGAAACAAAAACTGTGAAGTGATTGTTTCAAAACCAGAAGAGCACTCCTGCCTGCCAGGCTAATTCTGTGTGTACCTAGATCTACACAAATACAAGCATTTTTCCAACATAATCCATACTATTTAGTTGTTAACATTCTCCCTGGCACAGCTCTGGCCTGTGGCAACCAGAAGTAGCCTGAGAAATGCATGGACCAAGTCTCTTTTATTTTTTTTTTTTCTTGAGGAAATGTACTGTTTTATACCACCTTCTTCATCTACTTCACAGGCAGATGCAGGCTGTCAGCCTGGTGTGCTCATGAGGTTTGTGTATGGCTTTCTCACTGGGGCAAAACAAGAAACAAGGATTCTCCAGGGGCATGGAAGGCAGTGGAGGCAGACAGGCAACCTAACCATGTGGTACCCCTGGGGTAGGGGCTACAGAGTAGACGGAACCATCCCCCACCACTGGCAGAGACCTCTGGCTGAAAAAAGCCTGGGAATAAGACAGGAAGGCTGGGAAAAAGGAAAAGTGCAGACTATGGTGGTAGAACTGAAGTCTGCTTTCAGGGTCCAATAATCCATCTATGTGTATGATACAGCTTGACCTACATTTGGCACAGCAGTTCATTAAGCCATCCTTGCTAATGTCACAGATTTCACTCTCTGAAGTGATGTTGCCATGACCACTTCCCTTGATAATTTATTCCACAGTCCAGTTGCTTCTGCTGTTTTTCAAAATGGAACCATAAATTAGAGAGTTGTGCTTGCTTATTATGGATAGGAAATTTCTGTCCAGGGTGGTGTGGCTTTTGTATTTGAGTAAGAGTAAAGGTTCCTACAGTGAAACATGAATTAATTTTTGATAATTAAGAAAGTTTTAGTGGATTCATTTCTGTATGATAGATTTAATTATGCATTTTCTTTCTTTGTAAATGGCAAGTACATTTGCTGTTATTTTTCAGACCCCTCAAAATGTTCTACCAGGATTTTTTTTTTATTTTGAAACAAGAAAATTAGGAGACCTATCTGTGATTTAATAACAGTGTCTGCCTCATTTTAGAAATCTCTTGGGACAGTTGCTGCCATAAGGTTACTGCTCAAAGATATATATTTAAATAGCTTATAGATAATGAAAATCAATGAAAAACTATTTGGTTTTGAACTGTGCAACTATGCAAAAAAGTGTGTGAGCACATAAATGCAATTTTTACCTTATTAACATCTGTCTTCTTCATGTATCATAATTAATCTAATTGTAAGTAAATACGTATTAGTTTACCAGAATCCTAGAATCGAGAGTTACTTTTGTGTTCAGAGAGATGGACCTTGAAAGACATGTCGGGGGTACAACCCGAAAGCTAATGTCCTGTAGCATTTTGGTGAGGCTGGCAAGAAGAATGACCATCCTGAATCACCGAGTCCCATCACCTTACTCTGAGAGACAGCAGGGCTGTATAACCTTCTGTCACAAAACAGTAATGATTTTTGGGCCCATTACAACAATTTTAGATGTGTTCCAAAACTGAGTCATTTTGGGTTTATTTTTCTAGTTTGTGGGGCAACTTGTTTGTGATATCTCCTTTCAACCTGCATTTGTTAAACCACCTTACAGAAAATATTTATTTTTTTTTACCAGCTTAACAAACTTTTTTTTTTGTATGTCTATGTATTTCTAAGATCTTTCTTGAAGAGAGTTATACATAGAATTGAAACATGTAAGGGTATTGTTACGTTTTTGGCCCCAAATCATCTTGCAATCAGTTAGTATTTCTTTGTTGTATTTATACTTATATCCAGTTAAGTTCCTGACATTAAAAAATATGTTTTTTTTGTTTCCCAGAAATAGGAACTTGCATTTTGTCTTGCTCAATTTCAGCTGAAAAATAATCTGTCTCAAAAAGCATTGAGAACTTTGAGTGTCCCTGAGTTTTACAGTCAAGCAAGACCATACACATCTGGAAGGAATTAGGAACCAGTATGTTCATTTTAAGGGGGTGTAAAAATTACATGTTTGAATTGCCTGACTGATTAAGCTTTCAATTTTTATTTATGATGAATTTATGATGCTGGAAACATCCACCTTTGTGTGTTACCTGGAAGTATCTGTATGATAAGCAATCTGCCTGTGAACAATCTCTCAGTCCATTTGCTGTCCTTGTTCCAAATATATCCCTATGCAAGCAGCCATAGGTGTTAAATTGTACCTGTGTTTCCTATCTGCTCCTAAACAAAATGTCACAAACATCTGAGAACAAATAAAACACACAGTCTTATTCCAATGAAATGTATTATTGACACTCCACCTGTTCTTTAACAGAAAACATTTAACCTTGGTACATTTAAGGTTCAAAGAGTGAGTCCAAGATTTGACCATGATAAGCAAGGGAAAAGAGCTGTGTTGCAGTTAATTATATATTCCCCACAGTAGTGATCACAGATACAGAACTCATGGGGCAAGACAGAAAGTATGAGTTCCTGTTATGTCTCAAATAAGACTTTGGTCCTAAAGGAGAAATCAGATGGAACGTTGCATTAACTTTTATGGACCTTGTACTCCAATACAAATGATAAAATAAAATCTGAAAGTGAAGTATTCCTTTATAGACTTTTTTTTCTATAGACTATGCTGGGGTTTTTGTTTGTTTGTTTGTTGTTGTTTTTTTTTCTTTTTAAAATTGTCATATTTTTTCCTGATCACAGCTGGAAAAAAGAAAAATTCCAATAAAGTGTATTATGCCATATCGTTTATTGTCCTCATTGTTACTCATAGTAAGAGTTTTCTATTTGTTTTAATAGAATGGAAAAGAGATAGTCTTAGTTTAAAGAGCAGGTGGCAGAGTGCTTCTGTTAAAGGAATGAGGTCCATGACTTGCATGAGTCTACATGATGTCAGAGAAAGACTTCCATACTTTCAAGAAATATTAAAATATTCAAGAAATATTAAAAAATGTGTGAAGTCTGCAACAACATTGCAGCTTTTTGAAGCAGTTATTGCATAAAAATTCCTAAAACAATAGTATAAATTTTATGCTGTGATCCTAGGTCTCAGAGAAACAGTGACTGGTGCAGTCTAGTAATCCTGAGGAAATATTACAATGCATGGATATAAAGAAACACTCTTCCAAGGTCTTCATTGTGAACCAGATTACATCTTAACTGAAGTCAAAGAAAAGACTCCCACCTCAATTCTAAAGAATGTCAGCCATTTGGGGGCAATTAGTGTACTGTCAAATATTTTCCCATGTGAAAATCTAAACTTTTCTTTACAACTTATTGATAGAACTTCATGTGATGTCGTTTTGCTAAGAAAATTAATAAGGACTGCCTAGAGTAAAAGCTAAATATATCATTATTAAAATTATTCTGAATTTCCCTCATCTTGTACAAAACACAGTTCTTCCCGTCTGAAATGAATGTTTACAACTTTAAGTGTTTTTAGCTTTCCATTCCAGATTTTCTATCAGGGGACATCAGCTGGAGTTCTCTTAGGAACCACTACTTGTCAATGTGCTAAAAAAACCAGAATGCAATCACACACATCTAATCAATGAACAGAAATAATTTACATAAACAGTCGAACACAGAGAAGCTCAAGTTTCAGATATTTCCAAGGAAGTAGCCTGAAGATCCCAGGAATAATCTTCTTTCTTCTCCAATCCTTTCTCCGTATCATCTTCATCTAAAACAAACAAAAAAACATACAGCTAAGAAAATTTCATATGCACTTGAGAAAATATTTTAAGAAAAAATATTTTAAAAGAGAATATTTTTTTAAAAATATAAGATTTGTTCCTAACATGTCCCTTGAATAAACATTTTCTGCTGTTCACAAAGTAGGATTTCCTGATTTCTGAGTTATTTGCGGCCTAATTCCAAGGAGTCATCTCATTTTGCCCATAGTTATACACCAGGGACTGCAAAGTAATGCTACAATTCTACTGCCACCCAGTAGCCACCTCCCTGAAAAGTCTGACAGGTACATCCAAAACATCTATTTACTGTATGTACACAGAGTATGTCCACTGGTGAGCATTGGACTCCTGGGCCCTGAATCTCACTTCAGTCATCCAACAGGATGCTTGCAACTGGAAAAAGAGGTGCTATTCTGTGAAGAATGATAGACTCATAGTTGGGTTAAAAACTGTGTCAACTATCTTCTGATTTATCCATGGTTAGCATTTGAAGAGATGACAGATGCACCCACAGCAGCCGTGATTTCTGTGTTCTCAACAACAATAGGCAACATCGGGCTTCGGAGAGGGTAGGGCTGAAGCCTTTTTTTAATGAAGATCATGACATTGAATGCTGCACAGGGAAAAGATGCATTGAAGAAATATATGGGTCATGAGCAAGCTCAAAGGGCTGTGGGTTATATACTCAGCCAAGGCAGTCTCCAAGTGTTGTGGAATGGAGTTGCTACTGGGTGCTTTAGTAGAATATTGGCTTTGAGCAATATGGGTATAAAACCTTCTGTCCTGCTTGGCCTTGGGATTAGAGTGCCTCATGGGTTCCCCCCTTCTCCAAAGTGGAGGTGTCCATTTTTACCTCTTTTTCTACACCTGTCCAACCACTCCCCCCAAAGCAGGTTTGCCAAGAGCATATTACACAGGATTGCTTCCAGGCAGGTTTTGAATGTCTTCAGAGGAGACTTCACAACCTCCCTGGGTAGCCTGTTCCAGTTCTCTGTCACCCTCACAGTGAAGAAATTTTTCCTCATATATAGATGAAACCTCCTGTGTTCTAGCTTGTGCCTGTTGCCCCTTGTCCTGTCACTGGGCACCACTGAAAAGGATCCAACTTCATCCTCCTTGCACCCACTCTTTAGATATTTATAGACATTGATAAAGTCTCAGTCTTCTCTTCTGTAGGCTGAATAGTCCCAGTTCTCTCAACCTTTTCTCGTAAGAGAAATGCTTCAATCCCACTGTCATCTTTCTTGCCCTCCTCTGGACTCTCTCCAGTAGTTCCCTGTCTCTCTTAAACTGGGGAGCCCCAAACTGGACACAGTATTCCAGACTAGGCCTCACCAGGGCAGAATAGAGGGAGAGGATGACCTCCCTTGACTTCCTGGCCACACTCTTCTTTATGCACCCCAGCATACCATTGTCCTTCTTGGCCATGGTTAATTGCCAGCTCATGGGCTCCAAGATCCTCCATCAAAGGATTGACCTGTAATTTTGAAATTTATGCAGAAAAAGTTATAAATAAAATGTTTTGCAAACACAGTGATTAGGTAGTCTCAGCCACAGGAAAAAAAGAACTGGTGAAGTGATGACTATATGAAAGAACAGAGCTTAGCAGACCTGTAATAAAGGCAGAATGTTGAATTTGTAAGGATAGCAAATATAGTATCCATATACATTAGTCAAAAGTTAGAAGAGATGCAGTCATGTGTTGTGGTATTTTCCAGCATTGAAGCACTGGATTGGGGAAGGTATGTGTTGCTCAGCATCTGTCGGCTTTGGAACACAGCCCTGCTGTTCAGGTGGATCTTGCAGCTCCTGAAGCACCATCCTGGATTACAGTCTCACTGTTCTCATTGCATATGGCAATGTGCATTCAGACCTTGACAGAAAATTTGGTTTTGAAAATGGTTTTGCTGCAATGTTAATCCTGCAAAGTGAGATGCTCAGAAGTTAAGGAATATTAATGGTAAGAGTACATTTATTGTCCTAACATTGAGTCATTGCCTCCATGATGATACACTTTGATATTCTTTAATTAGGCATTATGCATTATGATTTCTGCTGGAGTTCTGTCTTAGGTTATTCTGTTAAACAATAACCCAACATAGGTGTTTTGACTGGCTGACAGCCATTACTTGTAGTAGTCAATCTAGCAATAATAGTTCACAGTTTCTAATACTTCTGTGCCGCAATCAGCAATTTTATTTATTAGAAGTAATACCAGCTGATAATATTAGACCTAGTAGTTCTCCAAAGACTGAGTATATAAATCATCAGGAAAACACTGTCTCTTGGAAATAATTTGTATTGGTTAATTCCCTGTAGAGTTTTATGAACAATCTATTCCATTATCAAAATTAATTGTGTGATTCACTGAGTGCTCAATTCCAAGTAAATGTTACATCTTCTGTGTATCTGAACAGCTTTATGTTTTAAATATCCCACAGCACTTTATGCACCCTGTACACACTCTCTAGGATAAATGCTTTCTTCCTTGGTTTGGAGTGCTGTAACTTCCAATTGTTTGTTGGCCATAATATTCATCAGAGGGAACAAAATGTCACATTGATTGATTAATTAGTCAATTAAAGAATTTTAAATGTTTGTTATATTAGACATCAATACCTTTATGTTCCTCTTTCTCTCTCAGATTTTTCTTTATACTTTCAAAAAATTTTTTTGCTGATGTTAGTGTGAAAGTTGTCATTTTGTTATGACATTGTTTTACTTTGTCTACCATTTTAATTAATGGGTACATAATAATGGGGTTTAATATACAAAATAATGGATTTTAAACTGCAAATGCCAGAACCCTAAAGTTTCTAAAAGGAAATTTAAGAGAGTCAGTTGCAAGCAAAATATTTTTTAAAACTCATTCTAAAAGATTGAGAGGGATCATAAAATGAGAGGAAGGTAATTATCTTAAATAAGGAAATGACAGACACACCACGAATATGTCTTTTCAGATATTTTGGAATAGTGGTAAATGACGATGAATGTAAAGCAAATGCCATGCTAAGAGTTCTTCCTATTTTCTCCTTATAAATAAATTAAAAGGTTTATAAACTATGAAAACATGAAGCAGCATATTAGACTGAAAGCAGACAGCTTCCAGAATTTAGAGAGACACACAACTACCAAAATTCTCAATATTAATAAATATAAATTGTTTGTTACTGACAGCTGCAAATTAATTAATATTTTCAATATTTGCAATATCTTTGGGACTGAACCTACAAATGGCAGACCCCTCTGTCCTTTATCAAGTATTTTAGTTTTGCAAGTGCAATGAGGTTTAATTAAAATTGTCTTGAAGTAGTGACAGCTCATAAGGAAAAGAAAAAATAGAGATAACAGAGCAAATGTACAACACACAAGGTCCTCAGGTTACAGAATTGAAACATTACTTTGCAGCCTACTTTTGGTTTGCTGGACATCATTCAAATTCTATAACAATGGAACAGAAATGCAATGAAAAAGAACAATTGTTTTTTAAGTTGGGAAGATACTGTATCCTGCATTTTACAAAATTTTAATATCCAGTGTATGAAGAGACAAAGGTGGAAAGACTGTTTTCTGAAAGAGTTTGCATGCAGCTGACACTGTGCATTGAACTCCAATTGAAAATAGTAATACAAAAAATATTTTAAAGGAGTTTAACTGATAGCTTGCAGTTATGAGTGAACAAACACTTCATTCTGGTGCTCCTGCTGGGCTGAATGCAGACCAGAGGAAAGCCATACTGTGACTACCATCAGCCTGCTATTATTTCTTCAACAAAACGTTCATTCCCTACTGCTGCTAAATACCCACCTCCAAAAAAGCATAAAATGAGCAGGAGGAAAGCCCATTCTTCCCATGAAATTTACAGAAAAATCCAGTAATGATTGTTTTGCTGGCTCAGTCCTCAGATGCATGTATCACACACATTATATAGCCAATCTTCAGAGTAAAGCAAAAGGGAAAAAAAAATATTTTATATCCCTTCCCAGCTTTGACAATGATGACTCAAACAAGTCATTTTTGTACATCCGTTTGTCTGCCTATAAAATGGAGATAATGAGTCCTCGTTTGTGAAGGATTCAGAGTTATCATTGAACACCTCTGACTAAAACTAGGTGTAATTATTAACCATGGAACTGGCCATCAGATGTTTCAGAGGACAATAAATCCCATTACACTGCATCTATTACATCTCTTCTTGTGCAACATTTGTGAATAGGAAGAAAAAAATATATATTTCATTATTCCAGTTTTGTGAGCAAATTCTTGCAAGCTCAACCTTCGGTTTCAGATGCGAATAGACTTGGTCTGCCTGTGTGAAAGCAATTCACTGCTTGCTTTGTATTTCTGTCATACTTGCCATGGAAGAAGAGAGCATGTTCAAGGCATGTCTCTCACCCAGGCAACACTCGCTAGTTAATTCTCAGCCCCCCAGCAATACAATAGCTGTGGCTATTTTGTGTGGCTGCGTAGCCGTGCCAGAGGGATTTGCTGCTCAGAGAGACCGATGACTTGCATTTGCTAGGAGGGACTAATCAACTTCAACTGCTAATTCCTAGTGACTTTAATGAGAGCATGAACACAGGCAATACTTATCTAAGCAACATTGTCTGGGCTAGAAGAAAAGATGTAGCTATTGGTCATGAAATTATAAATTTTTTATGGGCTTTTTTAAATTGATTTGAAATATTTTTGATAGTGAAAGACTAGTCTCTTAAAAAGGATTTTTTCTTTCATTCCAAGGAAGTATAAAATTTATTAAGCTATAGGAACAAAAATAATATGCAAATTCACCACAAACATAATTTTATATCAAATAAAATAATTTTCTGTCTTATTTTAAAATTTGTATAGATTTTTGGTTTTTTTTGGCTGAATCTGAATTATATCGGTATCAGTAATAACACCAACACTTTTCAAGATCCAAAGCTAACAAACCCCAAAGTGACCAACAAGGTATTCCATCCCATATATGTCATATTTGGTATAAAGCTGAGGAATCTGGAGTGTCTGTAGCTATTCTCCCCTCTTAGACCACTCTGACAGCTTTGCTTGTTTCAGGTCTTCATTTGGTTCCATCCTCGGAGCATCCAAGGAGGATTCTGTCCACTCTGCCTTCGATCCCAGTCGGTGTGTTCCTGAATCTGGTACCAGAATCCAGCTCCTGAACACAGCTCCCATCTGCTGTGGGGCCCAGTTTGGGACTCACCCGGTTCCTGCTCCACAGCATCAGTGGTGACAGTGATGTAATTACCATCAGGGGGGTTGGGTTCAATCCTGGTTTGGTATATATTTGTACATGCTCCATTTTTATTATTATTATTTCCATTTTCATTAAAGCTGTTCCTAGTTCCCTTTTCGAATGATGAAGACTCTCTCCCTTACTCCCTTTCTCTTCCCCTTTGGGGAGGGAGGTGGGGTTAACAGACACCATCTGTTACTGGTCTAAGGGGCTGCCCTGATCCTAAAGTGTGACAGGTATGTAATATATATGTTTGTCACTAGTCAATGCATTGGGAAATTCTGGAATTCCTTTTGCCTCTGAAAGAATTTATTCTGACACTTCCAACATGTGAATTTACCTCACTTTTTAAGGATGAAAGGGTAGAATATGAAGGTGTTTGTCAGAGAGATTTTAGCAGAAACTCATGAGAAAATATTGTCTCATACTTAAAAATATTTTAGTTTCCTGAAACTGGTTTGTGAACACAAATGAATAAGCAACTCTAAAATGTAATTCCAGAAAGAGTTGTGTGGAGATAATACTAAAAAAAATCTTTGCAGATTCTTATGACTAATTAATAAATTGTTGATTTACACTGACACACATTGTTTAAATCCTGTCGGTATTTTACAGAATCATTGAATTGAATTTGACTTTCATATGTATGCTGGTTTTGGCTGGGATAAAGTTAATTTCCTTCACAGTAGCTGGTATGGGGCTGTTTTGGATTTGTGCTGGAAACAGTGTTGATAATATAGGGATGTATAAAGCTGGAGCAAGAAGAAGAAAGGGGAAGAGTGATGCTGTTTGTCTTACTATTACATGTGATGGAGCCCAGCTATCACAGAGATGACTGAACACCTGCCTGCTGATAAGAAGTAATGAATTTTTTTTTTCTTTGTGTGCATGTGTTGCTTTTACTTTACCTGTTAAACCACCTTTTATCAACCCCTAAGTTTTTTTGCTTTTACTCTTCTGATTATCTCTCCCATCCTGCTGGGGGGTGAGTAAACTAGCAGCTGTGTGGGACCTACTTGCCATCTGGGGTTAAACCATGACAATATGAATCTTGGTAGGATTGTCAGATGGTCTCTCTTGGATGATTGGTAGGCAACATGTCTTTTTACAGCCAGGCAAAATATCAATTTTCTACATTTTCAACTTTTCAGGCACCCTTGGGAGTAGAGCACAGCTTGTAGAAATTGTGCCGCAATGAAATTTATTGCAAACCAGCACCAACTTACTCCATATAAGTGGGAATAATTGGTCTCTAAAGCATATGAACATTATATAAAAGATTACCTGTTCTGAAACTGCTTTTGCAGTTTTGGACTGGAAGAGTAAGTAATGGCCTCTGTCTCCTCTGTACTTAGAAAGATTTTTATCCCTCTTTGAACTGAAAAAAAATAACTTTAAACCCAGAAAATAATGGAATTGTAATGAAACCAGATAAAGCACCTGCCTCATTACTTGAATTACTTGTTTCAAGAGAGTAACGCTTAATCTGTATCTGGAGCATTTTTAAACACAAGAGTACGCTGAATCAAGCCTAATTATGGCATGACCAATTATTCAGTATTATTAGGTTTTATTAGCCCTGATTATACACTGAATGAAACATCTGTAGCCTAAACAGCAAAATTTACTTGAACAATTCTATTGTTTAAAGAACGTACAACTGTGTACAATATAATCAGCTACTTGTAAAGCTTGAAGGAAAATAACCAATGACAATCTGTTAGAATTTAACCAGCTCGACAGCCTCTTCCCTTTTATAATCAGCATTATTCCTAAAAAGGTTAAAACTTAGTCCATGACTTTTACAGGTTTTTTTCCCAAAGCATCAGATAATAATTTGTAAATCTGTTACCTCTGCTGGTCAGTCAGTGTAGTCTGATATGTAAACAGAGTGATGAGCAATCCATACAACTGAATGAAGCTGAGATAGCCTACTGGCTGTTATCTTTCTTCACAACAGAAATCAGCAGTGTTTTGACTGTTGCTGAGCAGCAATTGCACATCAGTCTTTTCTTTTTCCTACTTTGTCCCTACATGAGTGAGTAGGCTGATTGGAAGGGGACAACAGATTGGAAGGGGAGACAGCTGGCACAATTGACCAAATCAGCCAAAGGGATATTCCACTAGCATATAACATCATAATTCAGCAACAAAAACTGATACAGAAGAAGGGTATTTTTTGTCCTTCAGGGTGGGTACTATGCAAAGACTGTCTGGACATCAATCTGCCTCTGGGAGATGGTGAATGATTTCCTTTGCTTCACTTGGGTATTTTTTCCTTTTCTATCCTTCATCTATTAAACTGACTGAATTTTCTTGGCTTTGACTTCCTATTCTCTCCCATTCCACTGGGAGAAATGGAGTGAGGGAGCAGTTGGTGGGGTGTTTAGCTGGCAGGCATGGTAAACAATGCATTTAGTAAGGCCAAATTTTATTTACACATGATCAGAAAGTTCTATAACCCCTGAATGATATTTCTTTTATCTATAAAGATTAAAGTAAGATAAACAAACAAACAAACAAACAACCCAATAACAAACCAAAAAAAGAGATATCTAAAAGTTAAATAGATTCTCATATTTATTAAAAATTTCTTATTCATCTGTTGTAGAAATGAAGGAGTAAGTAAGGGTAACTTACCTACTGAGCTAGAAGGAACAATAAATTGCAAATATTAGGTCAGAAAATGAATGGGTCTTTTGGTAAATCAATTAGCTGGTGTGCAAAAAATGAGCAGTTTAGCAATTGCTAAATGAATGGGTAAACAAGGCAGCTGTAATACCTCTCAGAAGGCATATGAATCTACAGAACTTCAGTAAATCTTAATATTTGCTATAATATGCCAAGATCCTTGAAAAACAACCTTTTAAAGAAAAAGAAAATGTTTGAGGAATATCTAGAAATAATGAGTTACTTTGTGAACATCTTCTGAGGGAACCTTTGAGTCCAAGCACAGGCCCCACTTTATGAACTGACTGCCTTCACTCTCCTTGATTTATCTCAGGTCATCAAAAGACCATCCCACTGTAAACAAATAGGGAACTAGTCAGGAGTAACCTTCTCTACCCCAGAGGGCCTCCTTCCACATCAAGTGTCTCCATCCATGGAATTTTATATTCCATTCCATTCTATTTTATTTTAATTTTTTATTTTTTTTTTTACACTCATGAATCAAATGTAGTTGAAACCTATTTTCCTTCTGTTTGGATAATACCTGATAATTATTCTGTAGATTTCACGTAAAGAGTGTGCAAATCATGGAAAGCAACCTAGTGGTGTAGTTGTTAAAATGACTCCTAGTTGTTCTGCATAGTTCTCTGGTTTTATGGAGTGTGAGGAAGATCATGTAATCTCTAGGATAAAGGTCTAGTTATTCCCTAGGGAATATAAGAATGGAACTCTTAGCAAAAGTACGTTTATTTTAGTAAGCAACTATTATTCCTTTCCCAAATACTAGGTTCAGATTCAAGGATGGATCTCTCTTCTGCTGTGTTTCACAAATGTTGCTGAGAACTACATTTAAATCAAGATCCAAAACAAAGACCTGAGGGGTAATATGATTGCAATTTAAATAAACTGAGTCTTCCCTTCACAATCCATTTTTAGTAACTTTACTTTCAGTCATAAAGAGCACAGCCTTTAGCTCGTTTCTGAAAGAGCCTCTGCTTTTACATGTTTCATGGAATAAAGTTCTTTTAACTTTGCATCTGCATTTGAATGTAAAGCACATAAGCCAATTTCCAACCTGTAATGCCTAGAGAGGTTAGTTGGTCCAGACTACATCATCTCAGCAATAAGAGTCTTCATGAGAAAACAAATTCTGACTTTCTCCCATAAGATTTCTACCCAGGAAATGATGGTGCTGATTATTTTCTGCCTTTTAGCACTTATATATGTGCCATGTTTCCTAAGATTCATTTGCTTGAAATGGAGAAATGAGTTTGATATGCAAATAAATGTATCTATATCCTCTCAAATGATGTCTGTACTGATAAGCATTTTTTCCTGATCCATGACAGAGTACAGTTAGCTAGTCCTAAGACTGTTCACCCCAAGAGTGATTGGGAAAGAACCAATATTTTTATATACTGTGGTGTTCTGTTTGCTGGCTGAAAGTAAAGTGAGATTTCTGCCATTGTACACATCTGAAACTCAGTGGCTAAGTAGCCAAGACAGATTTTCTTAAAAGCACGCAGGCGTTTGGTAAATCAGGTATGATTTCCATTTGTCTGACTTCTTTTATAGGTAATAAAAGACCACATCATAGAAAATGGAACATTTGAAAGGTTGTAAGTAGTCTTTCTACTTTTTTCACTCACAGACTTGTTTTGAAGGGTTTTTAGTAGAGGCTTTTAAAGGTATTGAAGACATTACTTGTCGAAATAATAAAAGTCTCTCTTTGAAATTCTCCCAGAAGAGATCATCAGTATTTCTACAGGAAATTTATTTTTATATTCTGTTTTGTTTTTTTTTTTAAGAGAGAGCTGTAACGACAGATCTCAATCATAGATTCTGAAATACTTATCTGCCTACTGACTTGTAGGCAGGCTTGAAAGCTAAAATGAGCACCATACATTGCTTCCTTTCATACCACAAAAAATCCAGTGCCTGTACCAGTTATACAATTATTATTTTTTTCAGCAAATTGTCTATGAATTGGACAGATAATTGACTTTCTATTTTATTTTTATGAACCAAAATAAGAAAATTGATGTAATCTCCCTGTAAACTCTAAAAAAAAATCTCTATGTGTGAAAAAAAGGTGATAGATAGGTTTCTATCTGTTCAAAGAAATATCTATCTTGGAAGGAATTAAATGAATTTTCCACTTTTATGTCATAAATCTTTATAATGAAATTGAAAAATTGGAAGATGCACATTGCCAAAACAAACCAAAAGTTAGTACCCATACTCTCCTTCCATAGAAAATTAGTGTAAATTTGCTCATTATAAACAGAGCTCTGATAGAATCCCTTGGAGGCTGTAGCTATTTTTACAGTCATAGGCCTCATTACTATGTGCATTAAACCAATTTTGCAGCAATATAGTTCTATAAATTAATACTTTCATTCATTGTTTTACTTACGTATGTGTTAAAACTGATAGGTAGGGCATAAAGAATTACAACCCTTTAATGAAAGAGATTCTAATCAGATAAAATTAGGAAATAAAGAATTTTTCATTTTGCCTACAAAAAAGACCTCTTTTTTTACTGTAAGGTAGTTTTCATATTAATAGGATCTCCCCATTCTTTTCTATATAAGATAGAAGAGAACACAAGTTCATTTGAGAATTAAAACCAGAATATATGTCAACTTGTTTTTCAAAATAGTGGAGTTTATTATTGTGCTTTGAGAACTGAACGATAACGTTAAGTCCCCTGAATTTTCAGGCAGTCTGTAGATTTGTAGAAATAAAAAGAAACTTTAAAAAAAATGCTCAAGTGCCACAGACTGTTGTTTGTCTAATTCATTATTTCACTTCAAATAATATCTACAATAGTTTACACAAGATCTGTTTCTTGGTATCATATTTATTAACAATTCTTTGTTGAAAAGCATGAAGATCAGTTTGGTGTGTGTTTGCAGTCTGCAGGTTGTGGGGAGGGTGAAGTGTTGATTAGCAATGTGTATTAGGTTTGCATGGTAAGGTTTTGGAATTGGAGGGGCTATAGGGATGGCTTCTGTTAGAAGCTGCTAGAAGTTTCCCCTATGTCCAACAAAACTAATGCCAGACAGCTCCAAGACAGACCCATCAATGACCCATCTCTGGAATAACATATTTATGAGGGGGGAAAAAACCCCTACAGAACAAAAGAAGCAATTGCAGCTGAAGAGAGGAGTGAGAAAATACGAGAGAAATAATTGCAGGCGTGAATGTCAGTGAAGAAGGAAGGGGAGAAGGTGCTTCGGAGCCACAGCAGAGATTCCCCTACAGCCAGTGGTGAAGACCATGGTGAGGCAGGCCGTATCTCTGCAGCCTATGAAGGTTTGCTGTGGAGCAGATACCCACCTGCAGCCTGAGAAGGACCAGAGCAGGTGAATGACCAAAGGAGGCTGTGACCCCATGGGAAGTCCTGTCAGGACCTGTGGACCCACGGAGAGCGGAGTCCACTCTGAAGCATGTTTGTGGTCAGGACTTGTGACCCTGTGGAAGACCCTGGAGCAGTCTCCTTCTGAGGCACTTATCACTTTAGAAAGGACCTACACTGGAGCAGTTTCTGAAGAACTGACGCCCATGGAAAAGACTCTTGCTGGAGAAGTTCATGGATAATTGTTTGCCATCAAAGGGACCTTTGCTGGAGCAGAGGAAGAGTGTGAGGAGTCCTCACCCTGAGGAGAAAAGAGCAGCAGAAACAATATATTGAAATGACTGCAACCCTCATTCCCTGTTCCTTCTTTGCTACTTTGGGGAAGGAGGTAGAGTAAATCAAGATTGAAGTTAGGCTTGGGAAGAAGGGAGGTGGGGGGGAAGGTGTTTTAAGATTTGGTTTTATATCTCATTATCCTACTCTGATTTCATTGGTAATAAATTAAACTAATTTCCACAAGTCCGGTCTGTTTTGCCCATGATAGCAATGGGTGAGTGATCTCACTGTCTTTATCTTCACCCACAAGTCTTTTGTCATATTTTCTATCCCCTGTGCAACTGAGGAAGTTAAGTGATAGAGCAGCTTTGGTGGGCACTTGGCACCCAGCCAGGGTCAGCCCATCACAGAAGTGTTTTACTATATATTTATAAATCAATGCTGGAAGAAGTACCAAAGCAAAGACATCAACTCAGTTTACAAAAGACAGTAACAATGAAGCTGTGCTAAACTGAATTAGGTGTAGGGTCAGGAATCATGGAGCAGAATAATGCAAACCAAGATGCTAGACCATTCTGCTTCATTTAGGCTGTGATGATAATGAGGTATCACTGAATGCTAAATATCTTACACATGCAAATATGGGATTGGAAAGAAAGCTCTCATCCTTTTTATAGCAATGATAGACACCCAACAATTTCATGACCCAAGCATTTATTTTCACAGAAAACATTCAGTAGTCCCCCAGTCTCAAAGTAAATATAAAAAATAAAAGATCTTTTTGAAAATTTAGTGTCACAATGAATTGGCTTTCAGTGCAGTCTTGCTTATTGCTGAAAATAATTTTACTGTATTCATTCTTACCCTATTTCCTGAGTCTTAAAAACCTGTTTTAAATTTAGCCTCATGAAGAATCATTTCAGTGAAATCACTGGGTGTTGTTGAATATAATTTTACTGCAGTCAATGTAATTTGTGATCCTTCAAAGCTATTCCTCAGTCCTTTCCAATAAATCTAGCCGCTCTACTTCTAGTTCCAGTACTAGTCATCCAAAAATTATTAAAAACATGTCAGTCTCAAGAAATTTGCATCGGGAAATGCATATATTGTAGGGAAATACAGTTCTGAGATACACATTTTACAGAGGTTTTAAAAGCTATTAGTAATGCAATTGTTATTATATTTTACCATTTGTGTTGAGATCTTTGTCTTCCTTCCTACTCCTACACTGAGCTATAGTTATACAGTAAAACATTACTAATCAGGGCTTCACTTCTCCCTATACAATGCAGATTGCAAACACACAGAGAAATGATCTCTTTATGCTTTTTAGAAAAGATTTAGCAATGCATAAGGGTTTAGTAATATGATGTAGGAAAAAAACATAATCAAAATATTTGTATGCAAATTGTATTCATGAGAGTTTTATTGTTTCTTAATAGATTTTTTTTTTTAATTTTGATTTGTCTGCACAGACATCCTCCTAGGTGTACCATCCTACAGACAGAGATGATAATCATGCACACAGTTAAAACTGAGGTTTCTAACGTCCCCTATGGCTTAAATTCTCATACTTTCTGCAGTCATCGTATCTAACAACAATCATAATCACTTTAACAATCACATCAGCATATTGTCATCCACAGGGCATCTATGTTAGGGTTAAATAAAGTTCTTGGCTAATTTTATGATGAAGATTATCCATGCTGACATTATCCATGCTAGACATACCATCCCAGTAGAATATTCCAAATCCTTCCAGTAGAATTGTAATAGGTTTTCATTGTGGGGAAAAGAAAGTCTAGGAATCAAAGTAAGACCTTTAAGCACCTAAAAAAACCTCTTGTAAAACTTATCAAATCAAGATCAATAAAGAGAAATAAAAAGTTTGAATGAAGGCTACTGAAAACAGTATTTTTGTGTTTTGTAGTAGTTAGTCATGAGATAAAATACAAGAAATTATCATGCATCAGAGGATGAAATGCAGGATTTATTCATTCTAAGGGGTGGCCAAATCATGGAATCACATAATTGTTGTTTTTTTTCTTGAATTATGAGTGTTTCCATTACTTTGTACCCCAAAACCCCAGTATCAGAGATGTGGGCGTATTCCATACAGCCAGGCTTACACTAAGGATGCTCTCCAGAAATGTGAATAAAGTCATTTAAAAAAATAAAAGAAGCGAAATATAAGGTGTATGTTGAATGGACCATGAGAAAATATGTCAAATGAGAAGTCATTTGCTTATTTAGCAAATGATGCAAGCAGCCATCCAAATCAACGTGATGCGGTCTAGTAAAGATGAACCATCACACGTGAGTGCGAAAGAGGAGTCAGTTAATGGTAGGAATTTAGAAATAATATTTTTTCTACTATTTGTGTGCTTACCTTTTCCATCTGAACATCCTTTCAAAATAGGGTCCTTTATGTAATATTTACGTGGAGAAAAAATGTAGAAAAATAGAAATATGTTCTTCCCTCCTAAAAAGCATTACTTGACTGGAATCTTTTTGACCTCCTCTAGTGTGTATATTTGGATTATTACAGTTGTTAACCGGTGCTGGTTTGTCAGCCCTTTACTAGTAAGCCCCAGCTTCTGGTGGCCATTTAGAAGTGAGTGCAGTGGGTGCCAGGGGAGGAGAAGGGCACTCACTACCACTATGGCAATCTCATCCCCTTGCGAGGGTTTAGTGCAGGACCTGGGGACACCCTCCACGTGAGGGGCAGACAGATGTTGGGGAGGAGACCCAAATCCTATCCCAGGTATTGACTGTAGCAGTGTGGCCGTGGTATGAGAGTGTTTTAGCTTCCCCTTTACCCTGTTGAACATCTCCCACCGCCATTGACCAAGATGAATGATCCAAATGGAAGCTTTGGCATCCTAATGCACTTGCTGGTGTCTATGCACCAAAGACCTAAATTTAGGATAAACTGAATTTCATCACACTTGCCATCACTACAGACATTCTTCAAAGGCTCAAGTATAGCTCCCTGAAAAATTATTTCTGTGGGAGCAAATGGGGACGAGGTTGTTTTCTTTTGTTTTCCAGGTACTCTTTTGTGCTATGGCTTTTACTTAATCCTCTCTGACACGTGGCCAAGTTTATTCACTGCTAATGAGAGAGATACATGGCTGCAGATATAACTGTGATACCTGAATTTCCAGACTGGAGGCTTAAATGTACAAACTGTGCCTCATTTCACTGTTGATCCCCCTCCCCTGCAGCACTTGCAGTTATTGGGAAGTGCACTTACGAATGTCTTCTCTATTTAGTACAGTGCTGTAAAATAGACTGCATTGTCAATATTTATTTATATGCACATATGCACACAAATGTATCTTTATAATATTCAGTATTAAGTATCTGGAGATTAAAGGATAGGAGATCTGTGACTGTTATTCCCATAACTATTAAAAAGCTATTTAAAAAGAAATTCTTTCTGTGTACTGTGATTGAGATAAAACTCTGATATGGCATTTCTCTAGCCCTACTTTTTGCCATGCATCCTCAGAATTTATTACTACCACTGCTTACTTTTAAGAACTGAACATAATTATTCATCAAAATCAAATAATTTTTTTTTTATATTATGTGTCTTTTATCAAGGAAGGCACTGGGAGCTGTAACTTTGATATGTTTACTTTGAGGCTAAATGTAAAATATAATACATTTACCTATTTTTCATGTAAGCATTTATTTTACAGTGTTGAGAGAATGAGTTATAGTGAAGTCAACAAAATATAATGCTACTTGGAAGGTTTTGGCCAACAATGCTGAGGAAGGCTGCACAATAAAATTTATTGTTGTAATTATTACAGGAGCCAAATTGCAATGCAGTGTCTCTCATGGTCCCAGCTTGGAACTTAGAATTCCCTTTGTGCCATGTTAGCCACATTAAACCCTGTATTGGCAAGGTATGCAGACCTTTGCATTTCTGTTACAGCGATGCTTGTGAGCTTTTGACCAAGATAAGACAAGATAGTTATACTTGGGGACTGTTTAAATAGAAAAAGAAGAAATTATTCTTGCCCCAAAGATCTTCTAAACTTCTCTCCCAGTTCAGAAAGGAGTTAATTTATGCAATTGCCATTACAACAACTATTAGCCATTAGAAATAAGGCGCTAAAAAGGATATTTAGTACTAATGGAAGTCAATACTAATGGAGTGAAAGGAAATGTGAACCGTGCTGGATGACAGCTTTAAGACAAAGAGACATTTATACATCTTAAGGGTGGAGAGAAGTCAACCCTCAGGGTTTTGACAGTTGTTGTTCTGAGTGACTTGTATGATTATGAAACACATTAAATTTGCTTTGTTTTCCAGTATTTTAAATTAAAATAAAATAAATTTAAAATTAAAAAAATTAAAATAGCCCTTTATTCTGTCCTCTACTACAAGATGCTTCTTTAGTTTATATCACTGTAATCATTTAAATAAATCCTGACTGAATAACTGCAGATTTTTCTCAGACTGTTGTCTTCTCATTTTCCCATTAATTGCCATTATGCCGACTTGCCTGTCACAGAGTCTGACAGCAGGAAAGCAGCAACCTGGATTTTTACACTGGAAAAGGTGTTACATCTTATACATCAGAAAGAGGCACAGGATATTAGAAAATCCTCCTTTTTTAAATTTGTTCTCTTATCAAGATAGAATGAAGCCACTGCATATACTTAGTCACTCATTAATTTATTCTTCATCTCCAAGTAAAGTGTCACTGACATTCTTTGTGTTATTAGAGTGTTTTAATAAAGGTAAGGTTGGACAATATATAAGAACATGAATAAGAGCTGAGAAGAATAATTAAAGAATGATCAAATCAGTATTTAGAAAGATCAAATGAAATCAGCAATGATATTTTTTCAAATGGGTCAGAACCCTTTTGAATGCTGAGTCATTTTACATGTTAATTTCTGAAATAAAAATTAATTGTCTGTCTTTTTCAACCAGGCTTGCTTTAACTCCTAGGATTTCACGCCTTGGCTTCATAAGTCCTTGTAGCAGCACAAAGAAGGTGACAGTACAGTCGCAGTACAGTGGCAGAAGCACACTGTCAGGAGGGCAAAAATGCTACTTCAAGTTAATGCTGTCTCCAGCATATGTGGAAACATAGCTCTGAGGAAAGGCTTTGCCCATCAGCCATTTGTGGATATTTGTTTAAACACTGCGGGGGGCTCAGGGACAACCAGGAATATTTGCATCCCCTAGACATGTCTCTGGGTGACCAGAGCCTGCACTGGTCCTGCCAAACACTGCTCTGCACCTCCTGGCACCACACATGTCCACACCTTAAACCTCTGCTAAAGTATTTACTCCACAGAAATCTTTCATGTAAACATACCATAAATCTGATAATTTTAGGGTTTGGTTTTGCAGGTTGATTTGTTTTGGTGTTGGGTTTTTTGCTTTATTTTTGCAATCTGTTTCTGTTTTTTTTGTGAAAGGTTAAGTTTGCATTTGATAACAGGTGTTGAACGAGATATTTCTGGAAAACATGTATATGGGTAAGGGTTTAAAAAATGTTAAATTACATGTCTGTGTATTACTGAAAATGAAGTCATAGAAAGGATTTACAAAACTTATCAACTGTATTATTCTACTGCTTTTTCAGACCTTGAAAAGCTTTGGTGACAATTTGATCTAAATTGTTCAATTGACAATGAAGATCATACTTCAGGAAGGAATGATAATAAAAGCGTATTCCTTTTCAGGGACATGTATCCACTGTTACAAATACTTTGTCGTGGTTTAGGAATAAAAAAAAATGGTATTCTCAGTAGTGTAGAAGCTGACCATGAATATTTCAATCTAAACTTTCTTTTAAAAATATGATTGGTATTTTAAGCCCATGATAGCTTAGTTTTTAAAATGATGCTGCTTTCCTTTCTTAATTGAACAGGTGTACTGAATTTGGTAAGAGAAGTTGAGCTAACATTCCAGTTTGCACTTCATGATTAATGGTGTTTCTGTGAAATTCTGCAATATACTTGACACAGTAATTATATAGGTAGCTGGAAGGTTGTAAATTATGTACTTTGTAATTTATGGGACAACACAAGTGAGAATTGTGTTTATGATTACTCTAGAAATGTTGATGGAATAAAATTGTTTTCATATTGGGTAGCAATTCTACTGCAAATATAAAATATAATTGCAGTATTACATCTAGTATAATTTCAGTGTAAAGAATTTAGTAACTTATGATTTTATTTTTATTAAAATGCATAATTAGAAGTAAAGCTGCACCCTGTCAGCAGTGACTACTGGGAGAGAATGGGATTCAGATCCCAGCTCTGACTGACACAGAGAGTCTTGGAAATACCAGTGGCCTGACACATGCTCTGAGCAGATCTCCACCATAAACCAGAGCAAAGTAACAGCACATCAACTGAGCTGGCATATCCATGTGGTGTAATGCAGCACCTGGTACAGGTACTAACTCCAGAGTGAAAACTGGCCAGGACTTCACCCAGCTTCGCTGAAGCAGTGGTAAAACACACAGTTAGAAATTGTCAGGCAGTGCTGCACCCTGTAAGCATACATTCTTGCCCCTATTTGGTTTTGACAAAGATTTTTATTTTTCCTAATAAGTGGATCATCAAACTAATTTAATGAATCAATGTTGTGAAATGTTTCATAAGAGTCCCAGACAGCTGTAATCAATAGCACTGACTACAGAGGTAAAAACAAGTAATGCTAAAACTCATGTCAGATTCAGCCCTGTCTTTCCTTTGAATTTATCTGCACTGTCCCCTCGAATAGCAATACAAATAAAAATGATTAGTGCAGGAAAGGCACTCAAGCTGCTGAATTTGGATTTTACCCCATTCATTATTATTTTGGAGGTCCTAGCAATAGGATAATGTGCTGCGATAGAGTTAACTCTTCACAGTGGCTGGTATGGAACTGTTTGGGATTTGTGATGGAAACAGTGTTGATAATTCAGAGGTGTTTTAGTTACTGCTGTACAATTGCTTACACAGCACCAAGGCTACTTCCACTTCTCACCCCATCCCATTGCACCAGCAAGTAGACTGGGGGTGCAGGTGCATGGGAATTTGGGAGGGGACACAGCTGGGATAGTTGACCCCAACTGACAAAGGGGCTATTCCATACAATGTGATGTCAAGTTCAGCAAGTAAAGCTGGGGGAAGAAGAAAGAAGGGGTGGATGTTCTGAATATGTTCAGAGATGTCTTTTAGCTTCCTAAGTAATAGTTAGGAACATGTGATGGATCCTGGCTGTTCTGGAGATGGCTGAACACCTGCCTGCTGATGGGAAGCAGTCCATGAAATTCTTGTTTTGTTTTGCTTGCATGTGTTGCTTTTGCTTTACCTGTTAAACTGTCTTTATCTTAACCCATAAGTTTTCTCACTTTTACTCTTTTACACTAGGGGTGAGTGAATGTGGGCCTATATTCTAGTTGGGGTTAAAACATAGAATCACAGAATCAAAGAATGGTAGGGGTTAGAAGGGACCTCTGGAGATCATTGAGTCCAAACTATGACAGTCATTGTCTCCTAGAGATGCAGGGAAGAGATGGATCAGCTTCATATAAATGTACTTGATTGTTTTGTTAATCAAGTTTTAGAAAAAAGATTGCAATTAGAATAAACAATGATTGTGCCTATGCTTTTGAGAGGACACACACACTGAGTTTATCTCCTACAGAGAGACATTTTAAAGGAAAGAGGATCTCAAAGGAGTTGTATGATCTATTGACTCATCAAAGAAAGAGGGTGAGAGAAAAAACAAACACCTTTCTTATAGGAACAGGTTTCTCAGGCAATACTGGACTCATCTTTCTGCTAGAAGAGGATATGTTACAGAGTATAAACTTTGACTTGAAGTAACCCTACAGACAGTTCACCAGACAGCTCATTAAAATAAAGTATGTTAGAGTGCTATTGAAAATGCCTTTTGTCTAGCCTCTTGCCTAGCCAGAGAGAATTTTATCATGTTTCTGCACTAAGGCTACTGCTGAAGCAAAGGGGTAAAAAGGCTGAATTCTTTCTGTGATCCATGCTAGGCATCCCTGACATCTTTATTTCCTTTTCATACATTAAAAAGTTTCATGATTACTTTATTAATAAAATGCTGCCCCTGGATGGTTTTGCCCTCCAAGTGCCCTGGTCACTCCATGTAAGAAAAGTTTCTACAGCCTCAAGATTCTGTGACCATGATTTGGACCCTTTTTATGACCATTTTCTTCTCCACCATAGTTGTGATTGCTAATATCAGCACAGTTAGGGGAAGATCACAGCTCTATCACTGCTTGTGCTTTCATACTCCCTCCACTGTCACAGTACTTGGTGGTATTTCGATCATGCTGATCCATCCCTTTCCTGCATGTCCAGGAGACAATAGTTAAACCTTCCAGTGCTCTTAAATTCTGCTTAGGAAAATGATGTAGCTCTCCCAAGACTGGAACTGCAAAAGGATGATATAACATAAATTTGCCATATCTTTTAAGGTATATTGTATATATCTTAAGACCTTGGTCTTAGCCCTCATATCTGAGACAAATTCCATCTTTTCTGTATTGCTCAGCTCTTCTTCAGTTCAGTGATTTGCACATTGGCTCATAAGAAGAAATTACCTGAGCGGTGAAGAGAAATTGCCCAGATGCTCTCTGAAAGCCAGTATGCATATGTAGTAGAAAACTGCCTGTCCAAAATAGACTTGTACTTACATGGTCTTCTTCAATGGATAATTATCTGAAAATGTTCATTAATTTCTTAGATTATAGTTTAGTGATTCATCAGTTATATTTATTATTTGGATCACTTTTATTTTAGATAGCTGGATACTACTATATACCAGTGTCTAGGAATAAATAGCTGGGTTTGTTTTCCTGAGAAAATGCATATATTTTTAAAGGCTGGTCTCTTTTAATATAGATTACAGTTTTAAATATCGTATTTTTAAAATAAATGAAAAGAATACAAATTGAACTTGAATTCCTGTTTTGATGCATGTTATGAGTCATACAAAGGAATTTTTTCTATTCATGAGTTAGTAATCTTACTTTGAAACACATAAAGTTTTTTCCAAATACTTCTACCCTCTGTTTTCCACAGTTTTTCAGTTTGTGCATGAACATGAACAGAGGACTGAAATGTATAAGAAAACTACCACTATGACTTGAAAAATAATTACTGGATAGAACACAGCTTGCATCTCTGACTGTAAACCACTGATTTTGTACAACAAAATTGGTGTAGAGAGCACAAAAAGCTGTGGAGGACCTAAGACCGATTTTTTACTCAGCATGTAAACTATGAAAAGTTAAAAAGTGTCATTTATGTAAGATCAATTTGTATAAACACAATGAGCAATTTATGCAATACTTGCATAAATGACCACAAATGGGATATTTTTCTTACATCTTGGTATCCCCCTACAATTTATCCTGAAATTAAAAATTTGGGATAAAACTTGTTTTGAGGATGACCATGACAAAAACAACACAAAAAATCCAAACAAACAAAACCCTCGACCCTCCCCAAACCATAACTGTCCTCAAACTCTACAGAGTTTAACATCAATAATTCTTTTAAGATTTTACAACTCTCATTTTTTTACCTTCACAAATATAAGTGATCCCATGCACTATAATGGAGCAATGCAATGAAAAAAACCAACAAACCATAATGAAAACAAACCACAGAGACCTAGAATTCAAATTTAAGAATATTAATTATCACTTCACTTTGCCATGGCACTCAAACTTATTGCAATTACTATTATTAAATGGAAAAATACATTAATAAGAGTAGGATGAAAATAAATAGACATTTTGCATACTTCTTAGCAATAGATTCAAAGCTAAATGTCAAGTGATTGTTTCTCTGTAACCAAAACATTTTATCTATCAAGAAATAACATAAAAGTATAGCTTAAATATGAAAAGTTTTAATACTTATGTGAACCTTAATTTCAAAATCAAAATATTTTAGTAACTTTGAAAGCAGTACTCATCTATGAACTTGGCTTTACATTTGTCACAAATTTCTTTCCAGATTATTTAAAAATATTGTTTATTTTCTTTTGGTAGCTATGAAATTTTATTTTCAGATTATTTTATTTGATGCCTGGGGTTCGTAACATTGTTCCTTCCAATAATATGAACTGATTTAGCATAGCATTATGGTGTGTCTTTGATTGTAGAATTAGTATTTAAAGAAAGGCTCTTGAAATAATTTGAAAATGCATTTAAATTATTAACAATGTGGACACAATTTGGGCTTTCTATATAATCAAGCTCTTGTTTTGAGTTTGCTGCAAAATCCCTAATGCTGCATCTGCAACATATATTAAGAAGAAAACACTCATTTTTGAAACTGTCTGCTTATCTAAGAGTATGAAGTAATTAACAACAACAAAATATACCTGCCATACTATAAAAGGGAAGAAAACCTTGATTAAATTTCTGAGGGTACAGCAGTTATCCATTTCTGTAAATTTCAACATTCTGCCCAGGAGGTGTTTCAAAAGAAGTAGCACATCTAAAAGAATATTGTATCTCTACTTTTATTATAAGAAAATGGCTAGTCTTGCTCAAATATTGAGAATGATTTATAAATACGGAGTCAAATTCCTGTAGAAGAATTAGCATAATTAAGCATAAAGCTTTGAAGGACTATAAATGCTATTTAAAAAAAAAAAAATAAAAAAAATTAAGTCCTTTCTTTCATCAGAAACTCTAAGCTTCCTCAGTAGAATGAGACATTTCCCAGCTTGTTTTGCTATTGCCAGGTAAGATCTATGGCCAATACTGCTTTATGTGTGTAATAGTCACATAAAGGGAGTTCTGACATGGATTTTTCATTAAAACCCAGAATACTACTGCTTTTGCAGTCTGTCACATTATAAGGGTTAATATAGCACAAGGGCCTGACAACAATTGTTGCCAGTTTCAGCAACAAAATTATTGAAGATACTTCCTAACAGATATTTCTTCTAGAAAAGACGTGGTTGTATATATCATAGGATTAATAATTAGAAGTGGTAAATGGAAAACTAATTTCAGCATTCAGAAGAAAGTGAAATTACCGAAATGGAAGGTTAAAAGAGCCTCTACCTTGCCATTGATCACGAAATACATTCCAAATAGTTTCAAGTATTAATTTAAATTATTCTTTGGGAAAAGCACACTTTGAAAAACTACAAAACTTGTATGGCTTAACCATAATACAAACACAAAGAAACAAAGCAAAATAATGTAACAAAAAATGATGAAAATATTACTTTTCTGTATGAAAAGTATTGGTAGGAGCAGGTAGGAAAGTTATTGGTAGAAATGCTTGATAATCACCCTGACAGTTACCCTCTGCTTTAATCCCCTAGTTTTCAGAGGAAAAATTGTCCATTAAACACACTAAGTACATACAGATTTTAGCAAGGACTAATCTAATTTGCAGTAGGAAATTCACATTCTCCATTGCTTCTGTTCTTTCAATTAACTTGTATTGATCCTTTGCCTATTTTCAGTCTTATAAAATAAAAACCCACACCCAAAACTGCATCTAGCAGTCAGAAATACTGAACTATAATCTAGGGGGGGGGGAGGGGAAGAACAAAAATAACTTTTTTTCCTTTAGTTTATCTTAATTAATCCTCAATAATAATATGTTAGTAATGTCTGGTTTTCATGTCGACACAAACAGCTTATAAGACATTGTCTATTATTTCTAGTTACTTTAGGGAATATACATTTCCCTTAATATTGAAAAGGGATTAAAAACTGCAAGTAATCTTTTCAACAGCATCTCCACATTCCTCTCCTTTCCAACATTACAGTTAAGATTAGTATAAAACATTTGAAGAAAATAGATTAGAGAGAATCGTATTAGAAAACCTCCCTTATCCTCCATAGAAGGGACTATTGTCAATGGGGATAATTTAATGGGAAAATTTCTAATGAAGTTTGCTGTGGGGTGAAGTATGATACAATGGTTACTTCCTTCAAAAGCTCTCCAAACCTGTAGTTTCCATATTTCACAACATCAGAAATAGAAGAGCTTTCCCATATTTGTTTCATAATTAATGTTTTATGGAGCAGCAATTCTTTGACATATTAAAATAACTTTTTTTTAGAATTGTAATCACACCATTATGTTCAACCATTTCTGACTTGAAACACTTTGCTCTTACTGAATTGCTGAAACAAATTGAAAACTACCTTAATTCTGATCTTCAAGCTCTACCTTTCCAAGGGGCTGCCATACTGAGGTCTGTAGGCTGGGTACTCCTGACAGGCAGGACTGCACTTGCATTCCCCAGAAATCTACAGAATGCAGCATATGACAAAGTTAGGGCTGAGGACTCCACTCCTTACAATTAAGCACAGAAACTAGGACTTCCAAGAGTGGCATTAGTAACATGGGCAAACATTATCCTCTTAAGTTTAAGTGAATATATATATAAAAGATAAATGTTTAATTCCTCAAAAACTAGTAGAGCAAAATCTCTCTCCAAAACAAAAAGATGTAAGGTATAATACAGTAGCAAAAAAAAAAAAAAAACCAAACCAAAAACCCAAACCCAACAAAAAAGATAATAAGAGGTCAGCTGTTATTCCATAATTGCAAAAAAAAAATGTTGTTTTGGATTCTGTTTTTCCTCTTATATTTATTTCCTCACATTTTATATCAGTATTCCACATGAAAGTGACCTCTGTTTTGCTCTGGAAAAGTTGTTACCTAGCATTAAAGGTTTAGTATGTCCTTTGGCACAGTCCCCAGCAACATACGGTGTGAAAGCTGTGCCATCTTAGAAGTAGTTTTATGCTCATAAAATTCAATTCCACTTTGCTTCTTTATTGTGTCAGGATCATGACTTCTACTGTCATCAATTATGATGTGTTTCTTGGGTCATCTCTGCTATTGAGCACTATGGACACACAGGAGGTTGACACCATGATCCCTCACCCTCCTCTTCCTACATATTTTCTTTCAAAATAAGTTTGCTACGCAGCATGTACCTTCCATAACACAGTAAGATGTTTGTAGAGGTCCATACAAGATATCTTCATTTTTTAATTTTTTTTTTTTTCTGCTTGCATAGACTTATCTTCTGAACTACAATGTATTCATAATGATTCTGGAATGATTTTTAAGTCCCATGCAATATTCTTGACTCTCAGCTATTCTAAAACAGGCTCTGAAAAGCTTGGGGGATTTGCACAATTGTCAGATGTGCTCAGTCTAGAACACGCGATTTCAAGATAAATGAATATTCATGCCTGGGTTTCCTTGCATTTTAGTGAAATAGCAGAGACTTAAACTGGCAATGTTTCCAGCTCCTGATGTGACCAGAGGGCATGATTTTCCACCATATAGTGTCAGTACCAATTTAAAAAAGAAAATTAAAACCAATCATGTTTGGGGTGGTGAACTTTTGGTCACTTTCCATGAAGCCTTCTCCTGCATTTGGTGAATGGTTGCCTTCCCATGCGCAAGGAGCTAGCCTTTCATAACTGCTTTAAGGCTTGATAGAATTATTTCATGGTTGTTGATTAAAACTTACCAAAGTTGTTTCTGAGAAAAAACCAAAATGAAACATCAAAACTAACCAAAACATTTCCAAGGTTGGAATGTATTTTGAACCTGCCAGCTTTCACAGTCTATGGGTAGAACAGTGCAGTGGGGAAAAATCCATTTCCAACTATCAGAATGATGCTTGAGAGCAGAAACAAGCAAGTCTTCACAGAGGCCAGTAAGCTTCCTAAATCCTGCAGGGTTTCTTGTACATCACTATCTTTTTAAAAGGTTCCTTTAAGCAAGTAATTTAGGGTTGTGAAGTTTTTTGTTCATCTTTAGATATGTGGTCTGATTAGTTTAAACAATAGCACAGTGCTTCATGTCTTTAGCCTCAGCATCTTAATCCTCTCATATATAGAAACAATTCATCCAATATTGTCTGTGCTTTTTAAAAAATATTCTGAAGGAGTGACAGCAATTCTGTTCTTGTTAACCTTGTTCATCTTCTCATTGACTCTTGCACTATTTTTGTCTTTCGCCTGACTGTGTCACATAGGCTGGAGAAACATTTTCTGAGATAATTTGCTCAGTCTATTACTTTGTACACAGGGGCTTTGATGATAAATCTGAAACTGATTCTGAGACTGTACTTACAGAGTCCTTGCTAAGAACCATGACACTGATGGCAATATCACAAGTCAGGCTGGAGGCAAAACATGCTGCCTGTCCAGCTGGCCCTTGGGACTGTATGCAGACCACTCTAACTAATATTTTGGAAATGGAAACATTGGGTACAGATAGTGCCTACAGTGTCCTTCAAGGCTTGTCTGCTGCATGACCGCACCTGGACTCTGTGAAGCCTCTAGCTACCATATCTGTCTTGTTGCTAATGATGTCAGGGAAATGAGAGATGTCTGAGTTTTTTTAATGTAGCTTTATGCTGAGACCATAAGTGGGAGAGAACAGCAGCCTCAGGGAGGACCTGAGCTCCACGAGCTATTGTCTTCTGCTGTCACTTGCATGCATCCAGGACTGTATCCCCATAACATGCCGCTTTCCCATCACTACATTTAGCATTCCACAGAAGAGGCCACATTTCACCTTCATTAGCTATATTTGCAAAGATCCACAAGAATTCTGGAAGCAGAGTCCCTGTACTCAGGAAAAATATTATGTCTGGAATAAAAAGTATTTTGCCTTTGGGTAAAGGGTAAATGTCTATTCATGAACATAAAACATCAAGTTTTTGATGCTATCAGTAACAGCATTCTACTGACTTGACAAAAAGAAAGCTGGCAGGAAAAGACAGGAGGCATATGGAGCGTAATGTTTCTGTGTCATGCATAAATCCAGGGATTAGTGAGAAAGAGCTAATCCTTCTTCCTAAAAACATTGGTGTATATATATATAGCAAAACATGTGAATACATACTACTGTTCTGTGTTTTAAAGAATCATGTTAATGTTTAGGTAAATAATATTGATACGTATGAAGACTATAAATTATATTTTATACATAAAATGTCTATTACCATTTTGTTAGAAGCCTGAGGAAATATTTTTCTGTACTGAACCCACTTATGCTGCTTGTTAAGCAATTAGTCTTAAAAATTGTTTCACTGTATCTTTTATTTTGTTTTCATGTGAAGCTTGGACAAATTATTTTTATATGTAAAACCCACATACAGGATAAGGTAAAGAATAACAGTGCCTTTGGAAGCCAGAAGACAATATATCAAAAATGATCCACATGCAAGATACCTGAGTATTAAATGATACTATTATCTCAAGCAGATATGTCTTTCCTAGATGACAGCTTCTTCAGAGCTGTCTGACAGAGCTGTTGGCCCAGAGCTTGGATACGTAAACCTTGCTGTCATTCAGACAGCATTTCTTTCCCACTGAGATGCTACACAGCTTTCTAAACTTTCAGTTCCTTCTTTTCTGTGCTCCAGATGTGAGACTGGCAGGTGAAAGGGACTCAGAGCCAGTATAGGTGGTAAGTTACCCAGAGTCACCCACGCTACATGCCCTCCTCTTCAGCCCTTATCACAAAGGCTCCTTGAATCAGCTTTGTAGCTAATGTATGAAGAGGAAAAATGTATTTACAAAAGTCACCATGCTACCATGCTGTTGACTCAAGAAATTTAGTAATAGACAGGCTACTGTTTTAGACAAATTTCCTCCTATTGGTGTGCACAGACTGACAATTTTTGTGCCTCCTGTAAGTGCTGACTCGGGATTTGTACACATTCCTGTGGAAGATCAGTACAGGTGTCTGTATCTCTTTAATACTGTTCTCTTTTCAGGAATTTAAATGATTAACTTTCTGACATGGCAGTGTCAGAAAGTACTAATGGGAAGGTGGGGAGACAGGGAAGCTTCCTCAGTGTCTCCTCTTGTGATGCATAAGCTCACCAGCTCTTGGCAGTCAGACTCACATGCTGCTGGCACTGCACTCACTGTTTTTACTATGATCTTTACTGGAGTTCCTGGAGACATCCATATGGCTTGTGCTGCTGCCATACACTAATCCTTTGTGTAGCTGTTGGATGATGGGGTGAGGAGATGTTCAGCTGTATTTAGTAGCATCAGATCTACGTGCCTTTGGTTTTAGCCCACTGCCTGTTTAGCCTGGTGTCCTCTTGGCTTCCTCCATACGTCGCATGATGGTCCAACCCCGTCTTCCCTTTTTTTGGCTTTTTCTCAGTAACTGTGTTCCAACGCAGGGCTTTGTAGAAAATTATTTTACCTAGCATATTGAATTTAGGTACTTGCAATTATTTTGTGGAGTACAAAAATGTCATTGAATGAAATGTAAAATATCATTTAACAGAAAATTTCATCACATCAGAGTGAATGAAAAATAGTGTCTATTTCTGACAAATGTATGTATGGTTATGTATGTATGAATCTGAGGTAAGCAGATGAACAAACTGAGCTCACCCAGCATCATAATTTTAGAAACACCAAGTACTACTTCAGAAGCACATAAATAACACTTCATGCTACTCAGAAAGTTTAATATCTTGCCATTTTTTGATTAATATGAAACTGCTGCATTTATTAATCATGAGGTTTGAGCAAGTTCCACATCAAATTCAAGTAGCAGAAAGCCAAAAGCTATCATAAGGCAAACTAGCATGACTAAATTATGAGTACTATATAGTGATAGTACCGGACTATTAACAGCAATAGGTTTCCCAGATAGTGCAGAATGACCCTACAATACATCTAAAACTAGTAAATGATCTGCCATATGGTTTTAGGTTAAATAACAAAGCCCTGGAATCAATCTGTCAGATCCTCAGCTTGTGACACTCCAGATGCCATCTTGCAGTCTGGAAAATTTTCCTAAAAGGGATTTTCCTAAACAAAATTTTCATTAAAATTTTTCTTTCTGAATAATATTTTCTAGCACAAAAAGCTTCATTAGAAAATTCCTGTTCGTTTCTACTTACAGGAAACCTACGCAACAATTCAGATCTCAAAGGCAAAAGGACATTCTCATAAGAGAAAAACAACTTCTGCATATTTTTCTTGGAAAGTCTATTTTCTTCTGAGGAAAGACAGAATTATTCTGTGATGCTGAAGTCTTAAAGTCCTGATCAATGTAATAATATATATATACAAGTAAAAACTTTTTCATTTATTTTTATCTCTAAAATTTACTTTAAACTGTCATTCTTTGTGTCTGAGAATGTCTGCTGAATAGCATTCCAAATGGTATATTGGCAGCAACTTCTTAAAAATTATTTTATTTATTTAGGGATTATATGACTGTGTATGTGTTTCTGAGGTGGAAGACAACAGCTGGAGCTTACAAACAACTTTAAAGTCAAAATGTTTCGAAATAGTGCAAGAACATGACAACTCTGTTCTCATTTTTCATTTAAATGCAAATAGGCATTCTGTGCTATAAAATAAACTACATATTAATCAACAGTTATCAGAATATCTTGCCTATGTCCTTTTATGAAGAATAAATACAGGTAGCATAAAATGCAGACATTCTACTTTGTCTTTCAAGCCCAACTCATCAGATGTTTCCAGATATAGAATTGTCTTAAGCTACTGAGAGAAGAGGTAATTTCTCCCTGTGGCAAAATAGTAGTATTTAACTGTCTTTTAGCCTCTAGACTGAAGAGGAATAAAACCAATGTCTTAGAATGGTAAAGAATGGGAGAACAAGAAACAAGGGTTCATAGGTATAAACTTATTTTGCGGAGAGGGGTAAAAAAGCAGTAACAAAATGCCACCTTCCAGGTAACATTAACATCACCAGAGGAATGAGGATGGAAATAAAAGAGGAAACCTAGCAAAAGCTGATCTTACAAAATAAACAATGTATTTTATGATACATTTCTTTAATATTTCTCTTTGCTTCACAACATGCAGCTGTTATAATGAGTGATAATTACCATAATATTCCTTACTGCAATATATTCATTAGCCTGCAACAAAATGCTATGGAGATGTAAAATAAAGCAATAGAAAGATGAAAAACATAGATGTTGTTTGAAGAGGGAATATTAAAAAAAATCAGTAAGGATATTTACATATTAAAGATAGAAGTGTGTGTCATGCTGTCTTTTTTTTTTTATTATTGCCTCATCTAAATTAGGATTAAACCAAAGACTAAAAAGTGATTAGACAAAGAGGTTTCCAATCTATGTGTGCTTAAAATGACCTTAGAAACTGTATGAACTGCTGTAATTGTAACTGTCTTGAAATCCATTAGAAAAAAAGGCAAAGTTGGGTCTTCACATACATAGCCTTGCATATTTCCATTGAGTTTTTATCTTTGTTCTGTGAACAAACTGAAAAATGGACTGTGACGAATCCTCCAGAGATGAGTTGTTGAGTGTGCTTTCATAGTAAATTGCATAATTATTTAATTTCTCCCCATCAAACCCATATGTACTCATGTGTACTGTAGTGTTATGAAAGTGCACATGGCGGTGGCAGTTAGTTGGAAGGAATTCAGATACGTGAACAAAGTGCACATTCCCTTTGTCTGAATTTTCTCTTTTTGCTTGTTGCAGACAAAAGCATATCTTCAATAAATGTGAATGAATAATTGGATTTTCATCTTTTTATTCTGCTCATTCTTCCAGAAATTTTTTCTTTGAGATAAAAAGCTATAATCAAACTCATATTTTGTTAAAATAAAAGACAACTTGGGCAACAGGGACAAATGTGCATGAGTGAGTAGATTGTAATACACAGATAATAAGTATCGAAAAGCAGATGGGCTGGGTATTGTTGATTCTTTTTTCTTTTCCCAAGACATGTATTTATTAATCTTACCTCAAATGTTCTGTTATGCCAGGTAGTGGCTTTATAAAAAAAATTAGTTTACTACAGGGTTTTATTTTACTATAACTAAGCAATCCAGTGATTATATGTCAATCTTGTCTCATAAATTTGTTAGCAATATTTAATTGATTGAACAATGCAAAATCTTATTTCAAAAGAAAACATGAACAGATGAGGGGTTAAGATTCAAGGCTTTTGACTTTTCTGCATTATTTACCTGTGATTTTTTTATCTCTCATAACAAAGATGCAACATTTCAATGGAGACCATATAACTTTGCAACTAATCTGCTTTCCTCAGAAATGTAGACTTTTTTTTACCCACTGAAGAGTGAAACTGAGAAGTAAAGATAGTGCAGTCTGGATCAAAGAAATAAAGGGGAAAAAAAATTATTCTCTCTTTCTGAAGGTATTCCTTGAAGTGTGCATGCTCGTTGTAAAGCAAGATAAATGAGTAAAAAAAGACAAAGTAGAAGACTAGCCTTGGGCAGCCTGAAGATTTATATAGGTTTTATATATGGTTGTGTTTTGTTCTGCTCAAAGGAAGATAAAAAAAGCAGAAATCACTTGGCATTTCAGTTGGTTGTTCTTTGTGTGATTGTTCCCCAGCACCATTCCCCACTCAAGGGTTGGACTTCTGGAGGTATAACTCAGGATAAGCTAATTTCAAGAGAAATTTGAACAGAATTACTCTGAAAAGTGCTCAACAGTACTTTATCTATAAGCATTTCTGGCACAAAGATGAGGAAGAAATCCTTCTTGTACCCAGAGATGTCACAGCTTCTTTGATCATTGTTATTCCAGTGCTCAAAAGTCGTAAGAAAACAGTTTAACAGTCTGTATTTGACTGGTGGGATTTGAATATATGAAATTGCACCTTTTTTTTGGGGGGGGAAGGGGGGGTATGAATGATCTTGTGAGAGAAACAGGGCAACTTTTAAACTGTAGAAAGCAGGTTACTGTTATATTCTCTTAATTTTATTTAGGATGTTAAGAAAAATACCAGCTTAGTAAACCTCCTTATATAATACAGGCAGAAGGGAAGAACAACACAAGTGATGGGGTCTCATGCCCTATACTTCAGTAGGTTCACAGCTGTGCCTGTAGGTACTCTTGATTCATTAGTATATTGGATCAAAAACTGGAAAGAGATCCCTAACTTTATCTAAAGACAAGGTTACCTGAAGACCTTAGCTTGCCTGTGCATGTTTTTGGTTTTTTCAAGCTATGATTATAAAGTATAAAATAACTAGCTAAAATTCAACTTCTTTTCCTGCTATTTATTTTTCCTGATATTTTACAACTATGTAATGAGGTTTTTTCCCCCAGCATCATTCATCCATCTCCTTCAAAAGTGACTGTCTTGCCAAACCTGTGGAAAAGGAACAATGTGAGATAGTACACACACTGTTCAGGGATAAGCTGTAACAGTATGATAACTGTCGTAACCGCTTCTGTTTGGGTATCAGCAGAAACTACTATCAATTCTGCTTCTGACTATATAAAAAGACACAGGAAATCTTTTCCCTTCATGTTTTCTTTTTGACTTCTGAACATCCTTGCTTGTGAAAGCTAGCAGTCCTGCAGGGTTGGCTCCATTAAGAATCTTTTCCTATGAGCCTGTTTTCCAGAAATTCAAAATTGTTTGCAGGGAAAAAGGACATAATCCAAGAACATCCTGAGCAAGAGCTGAGTTCTCAATTTAGTCGCAGGCAGAGTAAGCTTCAAGCAGGAGCAGTAAGCTCCCCATATCACTGTGGCTACTATTATTCAAAACCAGAAAGATAAACATGTACTGCTAAAATTCAGAATAACAGCATGAAGGAAAAAAACATCTCTCCACTTAACTTACAACACAACTGGTAGGGTCACCTAGGAAACTCAGATAGAAAGTGAGCAATAAACTCATTTATGATAAAACTGAGGCACAAAATCATGGGCAGGACAGAAGACAACCAGTCTGTAATGCTATTGACTTGTCCCAACAGTATACAGTTCACTTGCCACAACAGTGATACCAATGATTTCCTTCCAGGTAAGGTTCAAGGACCTGTGCAAGGGTTAATCTATCCCTGAAGTTGATTCAGCTTCCCTTGTTAAGCATGTGTGTCCTGGATGGATATGATGAGCAAGGTTAAGTGGCACAGTATAAGACAAGAAGAGAAAGGAGAAAGAATTGCTGACAGGCTGGTTTTGTTTGTTTTTGGGGTTTTTTTTTGAGGAGGAGGAATTGACATGAGGTGAGATGTTTCTGAAGAAACACAATAGGTTTTTTAGAAATAAAATCACAATAATAATTTTTCCATGCACCTTCTTAATAGAGAACTGGAGAACTGTCCATCATGAGCAATAAGGCACAACAAAACAGTGGAACAGAACAGAAATGGTTGGCCAGTTGTTCTCCTGCACTAAGAACCTAAAAAAGTGCTACATCAGCAGAATAGCATGCTGCTTCTCAGATATTTGGGGGTTTAAATAGGTTAGAGAAATGGAAAGTGTTATATGCTGTCTTCTTCAAGCTGTAACTAGGAAGAAAAATTTGAAAAATTATTTCATGATGACTAGTTTAGAAAAGGAAACTTTAAAGCTTGATAGTGGTTTGGCCTGATGAAGAGAAAATAAAAGTAGAATATATATCCTCAGATGCTATTTATCTATCTATCTATCCTTCCATCCATCCATATGTATATACAACTGCATATATATATCAAAACCAGTATACACACACACACATATATATATCTGCTAGGAGTCCTCAGTTGACAGAACAAGCTGCTCTGTTGAGAAGGAGCTGTTCAGACATTAATTTTATCTCAAGTTCCTGTGATGTCTCAACTTTTAAGTGAAAATGCTCTCACCTAGTACTACAGCAACACACCGTATTATGAGAACTAATTTACACAACTCAGATTTCTAAAAAGACCCCACGTTCTTTAATGTCTGCATCTATATGGAAGGAAATCTGAAACAAGAACATGTCCAGTCATTTGTCCCCATGAGATGATCTGTAATGCCATCTTAAGCTATATCAGGATTGTTTTATTGTGTGCACATCAGAAATCCTCGCACTATCAGGTTGCAATGACTTTCAGCTATCTGGCTTGTAATCAGTCTGTTTGATATATTCAGTTGTCTCCCATTTTACAGACCCATGCCTGTGATGGCTTTTGTGATTTGCTTTAAGTAAAATGTTACTATCTCTAAACTGAAATATCAGCCAGATATACTTGTTGAACAGCCAGTTTTATGGAGGATGAAATTGAGGCAATTAACATCTTTATATGACCATATGCTAACAAATTAATAAATGTTTAAATTGGCCTTGATTAAAAGATCAGTGGCACCAGCATCTGGTTATGATGTTGATACTCAGGGAAGTATAGAAAAAACCCCCTCAACAAAGTAGGGATGCTGTTGAAGTATTGGATGAATCTAGCTTTAAAAAACCAAGAAGGCAAAGATCAACAAGGAACAGTCATAGATACCCTAGTGTAATCTACTTGTGACATCCGTTATTGGTGCTGAGAGGCTTGACACACTGAAAATGCTAACAAAGCCCCACACTCAGTACAGTTGAAGGCCAAAGATCACTGTTGTATGTACACAATACCTGCATGCCTTGGTGGTTAGCAGCCACACTGTGCAGCAAGGAGCTATTCTTTTGTGGGTGACTGTAACACCTTCTAATTACTGTTAACTTATATAGCAGCTCTCAATCCCTTTCTACTGCCTTTTCTGATTCAACAGATTACACTTCAAATGATTCCTACATTTTGGATTACTACTACCCATAACTCTGCCTCATCAGTTTGTTCTGAAAAAAAATGGGGGACCAGACCTCTGTATTAAGCTCTTTTCTTTCCATGTAGTTTCTGGCTAATCATAGGACTCCACATCATAGTGGAGCTAAACACTGCCACCTGAAGGCTGACCCTTCCAGAAAATCACTGTATCTGTACTGGAACCGCAATCACTGATGCTGATTCTTTGAAGGAAAACATTAAAGGTAGTCATTTACTGTCATACTGTCTTGCTTCTGTTTTGGTTTTGTGTCCAAGATGCCCCCTAGTTCATCTAGATCCTAGAAGCAAGTCTCATTCCCTGGGTTGTATGAATAAGATGGTAAGATGGTATATATCCTCTGACTTGCATACAAATATATGCCGCTACTCACAGTTCCAGTCTTGGATGTTAATGGTCCAAGGTCCTTTAGTATCATCCAGCATTTATCTTCACATATATCCCTGATCTTCAGCTTTCTTGAGTCAGGAAGTCTCCCAACTTCCAGGATATTTCCTTCAGACAGGATTTTCATTACAGACTCCCTTCTGATTTGAAACCCCTGCTTCTTTCCATGAACATTTCTTTTCAGAAATGCCTACTCTTCAGTGCCTAGTTTGCCTTGTTTTCAAAATCTAAATAGTCTGTACATAAAAGCACTATGGTCTATTGGTGTCCTAACTGGCATTTCTGGCTTATGCCTCTATACATTGGAGGATTCAGGACATTCAGCTTTAGTTGCAGCTTTATCAAAATTTACAACCAGCCCACACAAAAGTTCAGTTTTGGACATTCACCACCCTCCCCCATTTATGTGCCACCTGTTAAAGCTCACAGGTTAAGCTATTTTTTCATCGATGACACCAGATGCAGATGTCCTGAGGTCTTTTTTAGTGAGAGCTCTGACAGCAGTCTCAGCAGGTTCTTCTAGAGATCTATACCAAATACACTCCTCCTGCTATTTACTCATGGAGCCCAGATAGCTTGTTCATCTTTTCAGATGTGTTGAATTCACTAGTGTGATTCATTCAGAGATTAAGACTAAACATAGATGTCCAGCATGAGCTATATGTGGCGTTACAGGTGAAAGGGATCAATGTGGGCATTTGATACAGTAAAGGGAGTATGAAGAATCATTCAGCTGTCCAACTATCAGAAACCTATTTTAAGGCAAGTTGTATTTCTCTCTACAATTTTTTTTTTTTCACTGACGCACTCAGAGCTTATGGTAAGTGACTCAAAGCTTTTTTATCCATCACGCCATTGTCATGCTTCCTTACTGGAACCCTCCAGACTCTCTTTAAGAGGTAATGATCATGTACATTTATCATCAGTTTTCACTAACAGAAACTGAACTCTAATTCCTGCTCTAGTCTCAGTATTTCTGTGTATCCTAACACCTGTGTAACCCAACACCTTGTTCTCTCCACTCCTGCTTTGCTTCTTAAATGTATTCCTTTCCCTTCCTCAGTTCTTTGCAGCACTTCTCACATAGCAATGGTTATTCTCCTAAACTGAATTCTGACACAAAATGTTTGGCAAATTGGTGTAATATATGAGATATTCACCATCCAGTCAAAGGAAAGGAGAATGCACAAGACAAATGTGCCATCTATCTTGGCACACTGAAAAACTCTAATATAGAACCTCAGATATGTCCATCTGTGCTACCTAAATTAAGTGGAAATTTGGTATGAGACATGGTGTGCATAAGAAACCCCTGAAAGAGTCATCCTTCAGTTCTAGAGGCAATGTACTTGTACTGTATTCTTGGATGATAACAATTACAAAAATCCCCCAAAATAAGTACAGCTAGATCATGAAAAGCAGTTGTGGTTCTGTCAGGGGTGTTGCTCTGATAGGTACCACAGAATCTCTACAAAATGTGCAAAATAGTTGAGGTTTTACTCAAGGAACCTGTTCTGTGTTGCTGCTGTGCTCTGAGTCTCACCCTGACTTATTAAGAGCAGCTGTACTACCTCTATCATGAGTGTTCAATATCCTACTCATCAGTCTGCTAATATAAAATCCCACTTTCTCTCTCCAGAAGACAACTCTCTAAATCTTTGCTCTAACTAATCTCAACTAAGAGGATCTCAATTTACTGATTTTTCTTTTACATCACTACTGGAAATTTGACCTGTCCTTCAATGTTTTGTGTCTCTTCTCATCCATATCCAGGTCTGTTCTCATTTCTCTGTCTGCTCTTTCTATGTTTGCCCTGTATTTTCTTGTAGCCCAAACATCATTTACTTGGATCACCTATACAGCGTACATTTTGCAAGAGCTTACCTTATGGACATGACTAACGTATATAAGAGAGGTCAATGCAAGGTGTATCTTGGTAGTGTCAAATCATTTTCTTCTAGAAAAGCCAATTAGAAGTACTACTAGTAGGTGTCATTTTTGTACCTGACTCTTTGGTAGCATTATAGTTGGGATGTCCAATAACATATCTAGATACAGGACTTTAACATCACAGACTTAGTTATCTCCATAATTAGGTAACAATCTATTTATTAAGTTTCTCTGTGTTCTAAAAATAATTTTCCTGTGTTTGACTGCAGCAGAAATAATCATTGGTACAGTGTGACTATTTAAGTAGGTATAATAGAATCCCACTGACAGATATAATTAAACATAGTGTTTTTCAGTGGATAGATCTTTTTGTATTTACATAAAGATTATTTACTTACCAAATCACATTTAAAGAGCATGCTGTTACCCTTTTCATATGCTCCTGACATAATCATTACTGGATGGATTGTGAAACCTTGATTCAGATTGACATCCGTAAACTTCAGTGACACATCTTTTAAACTAAGACTCTATCCATAATTAATGACAAAAGCAGATCTTGTTTGTACATGTAACAAATGACTATGCTAGACAGTTCTTTAGTTCTATTACTGTCATTACATACTAGTGGGCATATGCAGAATATGTTTAAATATAAAGTTTTCTTACAAGTGTCTTTAATTTTGTAGCTATATTTAAAATTGTTAGTGTTTCTTCATGCATATATTTAATATTCATTTACATTATGCATAAATCTCAGTTCTACATTCCATAAGACTCCTTTTTTCCCCCCAGTAAGCTCCCATTTGACATGCAAAATCTACATTGTGAGGTTTCATATGAGTGACTTCATAGTAAATGGTTTAAGCAGTATCGCTTCATGTACCAGATGTACATTTAATTTGACTGGTAAACACAGAAGAGGTAAAATCAAATGTGACTAATATCCAACAATTCTGTGTACAATTACACTGACAGCCTGTCCTTCCAGAGGCTGGTCCCTCTGGAGTTCAGTACCTCCAGAGACCTACCATGGAACTTAAGTACACATTGCCTAAATATCTAGTGCCATTTGTGCAGCTGTACACACAAATTCACAGTAGTCAGTATATGTATACAAAGTGTTTTTATAACACAAAGTCCTTCTGCATCAAGTGGCAAGTGCAGTGGGAAAGAAAATTGTTAAGATATACTAATTAACAGAGGGACTCTGAACCATTACCTTATCTTACTATTTCTGTCAATATTTATGACACATTTTGTAATCTTAGAGATTCTCGCCCTGTGATTAATCTCCTTCTTGGTGCTCACCTGAAAAAAGAAATATTAACTTCCTCACCTTGGTTCAGCAAAAGTATGATTATTTTTTCTTTTGCTATTTAAGATGCCCTCAGCTCCTATTGATTCATAGGGAATATCTCCAGATACACACATATACATATATAAATATATATCCCTTAAGGTAAATATATGTCCCCTAAGAAAGACGGGAACGTTTTTACCAGGTACACACCATCCAGTATGTCATACATCAGTTCAGAGTGTGCTAGCAGCACTTCTGTGGGATGTTTCAGATTGTCATGAAACATCAGCACAACACCAAGTATCTTGTGCGCACCCAAAAATATAGCTGTTCTCCTTACTCCCTAAAGAGACTGTAATAAATATCTTAAATGTCCATAAGAATTTGAAAATCCATCTTAAATGCATGGAAGTAGCACTTTATAGCAGAGGCAGGAATGGGCAATAGGTGTCCTATTCCTGGGCTATTTTCTTAATTATTGTGCTCTCTTGGGAAATTAGCTGAAGGTACTGATTTGATATATCTGTTTTGAATACTCAAACAGCTCCTTACAGGTACTTGCTTTTCAACTGAAGTGGACCCTAACTGTAGGTGCAAACGACAATTTATTTTTTTTTCATTGTAAACTTGAAATATAAAAGTATTTTCTTCCAAAAGAAATTAGAACTCATTCTAATTAAATGTACTTGCAAACTACTCAAATATTTATGACTATATTGTCAATCACTTTTTAGTGGACCTATAGATTTCCTCTTTTGATAATATTAAATTTAACCAACTCTTCATTATTTTCTTAATGACTTGGATTCTTAATTATATTATTTTTAAAAGCCTTATTAACCAAATTTCTCTCCATTTCCACACTAAGGTAACTGGACTATTTAATTATATATTATAGTTGTTCAGGATGGTAATTCATAAGTTAAACCAGCATTTTCAAGGTATTTATAGGGGAATGTTTGGAAAAAAAAGCAAGATTTTCTATTTAAATGCATGATAAACACCTTCCTGGTTTTTCTGAAATGTTCTGAGAACTGGCATCCAGAGAGATGGAAAAGGTGGAAAGAGAAGTGAAAATATGTAATTTACTTTCACCTTATCGGAATTAACCTTCAAATAGTTCAATTACGTATAAATAATTTATGTGTATGTATAATGACGTTTCAGGATAAAAGTAAGGGTTAAAACATGTAGGCATAATAAAGATATTCTCTTATTTAGAACAATATAAATGACTTTCCAGAAGCATCAAGCAAAATATTTATACAGTATGATTTTAAGAGTAAAGCAGAATGCCAATGTATTATTCAAGTTGATTAGCAGAGATACGATCAATCTGGCAAATCAGTAGGAGACCTATGAAAAATTCTGTTCTATTTATAGCAAGGGCTCCAGAGCGAGCTCTGCTGTTTTATACGAAGCAGCAAATTTACAACTGCAGAACAAGCACTTTCTGGATCTATGGCACTTGGCAGGAGATGGAATCTGGTTCAAGGCCAAAGAAATAACACCAAAGGTACTGCTGTTGGGAGAAAAGAGAAAAAGCAAAAGGTAGTGATATGCAAAAAGTATAAAAGTTGTCTCTGAAACCTGACTTTACTTAAAGCATAGAGAAGTTATGATGTAAATGAAGTTAAAATGAGCAGACATGGGCCAGGTTTTTGGGCAAAGCAACAGACAACAAAACAGGCATGCAATTTATTTCCAACAGGAAGCAAACAAAATTCTCTTAGGCAAGGAGTCACAATATTTTCTATCAGCAGTGAATTGCATACTCGTGATGGATATTGGTCTATAAAATTCTGTTTTCCAGGTGCTGTTTTGCCTGAAATAACATGCTAATGAACAAGGTGGCTGTTGGTTGAACTGAAAGCAAGTCTGAAACTGTAGATGTCACAGCCTCTAATCATACAGAAAAGGTTATTCCTGATTCCTCTAGACCTCAGAGGCTGGGGTAGAAATAGCACAAAATGACTAGATGAACAGGGTGCCATCACAGCTTCTAGTGATATGGCACTAAATATTTTCAATGCAGAAGAAGCCACGTAAATCTGTCCTTCGTCCTTCCTGAATGTCAACAGATTTATTAGCTGAAATGTAGTTGTTTTGGGGAATCTAGAAATGAAATTCACATAAGTGCACATGTTGTTACCACTGTCTCCTTTGAGGTAGGTCCCAAATACAGGCGGCATAAATTAAATTATAAGGGGAAAAGATCTCTTTTTAGGATATCTAATCCAGCATTGTGGAATACTAAAGGTATCTATGTACTAGGTGGTATTAGTCTGATTATTTAAGAGAAGAGCTGTCAGACAATTGTTGCTGTGGTGAGGTTTTATGTGACAGACAAAGAGTGTTGCTGATGAGAGTCAGGTTAAAAAAATTCTCACTGACACCAGAAAAAGTGTCCTTTTAACAATTAGGCACATCTTCTTTTTCTGTATTTCTTTCTCATTTCCCAAAACTCAAATAGAATTCTTGGGAACATGGATTCATATCTGGGTTTCATAAGAAGCAAAAGTAGAATTCCCAAATTCCAGTGAACTAAACCCTACTGCTAAACAGGTAATTTTTGTCTGTCAGCCCAGAAAAACATATGGACGATCATATGATATCTACTTTCATCAGCCATCTGAATTTTGCAAACCTAGCTCTCTCAAGCTGTTTCAACCTATCTGTTTTTATTTTGTTCTATCATTAGATGGGAAATTTGCATGGCTCTGGTTCCAAAAACAATTGGTACTACAGCTCCACTAGGAAATTCTAATCCTGACAAATCAGTTTCCATTTTTCATACTTCTATGAAAGTTTAATCAGACAAATAAAAGAAGTTTACACAAATTTACATTATACTAACACCAAAAAGGTAAATGACTTTCAAGTTTTATCATCAATATTGAAATAGAAAGTATATCCCTGATTTGCTCCATCTAAAAGTAACCTTAGCTCCCCAGGTCACAATTTAAAACTCTGGATCAGATGATAAATTTTATTGGGTTTTATCTAAGCCTCTAAAGGGACATAATATCTTTTGTTCCTCAGCCTTCAAGGAGGAACTGAATGTCTCAAGCATGTATAAACCCTTTAAAACTACATGGTGGTTTGCCTTAATGAAGGAAAGGTGCTCTTTTTTTTCTTTTTTTTTTTTTTTCAAATTAATGAGGGTTTAAAATTTCTTTTGTGCTTACTGTATTTGAACAGATGGAAAATAACCTTCTGACTTAAGCAATGTGCTGTTTTCCCAATGCTTGTGAACATTATTAATGTATAAATGACAGCGGTGCATGTTAGGTGACTCTGACTGTCAGCTGAGCACATGCTATGCAGCTTAGATGTATCTTAGTCTAGTAAAATCTTGAAACACAATGGAACAAAGTCTGCACACAAGAAATTAATTTCTGACAGGATTTGTAGTTCTGGTTGAAAAATACCTTTTAGAGTATTAGCTTTATTTAAAGATCACTTTGAAGTAATGACTTAGTAGACCTAAATACATGTCTAAATACATGAATTTGCTTTAAAGGCTTGCAAAATTTATGCCTTTAAGGAATAAAAGACTTGAACATCTGGGAGGAAGTTATAAATTGCAAGTGCAAGGAATGATAAAAGGTACTATGAAGAAGACATTGAAGTTGGTTTTGCACTACCTCTATAAAAAAGCTTACATGATCAATGAGAATCATAATTTTGCAAATCACTGATAGCAAATTCTGAATTTGATATGGCACTTCATGAAGAACTACATCACAGTTTCAAAATGGGTGATGCAGTCAGCTAACCTGATGATCATGTGACTTGTTTTATGTTGACTGTTATTCATTTCTGTGTCATCTAATGAGACAGAGAACACAAAGAAGGCTTCACTATTGTCTATGCCATGGACAATCTTTGTCAGTCTTCTACCCTAAATTGTGTAGGTCATATTCTGAGTTTTTGTCCATGTACACTGCATGTCTTAAAAAGTCTCTTGATTTATTTTTAAGATAAGCCTTGTTATTTCTAGCTTTCAGAAACATTTAAAGGAAAAAAGTATTCAGTATTTTGATGGAAATGGATACAGTTTTAAATTAGTGTGGTTACTTATTTATATTTATGTAGTATTAACTACATAGTGCTTTCAGCTCAATCTGTATTTTCACGTATCATCAGCCTTTATTGTATTAAAGTAATTATACCAGAGTTAAGCCTATAAATTCTTTCTTTCAAGTTGTAGATTTTTGTTGATCAACTGAAACTGCTGAATATCTGAAATTGCTTTTGCAGTTTCTTTGTTTATTATCAGAATTCACATTACCAATGAAGAAAATTAATGGTCTGTTCCTGTGTATACTTTTCCTTCTACCATAATACCTCAGATGAGAAATGCTTTGTTTTTTGTAATTAATTATTAGGTCTGTGCATTTCTGGAAGAATATATTATCTGCTGACATGTTTTCATGTCACTTTGAAAAAGACCAAACTCATGTAATTTGTTCTTAAAGAATTCTTATAATGTGTTTTGTTTTGTTTTCATTTGTTGTTTCCTTTTTTTTAACTTCACTGTTTCAAAGAACATTTTTTTTTTTAAAATATGATTCTAGAAAATGATTTTAAATCAGGCATTGCCTGTGTTGTATGAGTCTCTGCTTTTTATCATACTGAAGTCAAGGGCAATGTAGGCAGATGTAAGGGAATAAATTCTCACTGACGTGATTTTCTGTGACCATAGACTTGTGCAGTTTGACCTTAATGTGAAGCTTTTCAAAGCTAATTATTTTTGTAGGTAAACCTTAAACTTTAAGATATTTCTGAGTCAGTTATGGTATGGAATACCAAATACTTCATTAAAACCTAAAAGTTGCATATTAAAGGGTTTTTGGTGGCTTTTTAAATCTATTGGCCTTTTTGATATCTATGCTTATATTGAAAATCTGGTGAAAGTGTGACCTTTAAGGTCAAAATTTCACATTCTTATCTTCAACCCGTTGCCTTCTTTTTGCTGGTTAATGTGATGCTATGGCAAACTGGTTATCAGAAAAAAGAAATAAAATATCTCACTAACTACTGAAGTAGCTTAAATTACTCTTCTTTGATATTTAGTCCATAAAGATAAATTTTTGAGAGCTTTTATTAGTCCCATATTTCATTAAAAAGATTAAACATTTTAGTGATGAGTTCATCACCACAAATTTCCTACAGGCTTAGATTTACCAACAGATTTTCTTGACTTCATTCTGTTTCTGCATGTGTAATTTCTTTGTGGCGTGTGAAACTGTTCTATGTAATCATGAATGTTTAACTTCCATTACGACTCAAGAGTTTCTTTGATGCTAATCTACAAACAGCTCTTGGAAACGTTTTATTTTACCCTTTCTTCTTACTATTATTACGTTTTAGGGGGGGTTTCTTTATTTAGTCTTCACAGACACTGTTATTGGTGTGAACCTGCTACTTAGAAATGGGATTTAATGAGTTTTTCATTATCATACCTTCCAGCATTTTCTTCACAATATTTCCCACTGTTATCCATGTATTTCCTTTTGTTTCCTTCTTAATTCCTCTTTGCATCCCCTCCCCCACCCCCCCATTTTTTTTTGGTTGGTTTCTTTCATTCAATTCTATATTTCCTTACACACACAATATGCTATGTCTGATAATCAGCTACTCTTATTGCAGCATCAGTGATATTATTGTTCAAAAGATTGTGTCAGTTTAATATTGATTTACTATGTTGAAACCAAGTTTTATATATTCTTCAATTAGACTCAAAATTGTTACTCTAAGTTCATATATACTGACTTTTTGCTATCTATTTCCTTGATTTTTCCAGTGGATATTTTTTATAGTTGATCTTCAGTTTAATCACATACAATTTTTGCTAATTCAGATTTCCAGACTTTTTTACTCTGCAGAATAAATGTGTATGGCCTTTAAATGTGTATGGCCTTCATAACTGAAAAAAAAAACCCAGAAATGAGTATTTACTTCACTACTATGCTGTGAGAGATAAGGCCACTGAAATCAAGCATATATCTATTAACGTTTAGAATCAGGGTTGTCCACTAAACCTATAATAGGTGCTCTATTAACCCCTCTCCCTTCCAAAAGGGAAAGAGAAAGGGAATAAGGGAGAAAGATTAGATGAGATTATGGTCAGAGATTAAGATTAGGGAGATTATGGATTAGAAATTAAAACTAAAATAGTTTTAATGAAAATCATAATAATAAAATTTAATATATATATGCAAAATTTTTATATATATATGCAAAGCCACTATCAAACCCAGTGCTCCTGATGGCAATTCTGTCACTGTCACCACTGATGTTGTGGAGCAGGCACTAAGGAGGTCCCAGAATGGACTCAATGACAGATGGGAACAGGATTCAGGAGCTGGATTCTGGAACTAGAGTCAGAAACACATGGACTGGGATTGAAGGCAGAGATCAGAGAGTATCCTTGAACACTGGCCATTGAAGAAAAGAGCTTGACCCTCATGATCCATCAGCCTTATACTGAATATGACATATTTGGGATGGAATACCTCATTGGTCAGTTTCGGGTAACCGTCCTGTCCACTCTTCCACACATGCGCGGCCTCTCAATTTCTGCACAGCGATGTGGTACACGAGATTTAGCAGTGGCGTCTGCACACCAAGCCTATGTATAACTCTAAACATTGAGCATCATCACTGCTAGAAGCAGATCCCCTCTGCAGAAATAGACCATTGTCTTCAGAAAACACAGTAAGTTATAAGAGACTGAGCTGAAAAGTAAAATCACTAAACAGGATTAGTTCTGTTCTAACTCAAACCAGGACAATGTCAAACAGCAGAATTTTGTTATCTAGGGTTCATACATAATTATGAGTCTGATCATAATAATCTTTTAGCTTGTAAAGGTAGATTACTGGCAACCTTGTTTGGATTTTTTGACTGTCAATTCGTAGTGTATGGTTATACCTGCAGCACTGAGAGCAACATGGGTTTGAGAGACTCATGTTGGCTTTGAACTAGGAAAATGATGGATATTGTCTAGCTGTAGTAGCAGAAGGTTCAGCACTGCATTGGCAACTTGCTTAGAAACAGAGCAGAACTGCCAGTGAAGAGGTATGACTGACTTTTCAGTAGCCAAAGTAGTGTGATATTTCTATATCAGATTATAGTACACAGTCAGTAGCCTTTACTCTGTTTTAGAAGTTTTCTTCTGAGTTCTAATACTGTTTTTCAATCTTTATTAGATTATTTATTCATTTTAATTTTAAAATGGTTTTAGGAAGTCTTCAAATGCTGATGTTCCTTCATTCTAGGGGCTTCAAAGTTTCATGAATTCAATATATTTTTTCATAACTTGTTAGTTTCACAGAAATGCATCTGCATGGACATATATTCTTATCCCCCACCCTCTTCCTTTCTACTTCCAAAATTCAAGGTCTGGTAGGATGCCCAAGACTTACTTTCATGAAGTAATAAGACACTGCAGAAATAGAAAGGCTGAAGATAACAAAATGTTTTTATTATTATTTAATCTTTCCCTTTTCTCCTCAAAAAGCTCTTTGTAGCTTACAAACAGTATTTGCAATATAAAAGATGAAATAGTTGTCAGGGTAACAGCTAAAGTAGCCAAAGTCCTTCACAGAAGAAAAGAACCAAGAAAAAAACCCTTTCAGTTAGGAAATAACTGAGAGTGGCTTCTGGTAATGTTATAGCCATTCAAGATGCTCTCATTTTCCTCTTGAAAGGGACTGTATCATACCAGTGCTCCACAGAAATGTGTGATTATGAACAGGTAATTGACTAAGTGGAGTGCAGTAGAGGCAATGTACTTTCCCAGTGAAATTTATGAGTGTAACAAATGAAGGTCTACACATATTTTTTAATGTAAAAAAAATATGAATCTGTCATCAGTTTGGTTTGCCTAACTTAAATCATGTCTGAATAGTTAGGCAATTAAAATTAAATAATTTCAAAGGGTATTTGTTACAGAGAATGTCATACATTCAGTGTTTTCAAAATGTCATTACCCTGGGAGATTTGGATCTAATCAGTTTGAAAGAGCTGTCAGTGCAATAGGAAAGATTATGGTAATTTATGTGAGACACAATGCCTTGTTACCACTTATACTACTTACTGAATTTGAACTGATTGACAAACTAGAACTTTGAGATTTCAGTTTCAGTGTAGGTTACCCACCAGCAATGAAATTATGTGATTGTTTCAAAGACAAGTCATTATAAAAATTGTGTATGGAAAAAAAATATAATACTTCCTCAGCTGGTGTTTGTGAAGCAGTTCAATATCAAAACTAATTAAGTGTGGGTCTTTGTGAGGTCTTCCCAAACTATGGTGACACACATAATCTCCTGGCTTAAAAAATTATTTTTCTCAACAGTATTATTAAATTAAGTTAATTTACAAGATGCATCATAATACTGTTAAACATGAACACTTCCTCCTCAAGAAGGAGGGGTGAGGTAACTGCTGATACCCTCACTAAACACTCAGCATGATAGTGACATTGATTTCTGATGCTGATCCGTACACCATTGTCAGCTGGACAATCAAAGTTCCACAGTTTTAAAGATTATTTTTTTTTTTTCAAATAAAAGTGTCTCAGAGTTAACTAAAGTAAAATATTTCATATACAGACAGGAAAATCGTTTAAGTCTAGTTTTATAGTTCTACTTTATCATTCAAATCTAGTTATTAACTTTTTATTACTTGAATTACTTTATCTTGAATAAATAATATTTTGAGATAAACTAGTTACATAAAATTACCAGACTGAAGCAGTGTAGTAAAATACAAATACAAATATCTATTTATTGCATTCAAAAAGTACTACATTATCACATGTGATAATGAACAAAACAGTAAAATGTAAATAAAATCCCAGCTGTTCTTCACTTCTGGTCTGATAATACTTATATGACAGCATAATAAATGTTCATTAACTTTTTATATGATACCAGAATTGTTCCCATTTTGTGATTCCTGGGGCCTCTTAATACAGCTTGCTTTAGCTGGAGGAAAAAAGAGGGTCTGTTAGTCAAAGGAACATCTGAAATCAAGCATACATGTATATGCTTAAGACAGTGCCATGGTGAGCAGCAGTAAAAACTTCTGGATGAAAATGGCTTTTAATGGTGTATGAATGTGCCAAGTGTCAACTGTTTCTCCTAACCTGACGACTCTCCATTTAATGAAGTAACTAAAACTGTTGATTAAATCTTACCTTATAGCAGCAAACATAGGAATTTTTGATCATGAAGGTATTGGGGGGTATGTGTAATACATACCTGGTATTGTCAGAGAATATCAAACACCTCAGATTAAATGGTTGCTCAAAAAAAGAGCAAACCTATCCTGCTTCAGGTCAAATCTGAAAAAGTTAAAGGTTTACTGGTAAAGGAACATTGCAGTTGAGATAATTTATTATTGTCCATAAAAGCTATGTTCTACATCAAATGTATTTCCATAAGATGAGCCATCCCCTATAATGCTGAGTGTCTCTGATATGATTTCTGCCTGATGGGGATCACTTGCAAACATGGGTCTGAAAGCAAGGAGTCATGAACATGACAGAGAAGCTCAGATGTGGTGCTGTGTGTGACATGATTGGAAGCCATTAACATATAAGTCACATTCTGACTTGTTTAAAACCTAGTAAGAGGAAAGCATAAAGGGATGTATCAAAATCAGTGATCTGATTTCAGGGCAGGTATTAAAAGAGATGAATATGTGAAAACATGCTGACAATTGAAGTAAGTGATGGAAAGATTGGTACAAGTTTAACACAAGCATGTTAAATTGCACAGCCCCTTTTTGTACTACAAGTGGCATTAGGCAATTGTAGAACAGACATAAAAGCTTTGGGATTCAATCATTCATATTCTTCTTAGAAACAGAATTGTTCTTTTTTTTTTTTTTCCTTTGCTGTGAAAAGCATTGGAAAAGGAGCGGTGTGCAGGTTGACTTTCATCAGCTCCAGACATGAAATGAATGACATTCTGACATTCCTGGTCTTTCATTTGAAAAAGTGCCTGTGTTGCTAGCTGCTTCATAAGTTTTACCGTAAGACCTGGGTAAAAAAAACATTTTCAGTTGTTTCACTGAAAGAAAAATGAACTAGTATGCAGTCTGTCAAGTATTAATGACTTATTTAACATTTACTTAGTTACATTTCCTTGTAAGCATTTCCTGGACAAACTAATAAATTTAAGTACAATTAATTTTATTTTTTGAACAGAATATCCAAACTAGTTCTAAGTGTAATGTTGCATAGTAATTACTGAGGAAGTATTTAGAGATACATTGAGCAGAAAATGAGTAAAGTTCATATACTTTAGTCATTGTAGCTGCCAGAAGATGAGGTTAATATGATGACAGTATGATTTAGGAAGTGTACCAGCAACAGAAACTGCTCAGCAGAAACTGCTCAGCAGTAATAAAAACTTGGCTCAGAGCTGTCTTTAAGCATTAGCTCCAAGGCCCAGTTTAACGCACCCCACTGACACCTTGCCCATCATGCTGAAGTCTTCTCAAGTGCAGAAAGGACTCTCTGTCACATCTCCAGTAATATCAGACTTGCTGTACATGCAGTGTAGAGTCCTCTGCATCTGGGAAAAATTTTGCATGATGGTCCCAGGAATTCCCAAGAAGATAAGCTGATCCTGACCTGTATTTCTACTCAGACTTCCCCTTGATTTCTCAACTTTTCAGTCACCCTTTCCACTGTGGATATTTATTTCTAAGCAAGACATTGATCGGTATGAATTAATCAGAAAGTATTATTGGTCCAAGCAAATATATGCCAATATCCTCATGTTGTATAAACTGCCTTTCATTATGCCCTAGACTATTCAGAGCGTCCAAAAATCTCTCATGTCAATGTTCCTGTGAAATTACATTTCAATAGAAGTGTTGACAGAATCTCAGCAATTTATATATTTGTTTAGTTTTAATAATGATGAGCATTCATTATCTAGAAAAAGTGATCCTGATTTAATATTTTGAGGTGTGTGAGCTTTGCTGCTACAATTCTTGCTATCCTACTGTGAAATTTCTGTAGTAATTTATTCTGGTTTAGAAGAAAAAACAGGTCATAAACTGCAGTTTCACAGCAACAGATTTGTTAAATGAAACTAATAGAAAAGAAGTACAATTAGCTGAAAGCTTTAAATCAAATTTCAGAACTTGGCAGACTTCCCATTACCCAAAACCAAGTGCTGAACTGAGAAGAATTCATTACAAAATTTGACAAGGACCTCAGGATGATTGTTAGCACACAGGCAATAAATGATTTGGTATCAATCCCACAGTCACACAAGGAAAAAGTATACTTCCTACAAATCACTGAGATTAAAATATAAGACATCATTTTCTGTAGCTGTGATTCTTTACACTCTAATGTTGTAATAGCTTACTGCTTGAGCAACTCATGGGAGTGGAGTGGTAACTGCTTCTGCTATTAATCCCTACTTTCTCTTGCAGGCTTTCCATCTATAAAGGGTGATTACACATAGCTTTTACTTTATGTATATGTGTGTGTGTCTGTGTCTATACATGTATATATACAGTTACTTGGGTTTATAGAAAAGGAAAGAGTTTAACTAAAAATTAATATTAAAAAGTTTATTAAAGTGTCCTAGTCTAATTAAAAGAAACTGACATTTCCAAAGATGCTCAGTATGGAGAGATTTCTCCAATTCTCTAATGAAATAAGTTACCATGGCAGCTGGTATGGACTGAGCTTAGTTGACGGTGGTGTTACCATGTGAGCTTTGGTGAATCCTGTAGAGTATCAAAGCAGTCTAGATATAAGAGCAGAGGAGCAGCATGAGGGTAAATCACCAACTGGTGGCTGTGGGCACACAGAGAAACTGGTACTCTGAGCAGTCTGTGAATGCCTGTGGCAGCAACAGCCCACATGTGGCTGGACACTGAGTTGACACTGACACTCTGTGAATTGATGCAGAGCTGGGTATTTGCTAGACCAGCCTGTCATGGATGGTGCCTGGTGTCATTCATGACAGCTGAGGAGCCCAAGAGGGGTGCAATGGAAAACACAGAGGGAATAAAAGACAGATGCAAGAGGAAGTGAAGAGGAAAATTTTTTAAAAATTGAAGGTTGAGTTGGAGGTAGATGTGATTGTGTAGTAATATGGATGAAAGGAAGGATGAAAGCCTTGAATTTATTACATGAGAGAGGGAGTCAAAGAGGGAACTTAGATAAATGTGGTGTGTGGTGAGGTGGGGAAGAGGGAGGGGCAGACGAAGATCCAGCAGACACATCCCCTATTTAAAGAGTAATCAGCATGTGGTCCCTTGGCTATGGTGATGACAGAGAAAAAATTTTGTTGTGAGGGAGAGAAACAGGAGATTAGAAATAGAACAGAAAGGGAAAAGAACTGAGGAACAGGCTGATTTTCCATAATAAGACAAATGTACTCGAGATATTGGTAAATATGTAGCAAATGGGAGATGCATGTCCTTCCTCCTAGCCATATCAATAAACACGATACACAGGTGAGGTGGTTGGAATAATAAAAGAGAAATCAATGAAAGAAGTTGGAAAGGCAGCTGCAGGTGTAATGCTTCATGAATTTAAATTGAACATATCTGAGAATGCAAGGGCACCAGAAAATATTGTGAAGACAGAAGGAAATGAAAATAAAAATGAAAAACTTAAACAGTAATGGATGTCAGTGACCTGACTGCACTAATGCGCTCTGCAACCTTTCTTGCCCTGTTGCCCTACCCTTTGAGTGTTTGGCTGTCTGTGCTCATGGTCAGCTTTACTATAGTGCAATCATGGACCAGGCTGAAGGAAAAAGTTTTTTTTAGAAGCTGTGCCAGGGACTCTTCCCCCATATGTTCAGGAACTGCATGCAAGTAGTCCCTGCCCATCTGGGGCAGTCAGGGGGCTGCTCTGCAGGGGACAGCAAGACCAATGCCAAGTGCGACATCAGGGCAGTGCCATCAACGGGACTTGTGCCGGCTCTTCCTAGCAGTCTGTTCTGCTCCTACACAACTGTGAAACTTCCCGGCTGCCCTCCAACACAGGCAGCCATGCAACCCCTCACAAAAATGTTAGTGTTGTCTTCAGTGCCACAGACCTTAGGACTAACAGTGAAAAGGATGCAAAAAATGCAGCATTTTCACATGCAAAAGTGATACATATTTCATATGCAAAGACACTTAAATGAGGTGCTTCAAAAGAAATTAAATTCTTTTTTTGCAGTTCTATTGCAGGTCAAAGAAATACTGCATTTTCAATTTTGAAAACATGGCTGGTTAGCATATTGTCACAAAGGTAACCAAACACACATCGTGCCATTCACACTGGAGCTCAAAAAAAGGTGCCAGAGCTCCACCATTTACTTTTGATCCAATGTCAGCAAACTAAAGATGAAGTTGACAGAACTAGAATGAAATTTACCCCTAAATTAAGACAGTGTTTCACTATCTTTTTTAAATGCTTCGTGGGCCACTGCAATGATTAAAAAAAAAAAAATAAGCAAGAAAAGTAGAATAAATTCCACCAGTTGTAGAGGAGATTCACATGTTAACACCTCAAATGAAGTTAAGGAACCAAACACATGAGTAAGTTACAGGGAATGTATATGAAATAATTCTCAATTCTAGGGCCTGGTCTGATACTACATGGCTGTGGTTTGGCTGTGTTCTTCTACCCAGGAAACTCTGATGAAAATAATCTTAGAATCATAGAATCATTAAGGTTGGAAAAGAGTGCTAAAGTCATCAAATCCCACCGTCAGCCCAGCATTATCCTGGCCACAAAACCATCTCCTGAAGTGCCACATATACATGAACACCTCCAGGGATGGTGACCCCCACCACTTCCCTGGGCAGCCTCTTCCAATGCCTCAGTGCTCTTTCTTTTAAGAGAAAGTATGTGAGCTAAATCCATGCATGATTAAAAAGTGAAAGCACAGAGGCTATTGGAAAACAGACACTCTGAACACAGCAGTGTGAAGGCGCAGCCCAAGGACCAAGGAGCAGCCATGGATAATCCTTTCCTTCTGACTGACAATAGTCTGGCCAGGAAAGGCTTCAGTGTTACCTCAATGAAGCAGAAGTGAGAATATTAATGCTTAGACTAGTAGCTCATTAGTTTTTGTTTCCCTGTTGTGGGCTAATTAAATAATTGGTTATGCTTAATTTGCATATAATCCTGCTTCTTTTTATGAAAGATAAAAAAGTTCAATGAAAGTGACCCTGAGAGAAGGTCATGAATTAATCAGCGTTTCAGTCCTAACAAAAAGAACATACTATTGGATCTATATTACCAGTGACTCAGCTAGGAGGGCAACATTGTCTGGGATATGCTGAAGGAGATACAGAAGCAGGAAATACAACTGTAATGAGAGACGTTAATTACTCTCAGACTAGACAAGTGTCATATCCGTATGTGAAGCAGAGAATTTTTAGATGCCATCAATGGCTGCTACAAGAAGTAGAGAAACAGCTGATTAAGGAGCCTGGAGTAGGAAGTGAAACCCTGGGCTGGAAATGGGAAATGGGTAAAACAGAGCAAAATTGTTAAAAAGTTGCCAAAACAGTTAAATCTTTAAAAACTGTAAGCACAGCAGCAGTACATGTCCTTATTAAGGCACTCAAATAAAGTGAAAGGAAGCTGATAGTATATCCATATGAGGAAAATTAATACAAAACAACAAAACCCCACCAAATGACTTGTAAATTCTGGCAAAGTAGGTATAAAAATGCACTAAGGAAAACAGATAAGAAATGCAAAAGTAAAAGAAGCAAAAGTAATATTAAATCCCTTTTCAAACCTGGCAGGAGAATAAAAGCTTCCGAAGAGCGTGTAGGGCAAACTGACCATCACAATGTATAAAAGGAAGGCACAAGGAGGACAAAGCCATTAGAAGGAATCAAAATGGAAAAGTACTGAGCAGTGTTCACTGCTGAAGATAACGGGAAGGTTCCTGTGACCTAACCCTTTCCTTTGCAAGGAAGGACTCAATAAACATCTGTCTGCAATTTAACTGGCTCTTGATGAGGCTGTGAAACCTATCAGCACAAGGAACCCTAAAAAAATCTTCATATCAGACATTATTCACCCAAGATTTTCAAGAGTGCTCAAAGAGGAAAGCTAAATTGGTAACAGTTTTAATGGTAAATCAGAGGGAGTGTGTAACTCCTAATTGAAACATTTCTTCATATATAAGGAATGAAGCAAATCAGATGCCACCTTTAAACACCTTTGGGGAAAAGTCCTTCAGTTCTCCTTCTGTTTTCCTCAGTCTTGACAAATTAATTTGTCATTTTTAAACTACATCCTTTCTCAACTGTGTCATAATAACAGTATACAGTATACAGAAGTACTAAAGTAGTATTGAACAGTATTCTTGTACGATATTAATAGAAAGAACTGTTTTCAATCAACCATGTCCATTCTAATCTTTAATGCCACTTCAGGTATTGGCAAAAGAATTTCCAAGCACAGAATCAGAAGGTTAAAATGCTGTACAGCATTCACAGAATTTAGATACAGACAGAACAACAGTCAAATGTCAGACACTGAAATTAGGAACTTCATTTGTTCTTTAATTAGTTCACAATTATGTAGACATATCAATATTTGGAGTAATTTTATGAAAAATATTTCTAAGGTGAAATATTTTGCATCCCATACATAGTTTTCTTCCAACGTGCTGGAACAGTAGCTACAATTTTCTAGAGTAAAGTACTACAGGCTCATCATCAGCTTAGTCCACTTTATGGAACAGCAGCAATAAGAAGGATTTTTTACCTTTATTTTCCTAATTAATAACTCTGCATTACACTCATATTCATCTTTCCATGTTCCTCCTAAATTTTACTATCAGATCTGACCAAAGGCATGTTTCTTTCAAGTGTTTGTACAGCTTGCCACTACCCCTAAATGTTTACAACAGTTGCTATTGTCTCTTTTTTGTGAATGACTGTTACCATCTTCTCCTGTGAGTATTAGATATTACTTGTCAAATACCTGATTGTGTTTCAAAAATCACAGACTATAGAAGACACAAAGCTTGTGTTGTGTGGTTTAATGTTACTACAGGAGCCTCAGGCCCACTTAATGCCATGATATAAAACCACTGTGCAGCAGACATCAAAGCCAGTGATCACTGACATGAGTGGCAATTGAATTTACCCCACAGATACTATTTCTATTCTCACCGGCCTCTCCATTAAAAAGTCCTTCAGTGGTTGAAGCTGCATTTGTGAGCACAGGGAGACAGGTCAGCAAAAGTCTTATAATGGACTTTGCTGAAGGAAGGTCAGGTGAATGATTAGAGTTCTCTGTGCTTCAGAGAGTGTATGTACTCTGAGACTTCTTGATTTTGGAAAATACTGTCTCTAATGGAGTGTAGGAGAAAGTACTTAAACCAATAAGAAACTGGGCAGATGAAACCAATACTCATCCATTGTCTAAAGAAATAATACAAACAAAACAACGAAACCAAAACACGAAAAGGGTAATTTCTAAAAGCAAAATTTTTAAAGGTCAAATGTGATTCTTCTCAAGCAGGTTTTCACCATATCATTCTGTGTTACCAAGGAGAGTTAATGTTTCATATCAACTCTCAGGTGGTATCACTGTTTTCCTCTCTTTCATGCTTTTCCAGCCCTTGTTGAGCAGCCAGTGCACTCAGTATAATGAGACATTGCCCTGCTGAAGGCAGTTGGCTGGGCTGCATGCTGCAGTGGTTCCACACCAGTTCTGCCACCACTTTCCCCAGACTGACATTGCTACTTCTCCACATAGAGCTGATTTCCCATTACAGTGTAGAGGGACAGCAGAAGGCAGAGGGAAAGAAGAAAGGAGCAAATAGTGAAAGGCAGATGAAGAGGTATTAAAAAAATACCTCCATGTCAGTTTGCTGTACTAATCCAAACATCTGTGAAAGCAATTCTAATACAGTCTGGGCTTAGACATTTGCTATTTATTTTGCTGGATTGGTCTTACTGAATACAGTTTAATTTTATATAACATCTTTCAGATTTCTAAATGGTTTCTAGAAATAAGTAACTGGGGAAAAGCCAAAAAAACATAAGCATAGAGAAAGAAGAATTTAGGTGGGTGAGTAGGTAGGCAAAAAGGAGATGTATTTTTCAAATGAAATTTGAAAATTGAGTTGATGGGGTAGAGATACAGCGAAATCCTTTCTGCAGTATATTTCTTTACACAGAAGAAATATTTATACATAAAAAGAGGTTTTTTTGCAATGTGACAGTTATCATGCTTTCCAGGCAGTCAGTAGCCTGACTGCATTCGTATGGAAACCTCTCAAACACTGAAATAAAAGCCATATGAACGTGCAGAATGTTTTTCAATGTAATCTATTCTGCATCTTCTCTGTTTGCTTTGCTCATTCTACTGTGTTTTGAAATTACTTATCACACACATGGATATTTGCTTATTCTTAGATTTTAATTTTCTCTTGATTACTTAGCTCCTTTTTTGTTGGTTGACTGCAAGTTGTTTTGTCACAAAGCCAAGTAGATATGCTGTAGAGAAAATCTTGTCTGAAATGATATTAAGGAGCTCTAGTAATAACCATATATTCAGTGCCATACATAGGCAAAGATTATATGCTAATATCATCCATTTCCAATCACTTCATGCACAGCCACTCATTTATTCAGGAACTGCTTGACAATTTTAAGTTCCTTTATATTGTGTGTTTTACATCTGGGTAGCTGTGGCTGAATCCTGTGTGCAGGTGCTTGAAAACAAGGCCAAGCATTTCCCTAGATTTATACTCACTCCTAATTATTTGAAAGCCTGCGGAGGCAAGGGCTTGCGGAGCAGAGAGACGATTCAATGTGAATTAGCAGCAATGCTCAACTTTATTCAGGCTTTGTGTTCCTTTTATCTAGTAATACACTATCCATGCGCCTTAAGCATTACCTAAGCTAACAAGCATTGGTTGTTAACTACTGTCCACGAGCCTCTGGCTATATGTTGATTGGCAGTTAATTGCTGTCCACGTGCTGCTGGCTACCTGTTAATTGGGTGCTGATGTTCTCACTTTTGGAGGAATACGTCATCCTGTTCACCGTCTGAGGCTTGCCAGATACCTCCTTATCACCGGTTCAAGGATGTGCAAGGAGGCGAGACGAGCTGCTTGTCACGTAGCACACTCATGCTAAGGATTCTTCATAACTTTGGTTCACTAGGCCTGTACCATGGCCTAGCTCAGCGAGCCACTCTTCCACAAAGGCCTATCAAGTATTGTCTTTAAAGCTTCAGTTCTGAACATATTATATTGAACAGGTCTGGGGTTTTTCCTATATAAGAAACCTCACATACGTCTGAACTGTGATAAAGTCATAAAATGGGGTCAAGGTATAGTGCTAGGCTGGAGTTACCATATGTGCTCTCCTTGAATGTGAAACTCGTAGAAAGTCCATCTCTTTGTGGCAGGGCAGTGGTATAACAACTTTTCTGTCATTACACCATGACAACCTGGCCACCAAGTGGGTGGTGGGTGAGGGCAAACAGCAACATCTCAGGAAGGGAGGGAGGGAATGGGAGATAGGTGCAGTGATCTTGATGCAGAACATGTATATGAACATGGCAAAGGAGCTGGCATAAGTACTTCACACAAAGGAAGTGAGACCAGGCAGTCTGTATTAAATTTGTTCTGAATATTTCAGGATTTATGTGATTTTCAGGACTTCACTCTTAACAGTTTTGATATATTTTCCACTGTCAGCTCTTCATTAATACCTTTCTACTAAGTCTTCTGTATTTAACTTTCTGAAAATTTTCTACAGTCAGAAGTGGGACTGCAGAATATTTACTCAGGTCCTGGGTAGGTTTTGCAATTCATGCTGAGCTCTGTAATGCAGCAGAATTATTATTTCTGGGCTAGATAGTTTTTGTGTAGCAAAGATATAATTACCTCTGTAAATACATTTTTTGCTCATTTACAGTGGCACATCTTTCATGATCCTTCCACTTATTTTTGCTCAGCTTTCAAGGCGGTTTGCAAAGAAAATCCAGTGTTGTCACTTCTACTTTATCTGTAAGGAAACTGAGGCCAACAGCAAATGCCTGTAGTTGTATGGCAAGTCACTAACAGAAACAGAAATTTCACCCAGAAACCTTTCTTGCAGTCCAGTAATCTTCTGAATCGTGCTGACAACCACACATAGATTAAGAAGTGTACATTTCCACAAAAATTAAGGGCTAAACAGTCAACAGTAGCCCTAAAAATGTAACCCGAATATTCACCTACCAATACAATAAAGGAACAGCATTCCAAGGCTGTCTATTCTATGTGTAAATCAGAAATTATCTATTTCAGTATACCAAAACGAAAGGCAACAAATAAAAATATGCAAATCTACCTTTGTTACAGGGAGGCTTAATGAAATCTCAAGCATCCACACTATGTTTCATATGTAATTGAGCATAAAGTAGAATCTATATTATATAAGAAAAAGCAGCATTTTATCACAGAATGAAAACCACATATCCTGAAAAATGTATATGCCTCTAGTCCAGCTTAGCCTCCAGAATGGCATGCCTGAGGTCAGTGTTTGCTTGTAGTTCAAGAAAATAAAAATATGTGTTTGAAAAAAGAAGCAGGTATGTCTTACAGGATCAACAGTTCAGTGTTTTTCCTGCAGAATTTCACACACATCAAGGCTTTACAGGGTTTTTTTTTCAATAATACTTTTGTCATTTTTGCTTTTTAAAAAATTTTAGAACCTTGAATACTATTTGTATTTCACAGAAACTATTTAAGAGCAATTGCCATATGAATACTGCATTCACAATGAAAGGAATCAACATTTTAAAGCTGTATTATTGACTTTTTTTTTCAAAAGCATTTCTATTGACTTTAATGATTTTAAATGGAAAATAAATATCCTGAAATATCTAAATTATTTTTTTTTCTAATGTAATATATAAAACCAGTCAGATTAAGTTGCACATTATGTGGCTTTGGAGTAACAACTTTGGAGGAAGCAACTGTCAACAAACTGGATTATTTCTCCACACAGAATTTGTTTAGTCCTGCTCTTGTAGGGGCAAAGTATGAAAAGAAAAGTATTTCTTTCCCTTGAGGGATATATGCATCTCGCCAAACAACCTTCACTGAACAGTACACACGTAAGCGTACAGAGAAGCAGTTCCCATGATGAGCTATTATGATGAATCAAAAGAAAATGCAGAGGCAGTACAATGGCAATTGAAGGTTTTTCAGTGGTGTCTCATATATTTGCACTTCAGAATAGAAACTAAAAACATGAACTGACGCACAGAAGTGCAGTGAAGTGTCTAAAATATGCACTGACGTTTTAAGAATATGCCCACAGAATATTAAATAAAGGCCTGAGTTCATATTGCTGCTCACTAGAACCAACTCCTGTTCTCCTTCCAAAGCGGTGTATGTCTTGAAGATTTTTGGGCACTGAAGCACACACACTAGAGTAAAGGTGATTCCTGCAGAGAGCTACACAAAATTTTAAAACATGCCAGAAGTTCAGTTTTGGGAAATATTGTCTGATTTTTAATAGCATAGTCTGATTTTCAAGCAGCCTTTCTTATCACCTAATAAAACATATGAAGCAGAGCAGACAGGAATGCTGTTGGTGGATGAGCTTCAAATCCCACTGTGCTAAAGCTGATATTGATACGAGGCCTGTATTTGTGTTTGATTGCCCTTGTCCCTTGCATCTCTCCATCAAACACTCATCCCCTACAGTACCTGCAGAGTGCTGCCCTTTCTCAGTGGCCAGACTTACACCTGCAGTGGAAGTACAGCTGCACTTATACTATTTAGATATTAACCTGGACTCAGTGTCTGCATCCATGCTGTTAAATTAAAGTAAGCCTGGAAACATTGCTTCCCACTGGACTAGACTATTTATAGCAGTAACCATTGAGTTCTTTGGCATTAATTTGGCCGAAACCAGCTAGTGCTCTCCAGAGCCATCCCTTGCCGTGGCTCAGCAGCTCTAATGGGCCAGGGATCATTCTCAGGGAATGCAAGCCATTCACTAAGGTGGACCTCGTGCTACTATGTAGCCACTGAATCTGATCTATATGTTGCTCACAGAATTGTGCTCTAAGCAATTATTTCCAGTTACACCATCTGCTTTTTAACTCATTTCACTTCCTTTTTCTCATATTACACGTCTTAATATATAATTCTTTCTATACTTCTTGTGTCATCTACAATTAACTATGAGTGGAAACAGAAATTACTAACTTCAGAAGTAAAAAGCTTTTCATACCTTACTTTCCATTCCTCAACATCTCTGCTTGTACCTCTTATCTTCTTCTATTTCTCACTTTGGTCTTTGTTTCATTTCATTTGTTTCTCTTTCTCTGCTTTCCATGATTTTGTTTGCTAGTTCTTTTTTTATATCTCTCACAACACTGTTTTTTTGCCTCTCTTGTCTATGTTGCCTCCCCTGACATAACCTTTCATCCTATGCTCTGTTTTTTTGTCCACAAAACAATTTTTTCACTCTGGAGTGAAAGCAACCTGTTCTAAGGAAGAGGAGACCTGGATAGGAGTGTGCCTCATGATAGAGACCCATTCTTCTCCCCACTCTATGATAATTAAGATCTTTGCCTTTCTCTACTCCCCATAACTGCCTTCTACCTACTCAGTTACTGAGTTTCCATTTCCTGTGGCCCTTTTCCTTTTTCTCTTTTATTAATTTCCTTTACTTCAGCTAATGTACTGCATAATATAATCTGCTTTATGAAGGTTACTTTTCATAACTATTCTATCTTCCCTTTCTTCTCTTGCTATTCCAGAGTCACCATGAACAAGATATGGAGACACCTGGATCTGGTAATCACAAAGTGTGGCCCTGGAGCAGCTGGAATGGTGACATCCATTTTGGCTGATGATTCTTCTCTTGTAACGTGTGCCAGCCTTGGCTGGCACCTCATTTTACCAATAAAAAGCTGGCTGGTACCTGAGCTACCATGAGTGGCTCTGAAAAAAACTGAATGCATATCTATGGTTTCAATTTTCTAAAGATTTTCATATAGTTCAAAAATTTAGAAAGGCCACAAAGGACTATTAGAAGATTTATACAAATCTGGTCTGTGCTGAATGCTACTAAAGAATGAAAATAGCATATTCTGGCCCCTGTAGCACTGAGCAATCCACTTCTTTCGCTTACCCCATATTAACCCTAATGCTTATGTTTACCTACACTTTAGAAAGACATTGGACACAGTTTTCAAAGACATAAAGAGTTATTACTCCCCGAGTAATTTGCTTCGGTGGTTAATGATTACTAATAGTTGCTCCAATGATTTAAGTTTTATTCATCTTTCATACCCTGGATCTTGTAATACTTTTACCTGATAGATGAAAAAGAGTGCTAGTATTTAATTTATTTATTTTTTTTTTTACTACATACATGAATACAAATGACAGAAAGTTTTTCTGATCTGAAAAAAACAAACAACAATCCAAATGTGTCATTAATTATTTTTGTCATGATATCACAATGAAAGCTCATTTTCAGTTGCCTGTCCAGGATAAATAACTCATTAATTATTTCCAGTCACTGATTCCAGAATCCATATAATCTGGGATATTCTTTTAATGGACAAGGAAAAAAAGGTAATTATAATAGTGGATGCACAAAATATTTTTTGAAGTTCAATAGAATTTTGTAGTAATGATAAAAATGATAAGTAATGAAAAAAATAAACTTTTGCAAGGTATTTGCAATGACCACAAGTCAAAGGGAAAAAGAGTATGGTCTAAAGTACAGATTAAAGCTATTATTCTACTGTGTTCCAAGAGGTCAGTTGATGCTTCAAAATCTTTAAGTATTGCTTATACATTTCAGTGTATACAGAAAGACAAATCTAAAATTGTATAAAACTACATTTGATAGAAGTTTATGTCAGACCTGAGAGGCTAAAATGACTCAAAACCATTCTTTCTCATCCAATTTATTCCTTTTAAGTGAAATTATTTTATGATTTCAGAAGAATACAAGTACACTCATGGGCTGCACCAAAAGAATTGTGTACAGCAGGTCAAGGGAGGTGATTCTGCCCCTCTACTCCATTTTTATGAGACCTCACCTGGAGTACTGTGTTCAGCTCTGGAGCTCCCAGCTTAAGAAAGAAACAGACCTGCTCAAGCAGAGTAGAGGAGGGCCACATAGATGATCAGGGGGCTGGAGCACTTCCCCTGTGAGTGAAGGCTGAGATGGTTGGTATTATTTAGTCTAGGGAAGAGAAGGTAGAGATGTCCCTACTTGTGTAGGGAAGCTGGACCAGATGACCTCTAGAGGTCCCTTCCAGCCTAAAACATTGATTCTATGATAAGGAATAAAAGAGAAACAAAAACTATGCCAACCACATGCCATAGGTAAAATATCTACTTAAATGCTTCATTCCCACTGAAAATCTAAAAATCTCACTTTTTGTCTAATATTTTGTATAATATTAGATCAACAAAATACAGAAAAAAAAACACATCAACATACAAGTTATTAATATTTTGAAAATATGCAGATTTATGGTTGAATCTGTTACAAAACTGAAAATTAGGGCAATCTGTAAACTCCATGGCTAATTTAAAGCATTAGAATCTAAACCAAATTTGGCTTAATCGTCTTAAAATGTCGAACAAATAAGCATATTCTGAACATCTGTCATATCATATCTGAGCTGGATGTATTATAAACTTGCAGCCTCTGGGGAATCCTGTGGAGTTTTTCTTCCACTAGTTATAAGATACAATGCTACACAGACTGAAGGTCTCAAATGTGTAAATATAGATGTGTATATAAACTTTTACACTAATAGAGACAAAGCTCTTTTAGAATCATAGAATCATAGAATCATAGAATAGATTAGGTTGGAAAAGACCTCCAAGATCATCGAGTCCAACCCCTGATCCAACTCCGATTACTATATCATGGCACTAAGGGCCATGTCCAATCTCTTTTTAAAAACCTCCAGGGATGGTGAATCCACCACCTCTCTGGGCCGGCCGTTCCAATGCCTGATTACCCTCTCTGTAAAGAATTTCTTCCTAACATCTAACCTAAACTTCTCCTGGCAGAGCTTAAGCCCATGTCCCCTTGTCCTGTTGTTGGTTGCCTGGGAGAAGAGGCCAACCCCCACCTGACTATAACTTCCTTTCAGGTAGTTGAAGAGAGTGATGAGGTCACCTCTAAGCCTGCTCTTCTCTAATCTTTAATATATTTTAGAAAAGTTCTGAGCTGGAAAACATTGCTAGCTGGCTGTCAGCAGTTCATTTATAGAGCTTGCAGCCATACCTAGGGGGCAAGTTTCTTGCAAGAGACCTAAGCTGTCCGCAATTTATTGCAAGTTCTGAAATTACGTATATTCACTAAAGCCATCATTCAATAGACATTAATCAAGCTAAGAGTTGAATGTAGAGATAAATGTATTGCTAACTCAATCTGTCCTAAAAGGAAATTGCAGATTTTTCCTAATTTTCCACAGAATTGGAGGCCTGTCTATAAGTAGCTATGCAGATCTTTAAAGAACATATCAGTATCTGAAGCTCACAAAATACTCAGATGCTTAACTGTCTAAAACCAAAATTACAGAAACCAAATTCTGTAAAATGGAAATCAAGTGCAGAAGAGTGGCATTTTTGAGTCCTTTCCCTAGATCTACCATGTCTATGATTTGTCCTGAAAAAGAGATCTCTTTTTTTCTTCACCTTCAGTTTGGTAATGGAATAGAATCAGTTGTCATAAAGATTTCCAAAACCAGCTTCTTCAGCTTTTTAATGGGGTAAATATGCCACATCCCTCGGGAAACCATGCTAGGATTAAGCTGTTCCTCTACAAAATTACTCAGATCCCTGGGTTTATCATAGACATCTGCAAAAGAGCACAGCTGGGCTGGCTGAAGGCACTTCAGACTGCTACTAGGCTCCTTTAATAGAATAAACATTGCTTAAATGAGGATGAGCACACAAATAAGTTAAAAATGAGCTCTATCTCCTCCCTACTGTAACTCAATGGTATGGTGAGTGAATCACTGATTATTATGACCTGATGCAGACAAATGAGAAAGTTGTGATCCATAAAACAGTAAAATGAAGATAGACATCAGTAGTAGGCTCAGGATCAGTGTTCACCACTTCCGTCAGGACCTTTGTCTTGATAATGTGTGGGCAAGGCTTTACTGAAGCCAACATGCTATCTGGGAAATGTGCTGCATTGTCAATATTTTTTCTTGTTTAAAACTAAAGGCAGTGGGAACAAGTGGATGTATGTCTGTGTAGCTGAAAATGTAGAACTAACACATGTGAAACTGGAAAATTGAACTGTAAAATAGTAAAAGACAGGCTTGGAGTGACATAGAGTGTGGACAAAACCAAAACAGTTGTATGAGGTATGGACAGCTTCAGGAAGCAAAGTTAATCTTAATATGAGCCACAGACATCTGTCAAGCCAGTAAAATTGGAAACAGACACAAGCTGAATAAATCCACCATAGGATGAACAGCTGTTTTACAAAACATTGCTCCAAACATATAAAATGAAAAGCAAAAGTTAACCAGATAAATGAAACAGCCGGATTAGGAACAAGGAAAATTTTTATTTCCTGACACCTGAGAAAAGCACAGGCTTGAGGCAAACAAGATAAAATGGAAAATAAAATTCTGTGGGATGTAAGGCATTCCATTCGCAACAAAAGTATTTCTTCTCCAGTGTGAATATTAAGGCATGCCTTAGATAAGAGTGTGTTTTTTAAAATGGATACTATGATGAGATTCAGAAACCTGTAGAAACTCCATCAGACAAATCACATAAAATATCCTAAAGTTTTCTATTGAATACTCAAGTGAAAAACCAGACAAACATTATGTCAACCCTTCATTCTTGCACAGGTTCTTAATTTGATTATCTCGGAGTAGCATGATACTCTTTCAGTCACAGGTTTGTGTGCATAAAACCTTTCTTGTTTATTCCAGTTACTTCAATTAAGCCAATAACAGGCATTGCTTTGACCCATTGCTACATATATGTGGCATTTCATGACTTCTGAGAGTTTTATTCTCTACTCTTAATAGCCTTCTTTTAAGATAGCTCCACATGTAGTTATATTAATCGGTAGAAATTTAAGTTAGCAGTTTAATTAGCCAATACTACTGTAAAACAATAATTCTGTGGGTTGCAGAAAAGTGTAATATAAAAGCAAGTCCTTGCTTCTATCACTGACTGCTCTCTAAAGATTTTATGACTGCATGTTTACTTGGACATCTGTGCTTGAAGGTGACCCTGTAGCATTCCTACCCTGAGCTCCTAAAAAGCAAAGGAGTATTGTTAGACAAAATGAAGTTGGTATTTTTCTATGTTGCAGTTTATATAATGATAGCTAAAAGAAAAGCAATTTTTCTCAGTAGACCTTAAGTCTTTATACTGGAGTCTGCGTCTGCTCTAAGAACATTTTTCTGGTGTCTGTAACTCAAAATTTTTTGAAGACAAAACAATTAGTTCTGCAATATACCACAGAGGAATACTTTTTATTAAAACTAAGTTAAGATTGAATGTGTATCTTTCTAATTAATAGGTTAAAGAATATAACAGATATGTTGTAATTATGTAAAAGGTAGCATTAGAAACCCCAAATCTCAACGGTAGAATTACTCTTAAGTGCACAGTCATTACTAACTCTGAGATAGATTAACATCATGATGAGAAAAATGTTTCTTAACTCCATTGTTTGTTTGTTTAATTAACTTAATCTACTTCATAGCTATCTACAACAGATATAAATAATTGATTAAATATATGTTATCATTACGTAGAAGATTTATGGAACTCAGATGCATTATCAAGCACTGATATAATGATTTTCTTCCTTGCATAATTTCCATCTTCATTTTGCCTGGACATATAGTCATTAAGAATTTGTAACAGAATACAGGCAGTAATGGTGGTACCTGGTGCCAGAACCAGAGACAATGGGTACAGAGTGAAACACAGGAGGTTCCCTCTGAACATCAGGAATCCCTTTTTACTGTGAGCTTATCTGAGAAAACAGAATGTACAAGGTGAACAAATCATATGAAAATATACCTTCAGTATTGCATTCAGGATGTGTTACCAAGTTAAAGAAAACAGAAAATATCTATGGGAAAAACTAATTAATGTTGTCAGTATCACATAACTTAACCACTTGGGGAATTATCAATGTTGACCACACATCTATAGGTGAAGCTGTCAACAGGTGAAGCTGTTTCTAGACTGGGTACGAAACAGCAACAAACCTAGATGAGCTGCACAGATACTCCTTTCCTTCAGACTGCTCTTATATCCTGTACATTACTGCTACTTACCTAAGCATTGCCTGATCAAAGCATTTCAGGAATTGTACCTTAGTGTTTGATCTAAAGCCATTCTGGTTACACTGGATTGTTCTGGTTACCTACCCTTGCATGGTTAAATCAGGAATCAGAACAGCAAGCAATGATAATCCCAGCATTTTAGCCCTATGAACTGTAAAGGGGCATCTATGTGTTCTTCTTATGATTACACAACAGTTGGTAAACCAGAATTGCCCATACTACTCTACTGCTGTTTAATTTCAATCTTTATTAAATTCTTTACCAAAACATGCAAAACCATGGAATAATCTTTGGAAGATTAAACATTCATCTTCAGAGCGAAGATAGATTTAGGCTAAGACTTGGATGAAAGAATATGTGGAAATTCTCCATGAAATCATTGTAACAATACTTAGCAGATACTCAACTGTGAAAATCAAATAAGAATAAGTGGGGTATGCAATGAAACGTGAAGAAAATTGACAGGAAAATTCCAGTGGAGAAAGTATCTGCTACCACTATCCACTAGAAAATTCTGTGTCATTCGGATAAGTAGAAGTAGAAAACATGATGAGATTAATTTTCTCAAAGTCATTCCATCAACCTTTACAAATAGGGTAGGCCTATTAAGAGAATTTCCTTTAAAAATGTAGGTTTAAAAGGTTGCTTCTGAAAAAAAGAAAAAAAAAAAAAAAAAAGATGTATCAAATAAATAAGAATCTAATTCTTGTCTATCATCAATCAGCTAGATGATGTAAAATTATTTTTTAATCAGAATAAATAAAATTTCATTTACAAATTCATTGTATGGTTTATTGTATTATTATATTCTCTGACTACATCTTACTGATATGATAATTTCAATTGCAAGTTAACAAAAAAAAACAAAATTTCCAGAGCATCTACAGTATATACATCTCTCTTGAGTTTCTAACATTTGAAATTGTTCCATAAATGTATTTCTACATTTAAAATGTACCTGTATGTTTTGACCTTTAACAACAGATTGATGCTTAAATCTTGAATTAAAAACATAAAGGGGAAATTCTTTCAGCTCAATACATTGGATGGAGACAAGAACAATATTTTTTTCATCTCTGCATACCAGAATATCCAGAATATGATTCAGTATCACTGCCAAGATCCACTTTTGTTCCCAAAGAGAAATATGGTGCCTTTAACTAAAAAAATGGTATGTATAACATAAATATTGGTAACTCTGAGTCCTCATTTCCCTTCAAAGTTTATTTATAATATAAATTTTAGAATATGCTTTATGCAATCAGTTTTAATCCAGTGAGAACAAAATTATCTACACTTCACCATGGTCACCCTTCACAGTGCTCTGAAGAGATTCATGTCCCACAGCTCATTAATGTAAAATGGGCAGGTAGTCCTGGGAGCCAAACTCACACCCCTCTCCTGTTTGGGTTGAAGGAGTCATGCTCTTTCACTTCTTCTGGCTTAATGAAGTTTTCTTTCCTGTGATGTGAGACTTCCCATAGGGAGGATAAAACATTCTTACCCTGCCTCTTTACCTGGTAGTAATGGCACTTCATCAGAAGCAGAAAAATACATATTGAAAATCCTGAAGATTAGAAGTTATAAAATACAAACTTACATGTTGTTGCAGCCTCTAGAGCACAGTAATTATAGACAAGGGGTAGAAAGAATTAGATGAGCCCATTTGCTGTTCTCTCCCAGAAGAGACTCGTATGCTACTTGTAATTGCAGTACTGCAGCTTTGCTGTGACTCCCAGGCCTTATTTACCAGCTTAACAGAGCCAGAGAAAAGCTGTGGAAGGGCTCTGGAGATGTAAAGGGGGGCATCATGTGGTGCTGAAGGGTGGGGATGTAAAGGGCACAGAAGACCCCCACCATAAGTGTCCCCTTCCCACTCATCATAAAGGCAGTCTCATGCTGTGTGCCCAGCAGGAACTGGGGAGGGAAGGAAAGAGAGGAAAGCAAGCTCAGCACCCTCCTCCTTCCTACTCCATTAATATCGGGATATTTTTGTGCCCACAGCTGTGTTACTATACTTGCACTTTCTTGTGTTGAGTCTAGGGAGAGGCACATCTCCAGGGACATGGGAAATTTATCATGTACAATTAACACCTGAAATGTCCTGATATGGAAAACTACAAAGATTAAGCTACTCAGTTTCGGAAAAGAAATGTGAATAAAATGCCATATCCCTAATTTTTGGTGGAAGTCATCACACCAGACCAAAGTTCTAACCTTTATACAAATGGCCAATGGCCACCTTTATGCCTTCTTTATTATTTTCTTCACTACAGCTTTCACTCATTCAAAAGGTACATACTATGTTTTAAGTACTACATGAGTATACATTTGTACAACACTACGTGTATAACACTACATGTATAACGCTACATTTGTATAACAGTATTTGCAAAATTAAGTATAAAAAAACTCTCATCTGTGAAAAAGCATAGAAGTATATCCTGTTTTACAGTACTGAGAAGCATATATCATTGTAAGTTATGGATTCTTGGTCTGTTGCCCTAAATATGAATTGCCATCCTACTGGGTACAAATCATTTTCCTGTAATTCAAGAATACATATCAGGGTGAGAAGTAAATTAATAATTATTGCATGTATTTGATTTAATTTGATATTTAAAGCCTTGTCCACATATGCAGGTACAAGTACAGATTATATGCTTGTTGATGTAAGGAGCAGTCAAGGATGTCCTTAGTACACATATGGATGCTACTACTAAATTAAGGAACTACATGATTGTTTTATTTCCTCAAGTGTCTGTGTGCACCTGTCACCAGGCCCCCTTCATAAATCTTTCTTGGACTATTTATAGCTTTTCAGCCTTTAAATTATGCCATACACCTAATAGTAACTTTTCATATTGTTGTCAAGAGTGTAGGTACTCAGAGAAATTAGTAGAATTTCCCACAAAGCTTAACCATACAAACCAGTGATTAGAATATTAGATATGTGCAGAAAAAAAAAGGTGAAAATAGAGCAAAATGAGAATTATACCACATAAAAATGAGCATGAATACAAGTATCCAGATTATGCTTATGCATAGATATTCACAGATGTATATATAGAAATATGCATGTGCATGTGTATGTACATGCATACATTCTTGCATTCTGTGAGTTATAAAGTTGATGTACTATTCACGCAAATATATAACTGTCATTTTAGGGCATATATTAATGGATTTATTGATTAATGAACTGCTATTGTTAAATATTCTTGCATTAAACTACACTAAACTCTTTCAAGAGAAAAAAAAAGTGGAAGAGGGTGAAAGCTGTTACTACATCGAAACAGACTCAATGCGAATCTTTTGTTTTCTGTATAAAATCCTTTGTCTTTCATTGAAAGACAAAGCTTCTGTTCATGCTTGACCCATTTTTGACAGATTTTCACATCAGAGGCTATTTAAAATGGCTACATCCTGAAAGGCATTTTAGCTGCAAGATCTGTATCACAAGACATTTCTACAGCACTATAAAAATAAAGGAGAATATATGTAAACAAATGAAGACTAATGCTTGTCATTTATCTACAAGCCTTTTACCCTATAGAATTCATCACCTTTCTTGTATTTTGACAAACATTTAGGTCCTGCCAAAGCGAGGAATAGGTTTGCTGCAGCAAAACAGCTACAACCACTTTTATCTTACACATGTAAACATCCTTTGAAAAACACAATGAAAACCAATTCATTGCAGTGAAGTGCTGATGAGAACTTAAAACCATCTCATTATACTTTTGTCAAGGTCAATCTTTTGTTATCTTATAGAGAGTGCTAAATTCAACATGAGTTTCATGTCAAAGCTGTGTACTTCAGAACCAATTACAGTGCTTGCTTTACACAAATGCTTTGCCAAGTGCAAGCAACCTGTCAAACAAAGAGCATTGCACAGGAATAAGTGGGCCTCTCCTTTTCTGCCTAGTCATACTGCATCTACATTCTACTTACCTGTCACGAGTTCAGTTAGCTTCCCTTTTAACTTTCTTTCTAAAGCAAATTGTTACATTTCCAGGTTTTCTGTTGAGAATGTTTTACAATGACATGTCATTAGTTTAAGCTGAATTTATTTATTTTTTTATTATTATTATTAAAACAAAAGTAGGCACAGGAGCATTTAATTCTTTGTCTTCTATTTACAAATCTTTCAACTTGCATTATGCCTTTCTGAAAGAGAAATAGAAAATATGGACTCTTGATACCAATAATTATTTCACATCACTATTAGCTTGATGTTAACACACCTTTTCTTTACTCCATTTCTATTTTTAACTGGATTGGTTGGGTAACTAAAGTAAAAATGCCTTTGAAGTGTGAATATAATATTGCCTCACATTAGTTAAATATTTTAAAATATCATAAAGTGCCTCAAAAAATTAATCCTGTAATATGTTCACTTCTGTGATCTTCTAATGTGAGAAGCTGATGTATTTAATCCCTGTGAACCATACTGAGAAATTATTCAAAACTTTGCTGTACTTTTTGCAAATCATAAAAATAGAATTCATGTAAACATGGAGTAACTTCTGATTTTACTAAATAATTGTTCATTATATTAGTAAGACACACATAAGTAGCCCAGCTCCTCTACCCACAATCTATACTTGAAAGCACAGAAAAAAATTTGACACATTATAAATTATTTGAAACCATGATTGTAATTTTTGCTTCTCAAACTAAGGCATGAATTCACAAGTATTAATTCATATGAGTAACTAATCAGTCATTTAGCCTTCCTTACAGAATTTTTTAACTTTAAGTAAATAATGGTTAAATATACAGACTGAGGAAAAGAGTGAGACCAGAATAGTTATGATTTAATAAGATATTACTCTGTAAGTTTTCAGTCTGGAAAAAATATTGAGAAATTATTTTGTAAATACACTTTTCTGTCATGGTACAAACTGTATTTCAGTTTGTAGAAGAGGTTTTGAGGATCTTATTTTAAAATATCAGTTCTATCTCTCATAAGGGCCATGAAGAGTTAAGTCTAGGATTTTGAAGTGTACCTATCTTTAAGAAGAACTATCATTAGCACTGGAACAGGCTGCCCAGACAAGTTGTGGAGTCACCTTCTCTAGAGACTTTCAAAACCCATCTGGATGCAGTCCTGAGCAACATTTCCTAGATGATCCTGCTTTGGCAGGGTGGATGGACTCAATGATCTCTAGAGGTCCCTCCCAACTCCTAACATTCTATGATTCTATGAAATTGTTCATGAACAGTTTTCCTAAGTCATGTTAGTAGGCATCTTGGTAGACATGGTGATGAGAGCTGAGCAAAGATTTTTCATCAGACACAATGTAGTCCTGGAGCAGTGTGTCTGCTATACAAATTTCTTAGCCTGTCCAGAGCTGTTGCCCTTTGATACACCTGCTCATCTGTCAGCATATCTGCCTAAAAATCAAAATCCTGAATTAAAAAACCCAACAAACACAAACCCCACCCCTGAGCTTCCTAGTGTAAAGAAGTCTTAATCTGTTTTGGTTGGATGATTAAAAGACAATTATACTTAAAACGATGAAACTAATGGTATCACCTTTTTTTTTTTTTTTTTAATTTTTAAAATATATATCATAGGGAAGAAAGCAAGAGCTATCCTGTCACTTACAAGAAATGCTGTGTCCATTTTGTGCCCTGATACAAACATTACAATTGAAGAAAAAAATGCAAAATAAATACTGACTATACCTTAATTTCATCATTTTCTAAGTAAGCATTGAACTTTGGATGAATTTTTTCCCATTTGACATTAATGGACTCCTAAATTCCTTTATAACATGCTAAAATTGGATTCACCTTCCCTAAGGATAACCACCTGAAAGCAAACTGATAATTAAAAAAATATTTTGTAACTAAGTTTTCTAGTCTTCTACATATTAAATGGAGAGAAAAAGGCACTGCTGAAGGACGATTCATCCCATGCTAAGATATGTAGGACATACTGCCCTATGGAGGTGCTTTTCTACTTCACTTGCAACATTTTTTCTAGTTTTCAAACTACTGGAAAACTAAATGGAATCGGTTTGGGCTTGATGAAGCATGAACATCCTACAACATGCTTTGAAATTCTGTTTTAATAATCATATAGGTATTATTTGATTAAATGCAGTGGAATTTCAAATCAGCTCGAGAGATCCATTGATGGTGTCTTTGAGGCTATGCCACAAGAAGCTTATTCTTGAAATGTTTGCTTTTTTGCTGTATTCCACATTGTCATAAAACATGCAAGCTTCATCACAGTAATGAAGAAGGTCCAATGGATAATGCATTTAACTAATTATAATTCAGGGATTTAATTGCCTACAGGCACATGGGGTTAAGTGGAAGAGTCAGTAATTCAAATAATATCCTGATGACAGGATGACTGCACTAATATTAAATGACAGAAATTTTACCTTTTTACAGATCTAAAGAAGTTCAAAAAAAAAAAAAAAAAAGCATTAGCAACTTTAAAATGTCTGGCCCCACTGTACATTAAAAAATACAGAAGAAACCTTGTCAGTGGTGTGGGTAAACCTGTGTGTGCCTATGCACGTATAGATTTATCTCATATTCAACTTCCAAGACCAGCCATCAATTTTTGTGAGCCTTAGACTGCAATTCATGGATTCCATGAATTCTTATGAGGCTATATTTGTCTACACACAAAGTAAAACTTTTTCCATAACTCACGACAAGATGATAATTATAAAAAGCAATCTTCCTCTTGACAAACCTTTCTAATGACAGCAGTGATGGGCATTTGTAATGCTATGTAATTAAACAATGATATAAACTGTGACAAAAATTGACACATTGACCATAACTAGTGGCTTCTGAGATAGCTATTACTTCCTTTCAATGCATTTTGAGTCGTATACGTGACAAAGTTGCCTTACCATGCTTGCAGGAATAGCTGAAGGGACCATTCATCCAAATGAATAGCGGCGAAAATTATAAAAGTTCTCTCTTTAAAGATCCAAAGTAATTTACACTGAAGTTCAATGGTCATAAAAAAAATCAGGTAAAGATTTAGCTTTAATTAACACTGGTGGAATAGTCAGAACCTTATTAATATGTCATGGGAATATTAGCTAAAAGGGTAATGCAGCTGTCTAGAAGTCATAAGCAGATAAAACCTTATCATAATTAACCAGTCCCAGCCATTCTTTCTAAACCAACACCACTTCAAGAAATAATGACATAGTTGATGGTAATATGGAGCTGCATTGCTGGCACAATCTCACTGATGATTTTTTATTTAACTTCTAAAACAACAGTTATTCATTTCTACGAAGACAGGTACATACAATTAGTATATGGCATATGCATGTATGTTAGGGCTATACAATTTGACATGTGATTTTAGTATAATTATTTTTTTCATATTAAACTTGTTCAGTGAAAAAAAAAAGATATATTATTCTGAAAAATAATTCCTGAATGGAAAAGAAATCATTAAATACTTAAGGAGTCAGGAAATGTGGCTTTTTGGTTAGTGGCAAAATGGGCAGAGGCATGGTAGGGGTCTTTACTATTCTCAGAATTTCCAGGTAGACTCTGGCTAGATTCATAGAGGTGCTCAGAAATTAAGGAATGTGAAGTTTCATAATTTCACCGAGAAGTGGAAAACCTATGGATCTGATAGCAAAATTGTTATTTCAGTACCTCAGCCTTGTCTCATGTAAAAGACTTAAAGATTGAAGGGACTTTTATTGGTATATTGAAGGTAATGGGTTCCAAGAGACAAATATTACAATCATCTTTCAAAATGGTCCAATTTTCTGATCTTACTCTACTTACATGAAAAATCTCTATTCCATTAATCTAACAAAATTATAGACTGCTGTGTAATATCCGTCCTCTTGTGTCTATCTTCGGTCACGTATTAAGTTCATTTCAGAAATGTTTTAAGTGCCTATTTTGATTTAGATTATTTTATTTATGGTTTAGAAGATGTTCATATAAAATCAAAGGTGTTTAATATCATTCATTTAACATCTTTTTCCATGCATCTTTCTGTATGCTCCTGAGCTTGCATCATGCCTATGATTTATAACATCACTCTTTCCTAAGTGTGAAATCATGCCAAGCTTATGTACATTTTATACACACATGGAGCATGTATGCATTTATCTGTATATGATATACACATAAATGAAGTTGGAGACCATTGTTTTTTAATATCTATGCATACTAAATATGTGCAGTATCTTTTAAAGGGAAGCACAAATGAATCACTGCAGTATCTGTATGTCCATCGTTTCCTAAATTAAGACATCCCACTAACAGCCTGAAGTTACAGAGTGGGACTACACAGCACTGACAACGAAGCTGCTAAGTGGCTACCCTAGACTGTACATTGTGCCAGCCAAAGGACCCACAGGTGTCTGCCACAGGATAGGGAAGTTGTCTTTGAAAACAGTTAATGCTTCCAATGAGGACCAGAAAATTAAAAGCTTTCCGTCACACTGTTCTTAAAATCAGCGTGCTGGTCCCTCACAGCCTCCTAATGGATTTTGTCTCCCATGTGGAGACTGAGTTCATAAGGGTTTTTCCCAGAAAATATACTTGTTCCTTATATAAATAATTCCTGGAATTATGATACATGAGCAGAATGAGAAATTATATGCAATATTTTAATGGAAAGCTGGTTTCAGGTTCTCTAAGATACAGATAGTTGATTTATGACTACAGATTTTTTTCCCAAGAAAATTTCAACATAGGCACAAAGCCATTTTCTTTTGAAAATCTCTTCCTAAATTTCCTTCATCTTAAGCTCCACAAGATGCATCAAGATGTATATTCATCTAAATACATGCCAAAGATAAGACTTCAGGTATCTGAATTAAGTGAAATTGCATATGAATTTTATTGACAGAGAGTAATACTAGTTTTGCTGTAAAGCAACTAAGGAAGCAGAATATTTATTGACTATTTGTTTTGTGAGCTTTTGCTGGAGTGTGAAGGATGAGCATTCCCACTCTGATGATGAAACCACTATGTCTAGTGCTGGAAAGTAGAACAAAAGAATGTAGGAGTTTTGGTTACAAATATGCATTCAAATAGACCAAGATTTACTGACCGAGGTGTGAGGAGGAGGTAGCATTATCTATTTGCCAGCAATTAAATTTATATCATTCTGCATCTCTCCCAATCCCTACCACTCTGCCTCCTCCTCATTTTTCAGTATAATACATACAGTGCATCTTGCATTGCTTTGACTGTAATGATATAGACAATGAATTACAGTAATCTGTGCATTCATCACAGCTACAAGTTCACATATTAAAATAACTATATTGGCATGGTTTATTGCCTTGTCTGAACCACTACACTAACACATAAAGGCTCTATTACTACATTATTAAATATACAAAAGTAAATGTAAAGTTCCAGCAGTTAGTGCAATATAACTATATTCAAACACAAAGACAAATCTCGATAATTGCTCTAGATTAGTGCCTGATTTTGTAAGGAGGAGGAGGAAAGGTGGGAGGAGACAGAAATTCCTCTTTGTTATGCACTAGTAAAGAAAAGAGGCCACAGCTCTCTGCTCCCATGGACAAGTTGTGCAGCACTGCTTGTATCGATACAGCCAAATCTGTCTTTTTTCCCTGAAATGGGTTAGCTTATTCCGTACTGTCCACTAGTTTGAGCTGTCATCCAAAAAATGCCTAGATACTACCAGCAGGGTTGGCAGCAGCCTGGGCAGAGCCACCACACAGGTGACAACAGGACAGAATCCCTGCCTGTGACACAGTCCTACCTAGTTCACTAATAGGAGTGTAATGTGTTGTCAAGGTTTTGGACCTATAACAGATGCTCTCTGTTAATGCCCCTCTCTCCCCAAAAGGGAAGAGAAAGGGAATAAGGGAGAGAGACTCAGCGATTAGAAAAGAAAGCTAGAACAGCTTTAATGATAATAATAATAAAAATGGAATATGTACAAATATATACCAAACCAGGATTGAACCCAACCCCCCTGATGGTAATTACATCACTGTCACCACTGATGCTGTGGAGCAGGAACCGGGGGAGTCCCAAACTGGGCCCCACAGCAAATGGGAGCTGTGTTCAGGAGCTGGATTCTGGTACCAGATTCAGGAACACACCAACTGGGATCAAAGGCAGAGTGGACAGAGTCCTCCTTGGATGCTCCAAGGATGGAACCAAACGAAAACCAGAAACAAGCAAAGCTGGCAAAGTGGTCTAAGAGGGGAAAATAGCTAGACCCTCCAGATCCCTCAGCTTTATACCAAATATGACACATAAGGGCTGGATATCTCGTTAGTCAGTTTGGTGTCACCTGCCCTGTCCACTCCTCCCTAGGTGGGCCTTTCACTTTCCTGCACCCCCCAGTGTGGTACATAAGATCCAGCAGTGGCCTTGGTCTGCACACCAATCCTTGGTAGTAACTCTAAGCATGTGGTGTTATCACTGCCAGCAGCAGACACTGCATGTGAAAACAGGCTGCTGACTTCAGACAGTGCAGTTAGAAGAATTGAGCTGAAAGGTAAAATCACTGAACAGAGTATGTTCTGTTCTCACTCAAACCAGGACACTTACTGCTACAGCAGGACCAGTATTTACAAACACTTATAAAAACAACTACATTTTTTAAAATGCTTTTTTTAAAAAGAATATCACATTAAAAATCATATAGCTTAGCCTTGTTTGAAGATTTTTTTAAATCAATACAACCTAAATCATAAAGGATTTAGGGAGGATTCACATTGCTTTCATTTGACTATCAAGCTTATGGGCCAAAACTATGTGCTTAGAATTTTGCAGTGTAGCTTGTTTAAAGTGTCTGAGAGGGGGATTGCATTGATTTAAACTATTTAAAAACAAACCAGCTCAGTGACCTTGTCTGTGAGTCACTTTAGAATCTTAAATTCCTATATAAAGGATAAACCTATTTCTTCATTCTGAGTACACACCAGTTTCCTTGCACATCAAAAGAAGTAAGAGTGATTGGCATCTGATATGTTGTTATTGCTACATGTGCGCTCAGAAATGTGGTACAAGCTGCAGCTGAAAACAGCATTACACTGTCCTCTTCATTGTATGCCTAAGGACAAACCACATTCATTACACCAAATTTTTGTTTTAATTTTCTTTTCAAAGTGTGGTTCATCTGAAATCATGTCTTTGGGGATCCCACAGGCTGCAGGTTATTTTTCATTCTCTTGAGTCTGATGTTTTAGCTCTGTGACTCAAGGCACCTTGCACAAACTGACTGATGTGACCAGGCAGTATTATCCATGCAATGCCTAATAAGCCTGGGAAGTCTAAATACAAAACCAATGCAGACATCACCCTCATTTATTGAGGATGTAAGTAGAAGAGATTGCAAGAAGAAATAAGAGTTTCATAAAACAAAATTGGTTTCTTTCTTATATGGCTTTAATCATTGATTTAAACATTTAATATGTTGCTTTAATCAAAATTTATCCTCTTAAATAGCAAGAAAACAACTTCTGTTGAATTACCTACTTAGCAACAATGATAATAAGTTAAACAAGCATTGATTATCTATCCCTAATGATAAATTATTGCATACATGCTAGGTTTTGCAATGCCTTTTCTGAAGTCTCGTTCAATTGTAATGTTATATAAGTCTACATCTTTCCAAGCTTAAATGAAAATTGTATTAAATATTCTGAATGATTTACAGAATTGCGTGATTTACTATAAACAAAATGCCTTGTGTTATGTTGACATGCATCCCTCCATGTACACTGATTATCCATACTTCTCTGGATATAGAATCATAAAATCATACAGTCATTTGATTGGAAGAGCCCTTTAAGATCATCAAGTCCAACCATTAACCCAGAACTGCCAGGTCACCACTAAACCATATTCCTAAGCACCACATCTACATGTCTTTTGAATACTTGCAGGAATGGTGACTCCACCATTTCCCTGGGCAGCCTTTTCTACTGTCTTACAACACTTTTGGGGAAGAAATTTTTCCTAATGTCCAGTTGAAACTTCCCCTGACACAACTTGACACCTTTTCCTCTTCTGCTATCACTTGTTAGTTGGGAGAACAGAACCAACCCCCATCTTTCTGTAACCTCCTTTATGGTAGTTGTAGCAAGCAGTAAGGTCTCCTTTAGGCCTTATCTTCTCTGGACTGAACAACCCATCTCCCTCAGCTGCTTGTTAAAAGACTTGTGCTCTAGACCCTTCACCAGCTTCATTTCCATTCTCTGGACATGCTTCAGCACCTCAATCTCCTTCTTGTAGTAAGGGACCCAAAACTGAACACGGTGCAGCCTCACCAGTGTCGAGTACAGAGGTACAAACACTTCCCTAGTCCTGCTGGCCACGCTATTTCTGATACAAGCCAGTATGCTGTTGGTCTTTCTGGCCACCTGAACATACTGCTTGCTCATACTTATCTGCCTATTGACCAATACCCCCAGGTATATTCTACCAGGCTGCTTTCCAGTTACTCTTTCCCCAGACTGTAGTGTTGCATGGGGCTATTATGAGCCAAGTGCAGCACCTGGTGTATTAGAAAATGTAGACAGACATGATGCAGTTAAGCACTGTACTGAAAAGATATCTGATAAGATATTAGAAAGAAATTCTTTACAGAATAAGGGGTGAGGCACTGGAACAGCCTGCTCAGGGAGGGTGTTGAGTCACCATCCCTGGAGGTATTTAAGAAACAGGTAGACCTGCTGCTTTCGGACATGCTCCAGTGGCAGGCATGTAGGGGGGTATTTTGTGTGTTTTGTGGTTTTGAAGTCATGTTTGATCAGGGTATTTATGTATTTAGGTGTTTGGGTTTTTTTTAGGTGGTTTTTTTTTGTAATGGGTATGGTTGGACTCAGTGGTCTAGGAGGTCGTTTCCAACCATGAATATTCTGTGATTCAGTGAAAAAGAACTCACAGCATGTAGTTCAGAAAAAAAATACTCCCTCTACTCTGGATGAAATACCTCTGAAAGTGTCCTTACTGCCTTCAGAGTCTTTCTTTTCTACATACACATAGAAACACTAAATCCCAAGATGAATAGAGTTTTCATGCAACAACTAGAAGAGCTTTGAGATACATTTTTGAAAGCACTTAAGTAAATACTTTGGAAGATACTTCTGTTCATAGTGATACACTAAACAGAGTGAATTATGTGTTTTACATTATGCAGTTCTATTCTAAAATCATCTTCATAATATCCTATAAGTCTGTGATTCAAGTGATTCCTGAATTTATGAAGTTTATGCTTTTGGAGCACTTTCAGAACTCAATCCACATATTTATCTACATACTCATTTCAAATGTTGTGAGAATTCAAATATAGTTCTTGAAATCATGACTTCTGGACTCTAAGATGTTTAAAGAAAAAGTTCTGTTGATTTGGCAGAATTTGCAGAATGTACAAGAGCACAGGGAGTAAAAATACTACTTTTATAAACAATTTTTTTTGAACCTTATAATGTACCTTATACTGTTTTTTGAATGAATATGCTTTCCTTTAGCTTCACTTATGGTTTAGCATATGATCTATTAAGCACTAGTTACATGTGTCACTATAGAAAACATGACAAACTCTTTTCACATGCAGATATAAAAAAATTTCTATGATTGCCCCCAAAAGCTGTTATGGGTTTCTGGGGCAAAAAGCTTTTCGATGGCATTTGTCTGACTTTCTGTTTTTGTATTAAAATAGCTTTTGAAACATAGTTTAAAATTTATCTTTGTTCCTATTTCATATCATTTCCAAACAAATTCCTTTGGGGTTAGGAACAGCATTCAGTCATCATTTAAGAGCCAACAATGCAAGTTTCCATGTCACAACATTCTTTCTTAATGGATTGTAGAAGCAATACAATGCAATAAATTAATTATGAGACGTTACTTTCGGCAGTAGAACCCAAAGTTTCCTAAAGAACTCCATTAGCTGGAGACAGCAATGTGTCTTTGTAGTATTTAATCAATGCAGACTTCCTTTCATTCTGTTTCCTCTTTTCAGTCAGTATAATTGCTAACCACTACACTTTGTAGTTTGATACACCTCTTCTTTATCTGTTGTGTATTTTGCAGAACACTTGCAGTTCTTTTAAAGCCCAGAAGCAACTAAAACCAGAAATAACTAGAATTATGGGTAGTCCTTTGAATATCTACATAAGTTTTGTTAGCATTTCACACAGGGAAGTCTGAAAATCTTTCATATCTCTAGAGCTTTCTTCTACTTTGTTTTTTGTGGACAATTTGCATCTTTACAGTCTTACCTGCACATGCTCACCCAAGAGGGCTAAAGTGCTTCATGGTGTTTGCCATTGTGCTTCTGTAACCTTCATCTGTAGAAAGTGCCTTTGTTCACAGAGACTGATTTTTCTGTATTTCTTTTTACTGAGCAAGATCTGAAGTTTAATTATCAGTCATCAAATATTAGGCTTATTCTTCTATGCTTACAACTATATATCTTTCAGCTACCATTTTCCCTCTCAAGCAAGAGGCAGCTCTGCCTTTTCCTGTCTAGCAATATCAATGTCTTTCACACTGGTGGAGTTTAGTATGGCTGTATGTAACATCTCTACAGGCAAGAGCATTTATTGCATTTAAAGAAAATAAAAAGAAAATAAACCAAAATTATTTAACCAAGCTGTTCTCAAGATTCACCAGATCCTAACACATGTTCCTTGATGTCAGATGGTTACCAGGTGACAGTGCATTTCTGTCTTTTGTGCAATAGAAAGAACATAGATAGGCAATTTGGGCTGGAAAATGAATCTTTAGATGGCTGAATTACAAGCAGTCCGCTATCCCTTCAGTTCAAAGATATAAATCCAAAGTGTACTGAAGCTAATGCACTTGCAGCTGTGAAAAGTACCTATGTGGCAGGGGATTAGAAGGAATAAAACCAAGGCAGTCACTCTATAAGGTTCAGCACAGGCTCAGGAATCCATCTAAATAGGAAGTCTTGTAATACCACAGACTAAAATGCCACTGGATCAAGTAATATTTTATTTATGGATTCAGTGGGCTTGATGTAGACTTTTGATCTGTCAAAATGGGTGCAGCCTGAGAACAAGAGTTTGGATGTCTGTGTCTCTGAGTACAATGCTGTTTTATTAGTACTGCAAACTGCATTTCACATCCTAATTTTGTACAGGTTTCACTGTATGCAATCTCTGGTTTTTGGTTTGTCTTTTTTTTTTGTGTCTGTTTTGTTTTGTTTTGTTTTTATTCAGAGCTTGACTTTTAGTAATTAACATTATTTTTCTGATAACTAGCACATTAAATGAATTAACGCAGATGGAATTAATGGAATCTCTTAGTTACTTAACCTGGACTATCTTCTAGCACAAAAGTAAAATTAGTTTCATTAACTGTGTTTACTATATGCCAAAAATGGAAGACGAAGTTTCTTGCATTTTACAGTTATGCAAGCATAACAGAAACTATTTTTAAAAAGTAATATCGAATATCTATTACACAAAAGTGCAATTCCATAGGTAATGGAAAACTGTGGAACAGGTGAGTTGATTTTCAGGTTCCAGCAAGACCTGCAAAGGAAAATAAATGAGGACTGAAGAAAACAAATAAAAATACCCATGAAAGTCATGTATTGATTACATTTAGAAATTAGGAATTAGAAAAGTTTCAAGGGAGAATTGCAAGTTTAGTTTTCTTGGAAACCAATACATAAGGAGTAATACTGAACATGGTTAAGAGAAGTATCAGAGTAAATTATCCAGTGAGGCAGTGAAAGGAAGGAGATGTCCATGTCTTAGCCACTGTTGTGAGTGTTGAAGTCTTCCTGGTTCAGACCTATTCCCTGCTTATTACATTCTCTGTTTGGTAACTATTATGTTAACCCAAAACCTACTTTTGTCTTTACATTCTATTGTTCTTCAACCACTGTGTATCTCCCTGTCTTTCTGGATATTTTTCACAGGATTCTATTTTTATCCACTTGGTTGCTTTTTTTCTGAAGTTGTTTCATCTTATGCCAAAGTACTGTTTACATTATACTCTATTTTTGTAACTATTTCATGCAGGCAGTTCTAATTCTTTCAAATGGTTCTGAAGCTGAATGTTCTGATCCTGTTGTCATCTGTTGTATATAACCGTATTTCCATTGAATTTGATGGGTTATAGCAATTTTTGGCAGCTGACAGAAGTAGCTTTTCTATACTGAAAAATACTGTTGATTTATAAGAGAATCACAAATACCCAGTGCTTACAAAATTGAGTTACTCCTCTGAAACTAATACACTTCAATAAAACAGTGTTATTATTTCAGATCGTTTTATATATTCATAAAAAAATGACAAATAAAATTGCTAACTACAAGCTGTAGTTTTCATCTTTTAATGGTACAAAGAAAACTTTCAAAGTAAACATAAATGAATGGATTGTTCTGTTAAACTTTTAACAATAGCATGTGATTAGAATTACTGTCTAGCATACTTAGTAGAATGATTTGTGCCTAATCTGCTGGAATGTATAATGATCAGATGCATCGATAATAGCAGCTTGGTGTATGTAAAATGAGAATCAGTCCTGAAAACATCAGTCTATGAATTTCCTATTCTGACATCTTTTGTAAATCAACATATTAAACACCACAAGTCAATTCATGCATTAAATTGGCTTGGCTACCTAACTCAGCTGATAATTTTATTTATTAGAAAATGTTGTTAGCCATATTATTTACACACACAGAAAAAAGGTAAATGTGGCTGGGAAAGAGTATCCAGTTCAAAAACAAAACGCAGAATTTCAGCAATGTACTATGCATATTTTTGAGCATGTATTGGGTTTTTGTGGCAAGATTTTTATATTGGAGGTGCTCCTTGGGTGGCTTCTGTAAGAAGCTCCTAGAAGTTTCCTCCATGTACAATAGAGCAAATGACAGCTGGCTCCAAGACTGACCAATGACTGACCAAAGCTGATCCCATCAATGGTTGTGATAACATATTTAAGAAGGGGAAAAACTTCTGCACAACAGCAATCAGAAGAGAAGAGTGAGAAAATGTGAGACAAACAACTCTGCAGGGGAAGGAGGTGCTTCAGATGCCAGAGCAGATACTCTCCCATGGCACACGGTGAAGACCATGGTGAGGCAGGATGTCCCCTTTCAACTCATGGAGGTTAATGATGGAGCTGGTTTTGCTGGCAGGACTTGTGAATCTGTGAGGGACCCATGCTGTAACAGTCTATTCCTGAAGGAATACACCCTATGGAAGGGACCCAAGCTGGAGCAGTTTGTAGAGCTGTAGCCCATGGGAAGAATTCACATTTGGAGAAGTTCATGGAGACTGACTCCCAGGGGAGAGACCCCATGCTGGAGCAGGGAAAGGGAGTGAGGGGGAAGCAGAGACAGCAACACCCATTCCTTGTCCCTCTGCCCCAACTTGCCCAATTGAGCTGAGGAAGAAGGGAAGGGTGGGGGGAACTGAAGATTTGATTTTATTTCTCATTATCCTACTCTGATTTGATTTGTAATAATTAAATTAATTTATCTGAGTCCAATCTGATTTACTCATGACAGTAATTGCTGAGGGATCTCTCCATGTCCTTATCTCACCCTGCAAGTCTTTTGTCACATTGTTCTCTCCCCTGTCCAACTGAGGAAGGGAGTGATAGAGTGGCCTGGTGGATGCCTGGTGTCTAGCCAAGGTTAGCCCACCACAGAGCATTTCTGTGTTGAAAGTTGGGTTTTTATTTATTTCTAAATGAACTTTTAAAATTAAAATCATTTTACTGACATTTTTTAAATCTCAAAATCACAAAAAATATTTATATAAGATGTTTTATTTTTTCTTCTTTTGCTTGTTTCACAAACAAAAATTCCAAATTCACAAACAAAAGTTTATTTATTCAGGCTGGACATCCTGGTTCCTATACTTCTCTATATTCAAAACCAGTTTATCCGTCCAAACTATGTTTATTTGTATAAATTGTGCAGTGTGTTTGCAAATACCCAAACCACTTGTTCTCTGAGCTACTGCCAGTGAAACAAGTCTTCATGAACAAAGCCTGATAATTCTGGCAAGCATCATTTGATAGTAACTGATGTCCCTTCTTCACTATACTAGTAATGAGCACTTTTCATAATACATTACTGTTTTGCCCTTTCAGGTGAGCCAGCCAACACTAAGTAATTATGAAGCAGGTAAATTCTGTTTTTCAATCAGCATCTGCTCCCTCTAATAGTACCAGTGACCTCCCTTGGATGAAAGAGGTCTGATCTCTGTAAAAGTTCATTAAATACCCTGGGCCAAAGTCAAGCCAAGTCAAATTAAGCAGGCAAAATACTCCATCTGGAAAATGTTTAAGGAAACTGCGTGTGTCTGATTACTTTTTTTCCTGAATATTTCCCTCTTCTGTCTTACCCAGACCCATTCATGCTCCCATGCAACTTCATGGCAAAACTCCATGGCAGAATAGGGTCCACAGTATTCTCTGAGTAGTAAACATGAATTATATTTACACTGTCCCGTAAGTGACATTTAAGAGGATAAAGTAGTATCGGCATCCATGTAAATCGCCAGAGAACCATAAAGCCTGAACTGTAGTTTGGAGGCAGAGCTTTAGTGTGAACACTTAAAATATCACAATGAAATCCTATTTAAAAAAAAAAAAAAAAAATTGTGACTATCTACCACCCATACAGCTCTTTCCTATGCAGAATAACAGAAGTATGTCCATCATTTTCAGAGAGAAGACTGTTAGCAAGGTAGATAACCAGAGTTATAATTCCTGAAAGGTAACTATAACAGTTTATGCTCCTCTTTCTCTGGGAAAACAATTCCTGGGTCAGCTGGTTTCTCTAGCATAATCATTAAGTTTTGTGTAGAAGCAAAGCCTGGAAGCAACTGAATGGAGAAGACAAGGGGAACAGTTCAGCATAGCTCCTTGTCTGGATGGCTGCCCCTTGCACAGGTAAGTCTTCTATCACGGGGCTTCATGCCATCTTGTTCTCTGCCAGCCACTCCTGCAGCAGTGCCTTAGCTCCCGCCTGTCTTTCATGGCCATGTTTTGCCCTGCTCCTCTCACTTGCTTTTTTAGCCACTGCTAGGGATGGACTCTCAGGTAGCTGTGTGCACCATGAGTTGTTCCAGTCTTTGCTTAACCATCTTCTGTCTCAAGACATACTTCTCTCTGCTAAGTGATATCCTGTTGGGTGACCCCTGAGTATCCCAAAGTCTACCTGTGCTCTGCTAACTATACATCACACCCCTCCTTGTACTGCCATCCATTCCTCCTTCTCTCCCTGCTCCACTACTTGCTAAAACAGAAAATATTTTAATTTCAAATGATATGCAAATGGGGGTTTTGACCTTTGAAAACCATCCTGATTAGTAAAACTGCTTTAATAGGTGTAACATTTCCCAGCAAGAACAGTCAAGTAGTAATGAGTGTGTCATTTTATTTACTGATTGGTTTTGGTTTGGTTTGGTTTCTTCTCTGTGCGTGTTCATTCATACACATTGGATGTAACCCAGACAGAGTAATAACTTTTAGTCACTTTCAATTAATCTGTTGATCATTTTGATGTTGATCTGTTGATCATTTGTTGAGCAGTTGTTGATCAGTAAGCAATAGCACTACACAAGGGCCTTCAGGACGAGGATCACACTCTTTGCTAAGGTTCAATCTCAAATATATGATGCTATGCCTTGGTGGTGCAAGTATGACTACCGTCAGGTTTGTGGTATACAAGAATCAAACACGTACTGAACGTGATTTAAATTTACTCAGTTCCTGGAAGTAGCACTTGCTGCGTGGTTATCTCCACAGTGTACAAGAGCTATCTAAGTTCTATCTCCCAACAAACTGTTCTGTACCCAAGATATAGTTTTGATGCCTTCTCAAATAGCCAGCTTGTGTCTCAAACAACAATAACACAACAGTGCCTCAAGGGCAGACAGCAACCAGCTTACTTGTAATTCTACTTGGTCTGCTCAGATATGGGTGTTCAGGGATTTATGTGTCTCAAATCTTCTCCACCTTTCAATCCTCTTCTTCCCCTGAGACTGCTCACACTTATGCAATGGAACACAAGCCAAGTTTTATCACAAATATAGACTGAAAAAATTCAAAAGGCAGTTGGGTTACTGTTTGTGTTAACTCCTAGCAATAGTTAAAATCATAGAATGGTTTGGGTTGGAAGGGACCTTAAAGATCTTCTAGTTCCAACATTCTTTCCATTTGGAGAGACATCTTCCCCTAGAACAGGTTGCTCAAAGTCTCATCCAACTTGGCCTTGAGCAATTCCAGTGATTTAGCATCTGCAACCTCTTTGGGCAGCCTGTTCCAGTGTCTCACCACCTTTATGGTGAAGAATTTCTTCCTAATTTCTAATCTAAATCTACCCTATTCCATTTTGAAGCCATTATCCTCATCACTACAAGCCCTTGCAAAAAGGCCTTCCCCAGTTTTCTTGTAAGCCACCTTCAGATCCTGGAAGACTACTATAAGGTCTCCCCAGAGACTTCTCTTCACCAGGCTGAACAAGTCCAACTCTGTCAGTCTGTCCTTGCAGGACAGTTGTTCCAGGACCCATCTTCATGGCCTTCCGGACTCACTCCAACAAGTCCGTGTCCTTCTTGGACATTAGAGTATTAATTATAACACCTATAATATACCACTCGTATCTCATCCAGAATCAAAAAGTTATTTTAAGTAAAATCCCTAGTTAAATTGGTATTGAATTTACTATGACAGATAATATACTATGGAATTAAAAAAGCTCATAGTGAAAGTCCATAGTTAAAGCCTGGGCAATTCAGGTTTAATAATGAGATAAACTGGCTCTATTCTGTCTAGCTATGAGAGTGTTACCAAATGAGTAATCTAGATTTTTTCTCCTTTTACTCTAATAGAAGCATTATAAAGCAAGATACTGAAGAGTAATTGAGCTTCTCTTCATTAAGAGCAAAATCTTTGTGGCTAATGAACTAAACCAAAATAAATAATAGTATTTCATTGCATTTTTAGTACAAAAACTCTCATTACATGCATTTTATTTTGACAGCCTATTTTAACGACATAATTTGGTATTAGGAAAGATACAAAAGCTATATATGGCCAACAGACAAATATTTTTTCTTTCAGATGTTAAATAAATGGGTCCATCTTTCTTTTGTGTCTCTTTTAAGATAATTAAAATGTTAGGAGGCATTTATCTAGCTCTAATGTTCATGGTTATATGTGTTATTGCTAATTAATAGCATTAAGTATCTGAGCAGAATGGCCCCTCCAGTGCAAAGTAAACAGAACTCTAAAGTCACTAAACCAGGGAATTGAATACATCCAAGCAGAATGAAAATAACAAGTAGAAGCTGATGTTGTTCTGTTGTGAAGATTTTTTTTTTCCTGTAAAAAAGATTTTTGAGTAATGGGTCTACAAATTTGTAGGACTATGCTCCAATGTAATGGTCTCAGTGGTTTATTTATCATGTTACATTAGTAGGATGAAAGCAGTTTTCAGAGAGATTAAGTTGCACAGAATGGTCACAGGTGGATAAGACATAAGGAGCTACCAAAATCAGGTTTCTAGGGATAAATCAGTTGTCAAAAGCATCAAGTGAGACCTGTGCTCAGCAATCAAAACCAGAAGAATCCACACCTATTAGCTGTAAGTAATGTTAATAGCAATAGACCTTTTACAGCAATAATAAAATGAAAAAATTGAAAAGAGTTGTATGAGCTGTTCAATACCAACCCATTACATAGAATATAATTCATTATTCAAGAAACAATTTTCATTTTAATTTCCCTCTAGATTTAAAGAATTGTAAGAAAACATTAATCTTCAACCTCAAGATTACCATTTTTAATATTAAGATTTATACAAATGTTGCTTTGCAATTTCTTCAGCTCACACATCACAGAATCACAGAATGGTAGGGGATGCAAGGGACCTCTGGAGATCATCTAGTCCAACACCCCTGATGGTGAAAATTAATCTAGAACAGGTCGCACAGGATCCATAAGTGCACAGTTAATTTTGTGTCTTCTGACTACAGAAAAATAAAACCCTAGACTCTTAAGAAAACTAGGCCTGTCCATCATTCGAGCTACTTCCACAAAAGTTCTATGTTAAATGTTGGTATTATCTACAAGAGAGCTCTCAGCAAAAGGTCTTGGGAATTCCTGATCACTATTAATTTTCAGGAACATCTCAAAGAAATTGAATGTGACAGCTGTGACAGATTATGGATATCAAAGAACTAGTGATACAAAATCACAGTGCAACAAGTAGTTGGACAACTTCGATATACTTGCTTTATGAAGTTTTATTGAGAGCATTGCTTTCTAAAATTAATTGAGATATGTTGCAGCTCAGATGCACAGACAAAAATTGCTTATGTGAAAACCTACCTAAAATAACCAAAATCTTTTCTCACTCTTTTACCTCTTGCCCTAAAATGTTTTATTATCTCTACCTCAAAATCCCCAGTTAGGATACTTTACCAAATATTATCAGAGATGTGTCCTTCACGTGGCTCATCATCTTCTCTCTTTGAAGTCATTAGTATAACTTTTAAGAGCCAGACTGTGTATCTTAAGACCCAGCTAACTCAAAGAGCATAAACAGCTTTAAAACAGATGTCAGATGTAATCATTAGAAGAGCCAGCTTCTTCCACAGAATGTATGCTTAGCAATGATATAACAAAGGCTCTGTCTCTTAAGAAAGTGGGTTTTGATTTCTGGAGAAATATATTTTCGGGTTAAGGCATCAGTACCACCTTTTATTTCTCATTAATCATATATTTATCTGTGAGAACCAGATTCCAACAAAGACTACACAGTTTGGATTGTATCTATTGCTCAGTGAGAATATTTCTTGTCTCTCACAAAGAACTGTTCAAGTGCATAAACAAATTTCTGTGCCTTTCCCTGTGGACCAATGTCTATCACAAAGCAACATGTGCTAAAGAATGTGCTGCAAAACTATCTTCATATTTTTCCTCTTCCTGGCAATAAATTTGTCCACTTTGGGGAAATACATCCAACATCTTCAAAGTCACTGTTACTCTCACAATAAACATTTGGAGATGTCATGCTACAAACACGCAACTGGCAGGTATTTTGTACAATAACCTGACTAATATAAAAGAAATGAAAACAGTACTGAATATACCTTCTCTACTATTTGTAAGTAAAGAATTTAGCCAGAATGACATTAGAGCAGCCTTCTTAAAAGTTCTAGTCCTGCTAAATGGAACATTAGAAGCTCAAAGTATTAAAAACCCTTCCAATCCCTAACATTCTGCAATTCTATGAACAACTTGGAGGAAAGTCTTTAGTACCTAGAAAATGTCATTACCTTGTGAAATATGCAAACAAGATTTAAAACAAACAAACAAACCAAACCAAGCAAAACAACAGTGGAATTAAGCTAACCTGGCTCTTTGTCTTGCTTTTAGGTATGTTGCCCAGCCCTCAACACATTTACAGAAGTGAAAGCCACCCTTTAATCTTCTTTAGAGATAGCTGGTACCACATTCCTTGAATGTTCAGTATAGAATTACTCCTAAGAACACAGTTCCTTTCTCCTGTGCACCAGTTGTGTAATTCCAGTGTCCTCAAGGGAGTTTTCTGTGGTATAAACACATTTGTGGGAGCAAAGAGAATTCGGACTTCAGAGTGCTTGATGTTACAAGATAGATTTGTTTGTAATTGTGTTTGTACATGAACATCTTGTATATGCTACCCACTAAATATGAAAAACAAGCAATAGAAACATGGCAAATCAATCAAACTAAACATGTAATCCTAATATAACAAGAGTATACCTTGAAAAAGAGATAAGTTCAAATGTAAATATAGAGCAAATACTGATAGAGGCATAGCAAACCAATTTGCAATAGGAGATATATGTAAAATCTGGCAGCACAGAAAAGCAAAATCAATTATAAAAAATCGATTACTATTTATAATTAACAGTTACAAAAAGGCAAGAATATTACAAATTCTTTTACATTCATTTCTGAAGGAAGAAAACACTCTCCTTCCTCTCCAGAATGTCCGAAACAATAAATTGATAGTTTTCTAGACTGTACACCATAGTTATAGTCAAACTGAAACATAATGACATGCAAGGTTAAAAAAAAAAAAAGTCTAATACTGTGACATTTTAACTTTTTGCCTTCACTAATAGCAGTAACTCATTTCAGGGCTGTAACTCATTTCAGGGCTGTATAAAGCTTAATAATTATGGCAGTACGTGCAGCACAGAAATGTTCTGCTCATATTCATTTTTACTCCAGCCATATTCTCTTTCCCATTCTCCGACAAAGCAGATTTGTGTGTTTCAGCATTGGCTTTGAACTATCAAAACAGAATTGTCTGAAAGTAAGGTCTTTCTGTCAATGATACAGTTTTGTCCCTGACCAGATTCAAGAAGCTGCTTAGTGCACAAGAATAAGACTTTTGTCTTTTTGCATGCAAAACCAGTTAACCCACTATTATACAGACCTATATCACCTTCAGGAAGCCCTTCTGGAATTCCCTGGAAGGAATTTTGCCTCTAACAGTTATTTCTTTAAGAATTATTATAAGCTACCCTTGCAAATATGGCATGTTCCTCCCAGTCACAGCAGGTTTCACTGTCCCATTTGAGGAGGTTATTGTGCTAACCTACATATGCATAATAAAATGTGTAGTAACAGTATACAGAACTGTGCTGAACAAGTTTCGGGGCAAGGAAAACAGAACAAACAAACAAACAAACCGTACGAACAGTTCTGTTTTGTCAGTCTTTTCTTCATTATTTTACAGTTTCATTTTTTAAATACCATATTTGTGCTAAAACTGTATTAATCAAGAATTGGCCACTGAAACTTTAATCACCTCATCACTGGAGAATATTAAACAATGAAATACTTTAGCACATTGTTAGCTTTATAACTGTGAAGATCCGAGATTGAAAAAATAACTATAAAAAAACTTCCAGCAACAATAATTAAAAATGAAAGACCACATCTTTTGAGAGCTAAATATTTCCTAGGAATCACTCAAAATATAAATGGGAAGAAATTATGTGAGTATGCAGTTAGTATACCTGTGTGCAGTCAAGGTAAATGGAATAAAAATCACATTAGATGAGCATTAGAAAGTGACAGGGTTACCTTGCAAAGAGACACCTGCAATGTGGTCCTCCAGCTGATTAAGGAACACAATAACTTTATGTAGAAGTTATTACATTTCATTGCACCATATGGCAGTAAGGAAGAGTACAACATATGGAAATTCACGCAAAGAAAAACATTAAAGAAGGAATAGTAAGTGTGCGGAGGCATTGTGTATATCTGTTTTTAAGGAATCATTTTGAGTCACTGTCTGTACAGACCAGTACAGAGGGAGGTCAGCACTCCTCTTAAATTTATCTGACAGACTTTTTGATGCATCTGTCAAGTACTAGCTTCTTGTGGCACTCAGATCAGGCCATTCATTATCACTGCTTTGAAGATGATCATGGAAAGTTGTTTGATTGGGATAATTTGTCATCCTTTTCTCCTGTCCCATATTTTCTCTCTTCTCTCTCCCTCTTCCTCTCCACTGGTAGCAGCTGCCTTTCCTGCACTAGCCTTTTACCTGGTCCCTATCCGCAAGCTCACAAGTGCACTGAAGATTTGAGGCAGACATGTTTTAATGAATGTTTTATACATATGATAACGCCATGTTGCACTATAAAGAATTTCAGCTTTCAAAATGAAGTGATGAGTTATTTTGCATATCTCTCCTGATCAATCACTGTCCAAGTAAAAATGGATTTTATTTTAAAATTACACTTGAAAATATTGACATCTCCACAATAAAAGACTGCTGTTTGAATACCTCTGAATATGAATTTTATTGATAAAAAGGGCAGCATTTCAACTGATAGTATTAAAAATGTTTACTAAGGTATTGGATATAATACGTATTTGACTAAAGTTCTTGCAGCTATCCTTATTGAAATGGAATTTCATATAACTGCAAAAATCCATTTAGCAGACCCCTGTTAAGGTGAGGTTCTTTTTCTGTGTAGCAGCATTCTCTGCTGAGGGCAGTGTAATGAATAAATATATTTTCCTTACTATGATAGCATTGATAAGCCAGAAGTCCATACACAGCCAATAAAGCATCAGTTCCTGCTGAAGGATTTAATCATGTTCACTCACATGAAGGAAGGAATATAGGAAAATGACATAACATATAAATGCAATGTATTTTCTCAATTCTCATATTTCTCCGATTCCTTTAAATAAATTTTTTAGCAAGAAAATGAAGACAAATAGGAAGAATTAGGAAGTAGGGAAAAGTGTTGAAAAAGAACAACTTTTATAAATTGAACATAGACAATTTTAGCATAAAGCAATCAGATTATTTATATCCTAATAAATCAAGAAAATGTGCTACTGGATTTATTTGGCACTGAAAATTATGCTCCTGATTCATTCAAGGACATAACATTTGAGCAGCAGAAATCATCCCATCATATGTGATAAAACAGAGAAACCTGAGTAATAGAGAATAGGAGGAAAAAGATTAAGAGAGTGAGAGGGAGGGAGTGGGGAGGAGGAAGGAAGAAATGACAGGAGGGAGGGCAATCATTGGTCCTGGTAAATGCTCCTTTTAGATTTGCCTTCTCTAAAAGCAAAACATGTACATGGGGCAAACCTTGAACAGATATTTTAGTCATAAAACTATCCATAGGTGGCAGAAACAATATTTTTCCCATGTAAGGCTTAGAGGAACAAGATTTCAAAGCCTATTTCAACAGCCCAAGCTATTCATTTTTACACTTTGGAGATTAGCCAGTTCCTAAAATTGAGCACTATATGTAGGGATTACCTCACCCCTGTTGACAAGCTGCCAGCACTGTTGGTAAGAAGCTGCTTCATGACTGCAAAATATTTTTAAGATGGGGAAAGAGAGTAACTTTAAATCTGAAACAATCAATTCCTTTTCCTTTTCTATTGGCAGCATATAAGTACCTTAGTTTCAGTTTTGGTCATGACATACATGTCTAAAAAGGATAAATTAATTGTTGTTTCCAGGTCCATATTGAAGAAATGAGAGGGGAAAATATCCTGAATTTATCAATGATTTCTGTACGCTTCTGGTTTTCCACAAGCAAAATGCTCTTTTTCAGCATCAGGGGAAATATGTACACACAGCAGTCACCAGTATGAAAGCCACACACATACATATATATGAAAGCTCATCTTGAAAAGAGGAAGAAATAACACCCATAGCAAGGACTTTATCATATCTGAAACTGTGAAATAAGAACTCAGGATCTGTGATGACTTTTTACTGCCCTCTCTTCAGACTACTCACCTTTCATTTAATTTGGTGTACAAATTAGTTAGATCAAATTTAGTCCAGTTATGTCAATTCAGGCTGCAATTACAACTCCCATGTTTGTAAAAGGACTTGAGCTTCTGACTGACAATTATTAAAAACAAAGATTAGTTCATGGAGTATTGGTAATTGGGGAATGAGAAGAAGTGAGACAGCTACAGCCCTAGAGAATGTTCATTTGCTCTCAAGTCTCTGATGGGTTGCATTAGAGACTGGAGGTAACCTCCAAAGAGTGATTGCTCCTGGCTTTCTGAAGCTGATGTGTCAGATTCTCCTGGCTGGGTTCTGGCCAACCATCTGTCAACAGATCTTGCCTTGTTTAGCCTAGCAAAACAAAAGCTGAGAGGGAATACAGTCACTCTCTATAAACACTTCAGGGATAAACAAGGGAGAGGAATAAGAACTATTTAATCTAAGGGACAATGTTGTCATGAAAGCAAATAAAAACAAACTGGCCATGAATAAATTTTGGTTAGAATTCAGAAGGCCTCCTGCAGAAGTGCAGTTCCAGAACAGCCTTCCCATGGCTGTAATGGGCTTTAAACAACTTCAGGATTTTCAAACTTGGAAATCACTCCATTTATGAAGATAATTTTGTGATATCATCTCTAAAACCAAAGTAAAATTTAGGGTCTTCCTTCTAAGTCTGTTCCTTCAATAACACTGGTTACAAATGCAAGCTTATTACCCAGGAAGTGTATGTTCTTAAAATAATGATGTCTCCTCTGTACCAAAATACCACCAATCATTACTTCCATTCATTCTGCCACAAAACAGCTTTGCAAAGACATACAATTATTAGTCTTGCAAGACTATTAACTGGATGCATTTCCGAATATACAGCTTTGAACTCTGCATAATCTAATTGGTTTACTTCAAATTGTAGGGAGCAGCTGAAGCAAATTAAAATTACTTTGGCTGCAATTATGAATTTTGTCAGGTAAGTGGCATTCCAGCTCACCTTGCGCAATTGGTGATGCTGTCACAGGTAACTAAATACCACCTTTAATGCAGATCCAGAGGGACTTTAGAGGAGCTTCTATGTCATATGCCCAAGAAATATGTGTAGCATGATCCAAAATAATGACTATGGAGACTGCAGGGAAGATGTGCATACCATTAACTTCCTAGGTAAATCCTAACTCAACTATGAAACCTCAGTCTAACTCGCAAATCCATCCATCCTTGAGAAAATCTGTCATTAAGGTAGAACTCCAACACTCTATTTGCAGGTTGGCTGCTGGTAGACTCACATTGCAGAACTGGATGCATCTGTTAGTTTTGTGCCGTAGCAATGTTGTTGCTGTGGTAAAGGTTGTTGATGCTTCTAGGATTTAATAAGGATCTGAGATTATTTGAGCTAAAAAATTTTCTTTTGTCATTATTAATATTAAATTATAGCATTTGTATTATGTGTATGATATCTGTATTCTTGTTACTCTGTACTTCTCCAGACCTATCTTTCTGTTTAGTGCTTAGTGTTGAAGAAAGGAACACAGTACACAGGTAACTACACACAAAATCACTGTACAAAAATCAGAGGATGAGACCAACACATCATCTTAAGATAACATCTTAAGAAATTATGTTATTAATTCGTCAGGCATACCCTTTTTCTTCAAAAATCTTCTATTATAGTATTAATGAATTATCTAGGATCAGCCTTATGTCCATATTTTACTTTCACTATGAATGATTTGTTATACTTCTCTAACAGAAATTTAAAATTACCAGTTGGCTTATTGTTAGTGGGAGTTTCGGCCTGTCAAGCCCAAAGCTTCATTTCCTAATGAGTCCCTTCCAGTTATGTTTTTTTTCAGTTATTACAGAGTAGAATCACTGCTGGTGAATCATATATATTAATAAATTATGTTAACAGGGAATGACTATAATAGATTAGCTATGGTGACACTATCTTAATTTAAAACCTAGGAAGAAACCTTATTTTGAAGCCAATTATTTCTAAAACATTACTGTATCAACATATGTATCACATACCTACACACACGTATCTGTAAATCCAAGTACATATGCAAATTATATTTGTATTTAAGTATAGCTAAGAACAGTGAGAAATGCAATTGAAAGCTAAAATGGCTGGGGAATGAAGTGTTGCACCAAGTTCTTCTACTTAATAAGCTGTGTCATTTACTCCTATGCATCTCACCTCCATTCCGTGAGACCCTGAATGTAGAATTGTTCAGGTGACCAGATATGGCTGTTTATAAACCTTTTATAGTATACCTGCACTTATTCTACAATATAGCACCTATGTTAGAGGGAAAAAAGGAAAACCACAATACTTTTTTTTAGGGAAATAAACATAGAAATCACAATCCTTAACGATCATAATCCTTAATGTAACATAAAATGGTTTTACACACACAGGACAATCACCATCATAGAGGAAAACATAGATATTGCTGGCTAGTTTGGAATCTCTACTTCCTGTTACCAGACTTATCCAAAAGGTAATCTGGGTGTGCTTTCTTTGCCTTGGACAAAATGATAAGAGATGCAGAGCTAAATCTTGCCTGTTCTTGGCATTGGTCTAGAACAGGAGGGAAGGAAGTTTTACAACTAGTGATGAATATCTGAAACAGTTCAAAGATTTGAGGTGCTATGATACATCTAAAGAAGGTATATCTCTGTCCAAAGAGAGGCTGAGGAAGTTAGATGTACATAACTGACATTTCTTGTGGTCACTGTTGTGATCTTTCATATAGAAATCATCTTCATTGATGAGCTACATATGTGAAATACTTTCATATCTTTTTTTATTTATTCAATATGGAGGTATGGAAGAAGAATTGCCACTTCCATGAAATAAGAAAATAAATTTTTATACATGTTCTTTGCAATCTCTTGTTCTGATCCTGAAAAGGAATTTTTCATAGAAAAATCTTGCAGCTGACTAGACTTCTTTTACTTTATTTACTGTGACAGTCATCCTGTAAAGTTACATTTCATGTACACATAACAATATTTTTGTAGGAGATAGCAGCCACCAGCTAGATACTGATGCAGAAAGCACTGAATGTAGAGAGAAAATGATGGCTAGCATTTCCTGGCCAGTGTTACCTCTTAATGGAAGTCTGTAATAGCTGCTCAGAATTTCATTTTAAGCCGATGTTTCTCTTTAGTCATCAAATCAGATATACTCTAGAAAAGTATTCATCTGCTGTACTACTACTAATTGCTTTTTCAGCTGGCAGGTGAAAGTTATACTGCTGACACCGTTAAAACTCGAGTTAGAACTGCTAGAATAAAAAAGATGAATTAGAGTTTGACCAAAGCACTTTCAGATACAAGTAACAAAATCCAACATGACTGTCTCTCATCGCACTTAAGATGTTTGCTGTTGACCTTCTTTGGTGAGTCACAAAAATACTCTATTTAAACATTGTGTCTCTCATAGGAGCTAAAAGAGTTGGAAGCTGGGTTCAGCAAGAACTTCATACTTGAACATAAGTTGACTTGAATTTACCTATAGGATTCTCATTTGGAAATACAAGCAAAATCACTTTTTGTAGTGTTAATTAACATGCAGCTATCTGAACTCATTATTAAAATTTGAAATATCAAATAGAAAACAAGTGAAGCTAAAGGTGGTGTTTGGAGTCAGTTGAAGACATCTGACATTTCGAAGTGACTGATGAAAATGTGAAAATAATTTTTATCACTGTAATGTGAATCCCACTTTTATCTACCTGTGCTGATGGTCCAAGCTTTGGAGAACATGCTCATTGTTAATGAACATTAATATTTTTTTCTTACACAGTCATTATGTAATGAAAAAAATGCAGACAATGCATAAAACATAGTAAAAGGTCTTTACTTCTAGTCCAGAAATTCAGTATTATAACGTAATCCAGACATAGCAGTGAGAACATAAGGCTCTCACTGAGGATGTTTACCAACACCACTGTCAGGTACCTGGGGGGACTGGGGCTCACTCACACTGCCCACAGCCCCGGACCCCATGTCAGCATCTCAGGCCCACCAGCCCCTGCCCCAGAGACACCACAGCAGGGCCAGTCTCCAGCTCACCACAGCCCTGCCCTGCCTGGCCATGGGTCCTGCCAAGCTGGGCCAACCCATGGGCCCATGTCTCCATACTGGCCTTAGGCCATTGCCCTCCCTATGGCCTTGCCCAACCACCCTAGGGCCATTCCTGACCTTGGGCTGGTGTCTTGGCTGGACCTTGGGCCCATCCCATCACCATGATACTGTCTTATGATCTGGGCTCTTGGTCGGCTCTGGCCATGACCTCTGGGTCTGCCCTGCTCCCTTGCTCAGCTGTGTGACTGAGCCCTGCCATCGAGCCCCTGCCCAGACAGCACAGGCACTCATGGCCGCCCTGCTCCCAGGAGCTGCTCAGCCTCCTCCCAGGCAGCTGTGTCATCTCCGTAGCCTAAGCTGTGTAGGAAAGGCCAGAAAATTTACTGCATGGCAGCTCTTACTTTTTAAACAGAGGAGGTATTTTATAGGGTCATTAAATAGTTAAGATAGCTTTTGTTCTACATCCGGTTTAATCCATATGTACAAGCTACATACACACAAGAAACTGGAAAGGACAAATGCTGTTGCTCAGCAACAAGAAACTGGCAAAAGCTCAAATACTCCACATTTTCAGCAGACAATGGCTCTCTGAGCTCAGCAATCAATAGCATTTGATGCAAAGGAAATGCCCAGTTTATCACACTTGCCATCTAATAACACCTCAAGTGTATTTGTGGCTGACATACATAAAAACATATCTGAACTCCAGCTGTTAGAAATATGTATTGAAAATGTCACCCTTTTTTTTTCGCTTGAAAGGCAGTTACAACAACAGAATTTGTTATTTGCAAGTATTCAGTGAATAATTTATGGAAACAAATGTCTCTATAGGTTATTCAAGATATTAAGTTTAACTATTCATGAGCCAGGCTGTTCAAAGACAACACAAGACAATCATAAAAATAAAATCTGAATTATGTCTCTTTTGTTCCAATAGCCTCTTCCTCCATGATTCTTTATACATCACCTTGGTTTCTTGCATAAACAAGTAAGTGCCACATTTAATTTCTTCTGCTACAGGTGTCCTTTTCCTGCTTCTCCATTTTCCTTCAGCCTTTTTCCTTCATGTTCTCTCTTGGCCCTTCCATGATTTCTTTTGTGCTCTTAGGGACCACTAATATCTGTCTAGAAGCTTAGTTTGTGTTATCCCATCCCCATATACAGAAAGTTGTTCCTCTGAGGAAGTGAATTTCTCTCTTGTCACCTGGCAGAGGCAATCATGGCCTCACAAAACCAGAGCAGAGTTGGAGCTAGGAGGTACCAGCCTGTGGCGGGAAGAGCAGGTAATAGTACCACCAGAGAGGATCCATGGAGCTAGGCAAGCTGCCACTGCCACTGCTGGGATACAGCATAGAAATATGCCTTGCAGAATCTGAATTTCCTGGTGTTGAAATACTATGGTGATGAGAATTTCATTACAGAATAATATTCATTGCTTTTCATTTTACTAATAAAAATGTAGGCATCATCTGCTTAATGCTTATTATCCAAATACCACCACAGCAAATCATGGGAGAGAGGTAGAGAAAACACACTAACTGTCCTGCCTTACACATCTATGCTACATCAGGAGGACCCTGTGCCTAGTGCTACTTATTTTCTTCATGGGATATAGAGGAATACGAAACAATTAACTTAGATTAGGTACCTAAATTTAAGAAATTGAAAGTTGGATGCAATAAATCCCCTCCAATTTCAAGAACTGCACTAACAGTCCACAGATTTTAGTTAATTTTTCCACTATATCACATAGTAGTATTTGAAAGAGAGCATTTTTTTTTTTTTTTAATCTTGAAATCAAAATGTGAATTAATGATGAATCAGAATTGCAGGTATTGAAAAAAGATATTAGATACAGGGCTAAGGAGCAATTCTTTTAGGGATTGTCCTGGAAACTTACAATGGTGGAGAATAAACTTTTATAAAATGTTCCAGTGGTTAAAAATAGTTTCCTTATCTGATCTGAGGTATGCTGGGATATGTTTATGTTTAGGTGTACTGGTATGTATTTAATGTAATTTAAGATCAGAATAGTGGAAAAACTTATGTCAATGAAAGAAGAAACAAAAGATGATAGAAGGTTGGCCTTGTGGGGATTATATTTTAATGTTGTGCATAGAATGGTCCTCACAAACATGTTAATGTTTAAAAGCCCTCTTGTTCCTTTTACCTCCGAATATGTAAGATTTCCAAGCCATTCACCTATTGGTTATTCAATTATCAATATTTGTGATATTAGCATTCTGTTAAAACAAATGATATGTTAAAACAAATTATATGTGATCACAAATCAAGCATACTTTGGTTAGTGAATAAGCAGACTGCCTAAAGTTAAAATCTGCAAGATTTGCTACATTTATAAATTCTCTGGAAAGTGCAAATGATATGCAAGAAGTAACCTAAGATAACATTTCTCATGTCTTCATTCTTCCTAAGGTTAAACAAAAGTGTTGTTTACTTCCTTTTATAATGAAAAAAAAACAAAATAAAGCAAAACATTTATATGCAAGACTCTGTGAGCTTTTTTCTTCCTTTCACTAAAACAAAATTATATGTGTCCTGAAAAACGCAGATGTTTCCAACATATGTCTTGAGATTTTGATCCTATATCACTGAATGTATAACCTCAAACAGGCTAGGTCAAAAAGAACAGCTATAAAAAGATCCTTTGAGGGTTTTTTTATTTGTTTCCTGTTATGTGTGTCTTTATGAGTTCTTAACTCATATTCTGTAGTTTTTATTTGCTTCTATAAAGACAGTATGCTTAATAAAGAAGACACATAGAAAACCTTGCAGCTGAAACCCTTAACTACAAAAATCCAGGATATTGTTCTGGAAAAACAATGCAATTAAACCAGGAGATTTGGCAAAGCTGTGATTCAGGGAAAGCACTCAAACATGTCCTTCAGGTAATCCCGGCTTCAGATTTCAATGACAAAGAGTTAGAGTTGAGCCTGATTTGAATCAGGATGAGCAATGAATAAAGTGAAAGTGAAGTCAAAGAAGAAACTTACAAAGCAAAATCCTGCCTGACTTATCTGAATGTAAGAAAGAACTCTTACTGATATTACTTGATTTTTCTTTTCCATTTAGTGCATTTTTTTATTAATTTCTAGAAAACCTAATCTTTTGAGAAAAAAAAAAGAAAAATAATGGAATGGTTTTATTTTTGCACTATTTGTTCCTGAATCTGCCAATGCTACCATTTGTGTTTTCATATGAAATACTATTCTTATGGACTGCATGAGAATACTTTTCAATGTATCTTTAGTTTATGGAAGTTATTTTTAAGATTCAAAAATTGAAATTATATATTTTATTGTATTATTTTATCTATTCTTACCTACTTTGCTTTTTCAGTAATCATTTAGTACCTGAGCAACTCACAAGTTGCAGACTTTTTCTAACAGCATCTTTGTGAACAATAGGAGCAGAACATAACAGTGATATCATCACTTAAGAGTGCAAAATTAAAACACAAAATATTAAGCCTCAGATTCAATAAAAGATTTAGGTACATTAAACAGACTTTATTTTAAGCACTATAATACTATTTCTTTGATACCTGAAATTAAAACAAACAAACAAATAAACCAACCAAAGCAAAGCAAAAAACACACACACACAAAACCAAAACAACAACAAAAATCCCAAACCAACCAACCAAAAAACCAACCAACCAAAAAACCAACCAACCAAAAAAACGAAACCAAACAAAAAAAGAAACACACACACAAAAAGCCACCAACCAAACAAAAACAACAAACAAACAAAAACAACAACCAAACCAAACCCAAACCCAAAACCAAAAACCAAACCAAACCAAAAACCACAAAAAAACCAAAACCCCAAAACCACTCTGAATTAAGCATTTTGGATATAGAGTTGCTGGGACACCTGAGATGGCCAGTGCAAACTTGCCAGCACAGTCAGGAGACAGCTCCCCAGACTAGTTAGGAGACAGGAGGCAGAAGGCACAGACCCTAGCATAGCAACCAAAAATCAGAGGTGTGCCTTCTAGCTAGAGTCCTCTTCTCAAAAGTGCTTCTGCCATATATTCAAAAACTTCTCAATGAAAAGTGGAATGAGTCACAGGTAAATTTTTACTGACTTTACTGGGATTACAATTTGTAATATTCTTCCATAGGATATTGATTAACAAGAACTATTATGCTCCAGTTACACAGATAATATAGAGCTACTCTTCAACAAAACTCAGTATTGTTCCATCCTTTGCTCCAAAGTATTTACAAATAATTATTTGTGTTAAGAAACATTAACAGCTCCAGAGTCATAGGAAAACTATGGGAGGCATCATCAGCTTCTTTCATTCAATTTTTCATAACTTTAGTTTCCATGACAACAAAAGAGGCAATTCCACAAATCTGGCAGCTCATTATTTGAGACTATTTCCTGTTTTCCCTGGAGAAGAGAGATAATATTTTTTTAAGGCTCTTGTAAGAAATTAATAATTTGATGAATGTAATCTGAAGCAAAAATAATTAAAGTGAAGCCTCACTTTGGAAACAGGATATATTTTGTGAAGAACACTTACTGAGCCTTATATTGGTTCTTTCTCCATTCCCAAATCACTGACTTATGTTACTAATAATTCTTCTATTGGTTTTCTGTGACAAAATCTGACGTAATTTGAACTCTCGCTAAGAAAGAAATACTTGTAAGGTCAGGAAGAAATTGTTTTCTATTTTATTGCCTAAAACACAGCATCCAGAAGAATTCTGCAGTTCCCCAGTCAGTGACTGAAAGTAATGTTGATCTCAGTCATGTGTGAACTGCCATTATGGCAGGAAATAAAACGTTTGAAAATGTAAGATCTCAAGTTCTGCTAAGAATTGGTTTTGAGAGTTGTTTACTCTTATATGTTACATTTGAAAAATCCACATAACGGAAAGCAATTGTCTAAAGAAGGCACAGATCACATTTGCTATTAAAATACAGACAGTAAAACAAGGTTTCTTTGTCAATGACTTGGTTCTATCACTGGAAAAATATTCTCTTAGGAGGGTCATCATTGCAATGAAGAATATGGAATGGCTGCCATATTTTTCACTAATTCTCTAAAAAATGTTCCACATGCAGGCAAGGCAAGAGAAAATATAAACCACTGTGAACATTTGAATCCTGAGATATAAGCTGAAAATTATCTTAAAAGAAGCATTTCTTGTCATTGCCACAATTTAAAATACAATACCATAATACATTAATAGCCAGCTTCAGGATTTGGATCCAAACGGATTCTTCCATGGTTTTTAAAAGATCACACTAGCAGTGATCACACTAGCAGTGATCCTGATGGAATCAGATACTGTAGGAATTTGATATATTGTAGAATTTGATAGATTCTTCACAGTTTTCATATATCATTGCTGAACAATCCTAAAGCATGAAGATAGCCTTATGACAACTTTAGAAATGCTGAAAGCTTGATACTATTGTTGAACAGTAAAAGGATTGCTTGCAATATTGCCTGCATTTTCTAGTTTAGAATAAAACAAGATTAGTTGCACAGAAGGCCTGTTAAATCTGAATTAATCCAAAGCTTCTACTTCCTGGTATTGCATGAGGTCCTTGGATCCTGTAAGTTTTATCTAGGTGTCTAGGTGACTGCTTTTGGCTTGTAATCCATATGCTCATGATGTTCCATGAGCTATTTCTATGGAACTAATGAAATATGACTTAAAAAAAAACCCAAACAACAAGGCCATATACTGTTACGCAGCGATCTGTGTTGGTTTTTTTTAGTTGTTGGGTTTTTTTTGGTTGGTTTGTTTGTTTGTTTTTCCCTGAAGTGTCCTATGCCATCACTAGAAAATTTAATGTTTTTCCCAACTGGACACAAGAACAAACCCCTTCCACACCCTCCATAATAACAATGGTGTGCTGTAGTAGGATTGTAATAAGTAGAAAGTGAAGACATTAGATGATATAAATAACCTCGACAAATATTTTTGACTGAACATATGCTTCATTTTATACTAGCATGAAATGCACTGGTGAATTTAAATCTATGAAGTAGTAAAATTAGCAACTACATAAGTATTGAACTTTGTAGAATTTTGCAGTTTGTTTTTACAACGGAGTTCTGTAAATGTTTTATTGACCTGGTTAAATGCAGAGATACATGTTTATTCAGACTATATATTTGTTAACAGTACTTGGAAATTTACATTTTGGCTTTTTCTCAAGAAAATGTTATTTGGGATGTGCAAAGGAAATCTGGAACCATATGATTTCTGCTAAGATTTTACTTTATTGTTTCTGTAAGGGATACAAGAATGTTTCATTCATCTGCCTCTAAAGTGAACAGGGACATCAAAACTAGGTGTTGTTGGAATTTACTTTCTTTCTGAAATGCCCTGAAATGCCCTCTGTGTACTGCATGAAAGCAGAAGGTTCTACAGAATGCTTTCCTGTACTATTACTGCACCACCAAACAGATTTGCCTTTCAAAGACATGGTTCTGGGTACACAACTGAGGTGAAACATTTGTTCCTTGACACCAGAGAGAAGGTGACTTGTGCTTGTTACAGGATTTACTACTCCCTGTGCACAGATACATGGCATTTCCAAACAGAGGAAGAAGTCTCTAGTCGTAGCTATTTGAAAAGGGGGATGTAATGAGAAATCAGTGGTTTAACATGACAGCATTTTTCTTTGAGGTCATAAAAACCTGTGTGTTCTCTATCACAGAGACAGGAAGGACTTCAGGCACTGTGTTGGTGTTACCATCCCCAGACGCTAGCAAGAAGAAATAAAATATTTTCATCTGGAGATCTAGCTGGTTTTAATGCTTGAAAATCACTTAAAATTAAGGGCTATGGTCCACAAGATCTATCAGGTCTTGTGATCAGATCTTTGAACTCTGTCACTCTGAGAAATGAGATTGTAATGAAGGAAAAAAAAAAAAAAGTTAACAAAAGAAGGGGAGAAAAACTGTCATGCTGCAAATACAAGGTGAAAAATCTTATTGCCTTCAATAGACCAAATTTTTACTCCAAGAATCAATTCAATAAAATGAAGTTAATACAAGCTGCTTCAATTATGACTAATTATCACACTTAAGCATATGCCTATTCTTAAAATATAAAAGTATATTGATAGTTTTACTGATACTGATAGTACTACCGTGTCTTTACAACAGAAATGTAATGGCTTTGTAGCACCATAAACAATAAAAATATCTGATAATTTTTCATTAGAATAGTTCTAGTGAGTTTAAAACCAATGGAATTAATTTTTATTACCATGTTTTCTGGGAGCTAGCATAATTTCTATAATATGCTAACATATAATGTTACAAACAAGATTTTAACCCTACAGGGCATTGCCACCTAGTATGACTTCTACAGTGCTCAAAACCTACTCATTATAGGCAATCACCTTATCTTACACTGAGGTCTTCCACTACAGACTCCTCTCTGGAGGAGCGTTGGCAGATCCAGTAGTGGAGAATGAAGACATGGAGGTTACATCGCAGTATTTTTTTTCCAGTCTTTTTTGTTGCTGTTGTTGCAAAGTGCAGGCTGCACACCAGTGAATTGCAAAGCTGAAATTGTAATAGGGATCAATTTTAAATGACTCTTTTTCATTCCTTAGATATTTCTCTTTATTCTATGTTGAATCAAGGCAGAGGCGAAGAAAACAGGCTTTGCTGTCTTGAACAGGAAAAAAGAGGTAAGGTGTTCAATCTGGAAAAGGTGTATTGTTTTAAGGCTCTCTGGGGAAAATACTGTTGCAAAGTTCTGTTGGAAAAGCCTATTAATAGGAAAAGTAGAAAAAAAGAATAAATTGTTGTTCCTTCTCTTTTTACCTTGGAAGCCTGTAAAACCCCAAATCAAGAAGTATAATCAAGTTACTGATTTGGAAAAACACTCTATTCACTCAAGAAAATTTGCCAGCTTCCAGAAACATTACATAAGAATATTGCTTTATTTTTTTGTTCCTCGGGGGGTAGACTGAGACAGCCTAGGGAAATGTTCAAACTAGTTCTTCATATGATGGCCAGAGTGGAAAAGCAGTATCTTCAGACTTGAACATCAGTTTTCTTGATTTCCAGCCCAACATTTCTAGGATATAACAAGCCCAGCTAAAGCAATCTTACCTCCAATTTTCAGGTAGTGAAACAATACAACCAGTATAGTATTTGAGGAAAAGGGAAAGTATATGAACATTATTGGTATCGAGTAGTGAAACAAAAATAACAACAGTCTTCAAAATAAATGGGCACAGAAGGATCAAGTACTTCCATGGTATGATTTCAACTCTATTGTAGTTTCTTAATATCTGTTTTAAAGCTTTATTGTATCCCTTTGTGTAAAGAACATGATTACTACCCGGGAACTGATCATTCTTAAACCAGATTAAGTACTTTATGGATCCAGGGTAAAACTGAACAGTGGAAAGTATGTTAATGCTGAGTATGTAACATCTTTGCATTTTAAACATGTACACACACACATACACATGCAGTCTCTTTTTACTCTCTCTGTCTCCCTCTGCAAGTCAAACCATAGAGATGTTGAAGACTATAGAACATGTAATGCTACAGATAATGCTAAAATACCCATATTTGTTTTATGAATACCAGGAACAAGAATAATTTCTACTTACTAATCAATCATTCTGATTAAATGTTTTAACAGAACAATCACATTAGAAATATATATTATCAGATTCAAATGCCTCATGAACAGAAGATGTGTGTAATATTCAGGATTAATTGTGTTTTCATAAAGCATTTGGTAACCAGTGATGAGTAACTGACAGCAGAAAACAGGATAGTCACTTATTATTTGCCTCACTCTCTCCAGCTGCCTACTAATGGACTGGTTCTTCTGGATGCTGTTCAAAGACAACAGGAGTATCTATGCCACACAGAAGACAGTGGTGCCAAGCCAGTGTCATTCCTAACTGTTATGTTATCCCTTAATGTTAGCAGGTTGGTACTGTCTTTCAGGAAGGCATTTACAGAAAGGAGCTGATGTTGTCACTGCCTTACTCCCTCCCCTGTTCAAATAGAGATGACCCTTCATATGGCACACACTGTACTTACAGGTTGGGTGAGCCCTCTTCATCATGCTTCACTCCAGCTCTGCATGAATTGCTTCTTTATTTCCTCAGGTATGGCTCTTGCCTACTGATTCCAAGCATAATTATCCCAAGGGGGTGTCAAAGAAATTGCAGGCGCTAGAATTCAAGTTCAATGGTCTATCAGGGTTGTGTTTTCAAAAGCCATCTGGAATGAAACCTGACATTTAAAAAATACTTGCCTGTTGTACATAACCTGTTGTTGCTAGAATACTGCTAGAGCTCCATCAAACAAAATGATGCCTTCAATTATGCTTTCCTCAGGATTTTTTTCCATGGCATGTAATTGTACCAAGTTGTTTCTCAATCGAATTATGTAAACAAATTCTTGGTGATGAGTTCACTTGGAAAACATCCATTTACCCATAAAACTCATGGGAAAAATAAAATCTGTAAGTTACTGAAATATATGTATACTATATATTTCTCTCAGGAGAAAAACAGTCAGGAAAAAAAGTCTGCATAAGTAGACATGGGAACTTCTTGTTGTAAAATTCTGTTTTGGCTTAGTTAATCATAAATCTACAAGATAAAAATATCAGAAATCATAAACAAGCTATCTGGCTATTTTACAACCTTATGTTGTAATAATCTTATCTTGCTAGAACTCGGAGATCCCTGAATAGGAAGTGTATGTCACTTTTGAAGTATTCTAATTTCACTGCTTCCTCAGTATATATATTGCACATAACAAATATAACCAAATCTTGGAACTAAGCTACAAAATGTATAATTCTGAAATCCAACTCATCATCTGTCAGGATGAAGAATTAGACCTCATATTACCAAGTAGAAAGAAATTATTTCAAAAATAATTATATAAGATTTTTTAAATAATCAGGCAGATAATAATGGTTTCAAAATGTTCTGTGGAAAGGCTTCTCTTTCCCCTCTCCCCCCATGAGGCCATGCATTTTGAGGTCTTCGGGGGACATACTAAAAAATACTTCTGAAAATATTCATGTATTTTAGGATTGTTAGGTGTTATAAGAGCTATTACTGTTTTTATGTGAAGTATCACTGCCTCTTTTATGATTTTCAGTAATACTAAATGAGCTGAATTTATGCACATAAATTGGTACTTCTACATTTTCATTTTTATTACATATATACATCACAGAGTTGCAGAGATCAATAAAAAAATCCTTTTAATGTTCAAGAGAACAGAAATAAAAAAAGGATAGCAAAATGAATATCAATAAGAAATTGTATAGAATCCATAGAGGAAATCAAAAGATAAAAAGGAAGCTCTATAGCTGGCAGTAAGGAAAATAAAAAACTAATTTAAGGTCTATTTAGGACAAAAGGAATCCTATCAATGCTATTTCAGGAACAAACTGATAAAATAAAAATAATAAAAGGCCCAAATTTTCAATAATATTTCTACTTGTTACCTAAGGAAAAAGCAAAACGTGATGCACATTGCATATTTCCCATTCAAAGGATGATTACATGTTACCAGATGGGTAAAAAGCTGCTGCATGAACGAACTCACGAGGGTTGTGGAATGCTACCTGGAGCTGGTGACAAGCAGAGTACCACAAGGATCTGTCCTGGGGCCTGTCTTGTCTAACTTCATTAGTGACCTGGACCCTAAACTGGGGATACTACGTGATGAGTTCAAAGCCGGGGTTGCAATTCAGACCTAGGCAGGCCAAAGGAATAGGCAAATAGGCATGTTAGGGCCAAGGACAAAGGGGAGTCCTGGACCTTGGCTGGAAGACCCTGATACTATATGGCATGATCCATGCCTGAATTTTAATGCAGAGCATCCTGATCTGGATGAAAATGCAGCTTCCATGATCCAGAGTGACTTTGAGCAACAGGAAATTACCAGTCATTTTGTAATTTATCCTGGGCTGTGAGAAGTAGCAGATGAGTAGAACCAGTAAAATAATTAATTTAGCTCGAATTAACTAGAGGAATGAAAATCCTGCTTGCCTTTTCCTGGATCAGTGGACAGGTTGAAAACTTCCTTCTGCAACCTCATCTGAAGGCTGTGAGAGAAAGCTGAGCCCCTGGAGCTGTGGAGTTGTGTTTAGCTTCTGATACAGCTCTCAGTTTCTGTTGCAAGAAGGGTTGTTTGTTGATGCTATTAGCTGGGCAGAAAGTTCAGATGAGAAACAGAGGATCTGTGGCCAAGTGTCTTATTTAGCACAGGACAAGCGTACAATGTAGTGGAAAACAAGGCATTGTGCAGTCTGTAATGGCTTGTGCAACAGTTAGCCTTGCTCATCTTGCGTGCCTCCATTAAGAGAAAAATGTTGCTAAACTGTGCTCAGAGGAGATGAAAAATTTGCTAAAGTAGACTATACTGCAAGACTTCAGGGTTTCCTTCTATGTAGATTGGGAAGTATGAATACATATGTAACCCCTACAGTACTGTTTGTGTAACCAGCAAAGCTAGAGCAGGACATGGCTAAAATTGTAACTGGACAGCATAAAATTAAAAACAAGGGATATGTCTGTGCAAGTCACAAAAGTTTTCCATCGATTTTCTAATTCCAGAAATAATTTCAAGTTATAATCGGTAGGTTTTAAAGAAGATATGTGCAACTTCAAATAACAATCAATACTTACCAGACTTACGGACTTCATTAAACAAGTCTAACAGGTTTTGGTCTTAATATCCCTTCCTTTTTTTTTGACATTTATTAATCTAAGAATTGCTGTCTCATGATGAAATTCAGCTCCATGCCTCCACCCAGTGGGCTTTTCTTAACCAAGAACAAAAAGCCCCTCAAAAGTGCTTGCACACATGCACTGTCAGTCAAAACATGGATGTTTCAAATAATTTTTTTCCATCTTTTCTGTGGAGTGGCTCAGCTGAAATGTAGACAGGTATTTTATATTACATTCTGAAGCTAGATACCCACAAATGCAAGATGTTAAAAAAAATGTTTAAAATTATCTTCATAATGTTTGTTGTTGCTATAGAAAAAAATCATTGGGAAGCAACCAAATCCACTTGACACCTTAAGCTTAAATTTCAGAGGGATTTTTTTTTTTTTTTTTTTTACATCTAAAAACTTGAAATTAGTTTCAAGTTTTAAAATAAATACAAAACAGATTATATCACTTGCTTTTGGTAATAAATAACCCTTTGCTTTTTAGTTCTTTTTTTTCAACACTTAAACTACAGGTATTTTCTACTTTTTTTTTCCAGCAATTGGGATTGCTTAGCTACTTGCAGCAGCACCCCTGTTTTAAACAGGAAAGAAATATCCTGCATATATATACCCTAAAATGCTTTTAATAAAATAAGTTCTGTAGATGTTAACTCTGTTATATTACATGAGTTATTTCATTACATGTAGGCACTGGTTTTGTAAAGCAACAGTTCATATGAACCTGTATTCTGAATATTGTTTATATTAAGAAACATACAGCTGTTACTAATTTTCCCAAGTGTCTGTGCCTTCCATCCGTTTCTGTTAGAATCCCAACTTTACTGTGATGTGTGACTTTCTGTTAGAAAATACACGCTTATGAGGGACTGCACTTTTAATATATGAAAGAAAAAAAAACAGTTCAGGGAAATGCTTTTGTCCCAAGCCCAGAAGAAGAATAAATCTTCTTTCTCCATGCAGGTCAGAGAAGTGAAAAATACACTTTTCTCATACCCCATCTCTTTAATGATGGCATCTTCCTTATGTCTAATACCAAAACCCCTCCAGAATTAATCTCTTCCACATGCCATAGCCTTGCTACAATCTGCAAAGAACTGTTTGCAATTTATTAATACCACTGTAGAACTGAAACTAAAAGACAATGAGATTAAAGGATAATGAAAAGCTTTTCAGATGGTAATTAATCTGAAACTGTTAACAGATGCAAAAGTCTGCAGTCTTCAGTACAAATTAAATTTTGGTGGATTAGGAATAATACCCCATAAATATTAGATAATAATTCACACTGAAAACAAATCATACACTAATCATCTACTCTGGAATTTTTTATGGCATAAGTCAAGGAATCATTTCTGCATCAAGTTCATAATTTTTAGGAGACTACACCTTTTTGAGAGACACTGAATGCAAATTGACTGACTGACGCTTCTACCTGTTCCTGCTTTTGGGCTGGTTTTTTTGTTGTTGTTGCTTATTTGTTGTATTGTGTTAGTTTTTTTACAGCTAAGGTCCAAGATAGATTAATTTCACAATTGCTGAATGACATTCTGATGAAATAAAAAACGATGATAGTGTTATCTGACATAAAAATTTCAGGTTAAGTTCACTCCTGAATACCTTTCCTGTTACAAGTTTTTCCTGCAATAGGAAATATTAAAACTTCACCATACCCATGTTTGTGTTTTGTGTATTCAAGGAAATCTTTTGAAGATGTCCCTGCTCTCAGCAGGGGGGGTTGGACTAGATGACCTCTAGAGGTCCCTTCCAACCCAGACTTTTCTATGATTCTATGTTCCTGTGTTCTGTCCTCTTTGTGCAGTCCCAGTGAAAATATTTATTAAATACAAAGTGTCTGCCATTTTTGGCCTGTTTTATTGCTCTTAGAGGTGCACTGATTAAACTGCCTTTGCACTATGCATTATCTCTGTGTATTAAAGAACAGATTGTCTTCAGGGCAGAACACTTTAAAAAAGGATAGGGCAGCAACAGCTCATACACTTGCAGGTTCAGAAAAGGAAATTACCACAAAATGACGTGTATAATTGGTTTTAAAATAACACCAACAAAAGCAATTACTAGTACCCGGGCAAATACACAGTTTTAAAATAAAAAAAAATTACCATCTTAAGGAATTGCCTGAAAATTAGATGAGTGTTTACAGATACCTATATTTGGGTATGGATGTGTAATTTATACCCTCGTTCCTTTGCTTTAATCTTGAGCACGGTGCATACGGAATACTGTTTTGTGTTTTCAAGTTTGCAGTGCAATTCAACATGTTGAAATATATACAACAAATATTCAAAGTATGGGTTTTATACATCGATATTTTAAGTGTATTGGTTTATGAACCACCAAATGTATTTTATTGCATAGCAGATTATTTTTAAATGAGCTCTGCCTGCCTCATTAAATCCAAATACCATTTTCCACCTAAGGTACCACTTATATTTATCATATCTATAAGGAAAAAACAAAACAGAACACTCAAACCAAAATGAAAGTAGTAGCAGAAAAACATAAATATCAGTAGAAATTGTGACACAGCATGAATTCATGCTTTTTATATCTATAATTTCTAGATGGGGTCTTATTTAGAGAAATCAAAGCAATATAAAAAAAGCTTTCACTGCATTGTCTTTAGAGAATGAAATGTATGTGTGCATTTAAAACCAGAAATTATATGATAGCATATTTTCCTGAGATGACAAAACTGCACATTAAAGACTATAATGGAATATAAAATATAATATATTACAACTTTATATCTGAGGAGAGACATCCTACCTCCAGCAGATATATGCTCTATGATTCTAAGTGCAGAATGTTGATTTTATTTAGATAAAATCTATCTATTTAGATAAAATCTTTATGAGAAAATAAAATGCAAACTGAAAAAGAACACTGAAGCACAAACACTTGCTTAAGTGCTCTTATGAAAAATAAATTTTGGCTTTAATCTGTTAGCAGATATGGCTATCAAATGTTAGGTGTTAGTGGACTTTTTGTATCCAGTTGGCTGATGAAGTTTGATGAGCTAACATTTTCTCATAACTTTTAAACATTCAGTAGCATGGATGCAGACTTGAATGCTGTGTTGCCAGCCGCCAAGGATGCTGAGCAAGTTAGTATTTTGCCATGCATGTAAACATGCAATAAAACTTCTGGAAGCTTCAAATGTTCAATATCCGTCCAGACCAGATGTAAAGGTTCCTGCCATAAATCTGACAAGTATGGGCCAGACCACACATACTGTGTGCGCACAGCAAATCCTAAATGCCAAGACCAAATTTCCTGCCAATGAGACAGCCATCTGTGGAGGGCAGCTACTTCCATTCCTCTCTGGAAAATCCTCAACAGAAATACATCAGTCCTTTCATCAGGGAGTAAACCCCAGACTGGTGTAGGTAGGAAACATAAATTACATCAGCCTGAAGACCATTTTAATTCTAAACACTCAATTGGTGTATGCAGCCCTTGGTGAAAGTACACTTGTCTGCACCTGTCTGACTAGTCTGACAGACACTACTACATACAGAACTACAACCAGTCCTTGAAATTAAGAAAAACTAAATAAATTCATTGCTAGATATTGAGCTTAGGATTCTATTCTGAAAAAAACCCAAACCTAGTGTTATCTTGGTACTGTACACATTTCACTACCTGGGTCTCCTTAAAGCAATCTAAGCGATATATGATGTGAAATGGCTGTTAACCTAAAACACTCTAGATGTTGCAATAGTTTTAATTTTAAAATATGTTAAACAGGAAGGCAATTATTTCTAGTTTCTTGCCAGCATACCTTTGACTTTTAGATTAGGATGATGTCAGCAATTGTAGGACATGTAGTTTCCATCTGCTATGGGCACTTAAATTAAGCCCTAGTACTTTATTATATCACATAAGTAAGTAATAGAAAAAAAAAAAAGAGAAAAACAAACAAACAAAATAACCTAGCTTGTAGCAAATCATTACTGTTAAAAAAAACCCAAACAAACCAAAACACCAAATGCACGCACCAACAAAACAAAACAACCACCAAAAGAAGACTTGGAACAAAGAAAGAAACTATCACAATAAAATTAACATCTCCTTGCTCAACGTCAGCTGAGGAACACAGTACTCTACTGCCTGTCCTGGTCAGCTGTGTGGGATACATTCAGGAATGTTTTACTGTTCTGTTACTCAGAAAGCATTTTTCACTGTGTCTAAATTTCAACAGAACAGCACTGTGAATCATGGACTTCTCCTTAAGTGTTATTGCCAAAAGACCTCTGCAAAGGCTGCTTCAACACAGTAGATAGGATTCATCTCAACTACCTCTGTAAGCCTAGATGTTAGAATAGACACTGTCAACTCCCCATGTATAAGTATGTATCCCTATGGGTGAAACCCGTGATTTATGTTCAGATGAGATTATTTTCCCCTTGTCATCCACATTGACTACAGAAAATCTTAAAAACATTATAAATGTAACTTTCTAACTCTAATCTTAAAACAGGACAAAGAAAAATGATTGTTTTAACTTACTAATTTTCACATCTAAACCCACCTTTCATTGCAGTTAAAAGAATAACATACAGCATTTTTGCATGTAGCTAGTTTAAAATCAATGCGTCACTTCTTACCAACTTATCTAGGGAGCAAGTGTGAACTGAACAGGTTAATAAATATTAAACTAACTTATTTTATTTTAACAATGTTTATTTTCTTTATTCATTTTCAAAGGGGGGTCATCAAATATAGTTTCTCAACAGACATTATGCGTTTCCTCAACTAGATTGATATCAAGATATTAAAAAGCAGTTACAAATGTGGGGATAATATCTCTTTTGGGAAAATATATAAATGAAACCAGACTTAAAAATAATGATCCAAATTGCTCTTAATTAAAGACTATATAGACAACTAAGTTCATGACAAACTTATACACAAAAAGTAGGGCAATCAGCCTATCACAGGTCCAGTTACACAGCAGCTTTATGAATAGATCACCAATTATCTTAGCAAGAGTTCAGACTAAACTACTTTAGACTTTTTTTTCCACATGCCATAAAGGATTTGTTTAGAACAAGCCAGCTGCATGGCTCTCAGTTCATTATTACTATCCACTTTCCAATTTCCTGAAGGCAAGCATGAGTTAATAAGAAGACTGGTATTTCAGAGAGCTCTGTCTTGTCCTTACTGATTTTATTAAATGAAATATCCTTCTGGTTTTCATATGCTTGCAACACTTCTGTTCAGTAGCCAACTTAGAACTGCTTCTAAACTCTCATTAGTGATTTAAAATGTTACTTTGTGAAAGCAGAAATAGACACTACTATTACAATCAGGTTAACTTCATGTTCTTTACTCAATTCTTAATGCAGGCATAATTTATCAGTCTCTCAGCCTTTCCTTGTAAGGCAGGTGCTCCAGTGCCTTAATCATCCTCACAGCCCTCCATTGGACTCTCTCAAGTAGATCTCTGTCTCTCTTGAACTGGGGAGCCTGGAACTGGACACAATACTCCAGGTATTCCAGATACTCCAGAAAAGAAAAACACACCAACCAAAAAAAAACCCAACAACCCAGCAACAGACCTAATGCTTCTCTTTTTCACATTTCAACATATTCACAGTGAAGTGTAATAAAGAACAGTAGAAATTCAGTATCCCATTGGACTAACTTCTCATATGTTTCAAATTAAGACAGTTGAAAGCAGCAGCTTTTATAGGCAGTGCCCATGAACTTTCATCATTAATTGCTATTGGATTATTTTCCTAATGATAACCAGATTAAAAAAAACCACAAACAGACTAGATCTTTATTTCCTTCCTCAAAACATCCCTTCCCTTTATTTACCACACTTTTTTTCCCCATACATAGATGATGAGTCAGTTGTTACAGTGATACTCAGTAAATGAAAGAGAAGGTTCAATTCCCTTCCCTGCTTGTATAACGTTGAGCCACTCAACATCCAACATCATCACTGCTCTGTCACCACCTTGGCAGCAGTATTGAATTAATTTAAGAGGTGTGACAGGGCCGGAGTGCAGGCTCAGGAAGTAGCTGGGATACTGGACTGGATGGGTTTCACGACTGCTGCCCTGGGCGGCTACTTTATGGCCAAAGGACAGTATGAGGAAACATATAATTTTAACTTCTTCCTTTTTGAAGTATTTTATCAAGAATTAACTTCTGGTGGGGAGAAAAAAAAACAAATAAACCACCAACCACAAAAAAACCCCCAACCTAACCAAAAAAAACCCAAAACCAAACAAAAATCCCCCTCAACCCAATATGGATTTTTTTTCAAGGACATCAACTTCAAAATTAGATAACTTAATTATGTAAATAACTTAATTCTGTCAATAATACTGTAAATGTACTGCAAATCTTATGGAGCATGTCCTGAGAAATTTTTACCATGACATTCCTTACTTTAATGTCTAACTAGACTTTATTATAGACAGAAAATCTCTCAGTATTAAAGCAACTTAACTTGCTTTATTGCAAACTTAGTCTTACTAAAAATGCTTTCATTTTAGATCACTAACTTCATCTCCAAATAAAGTATTAAAAGAATTATATTTCTAAAGATGTTCCAAAGGGCAAAGATGAGAAACTTGATACACTCAGCATACCAAAAGCTCAACCCATCTACATGATTCATCATAGCTAGAAAGTCATAATTAAGTTTATGAACAAAAAAAAATGAGATAAATCACCAAGCACAAAGTGTATGTTAAAACTAATTTTTGGTTAAGTTTTATTACTTGTGGAGAATGACAAATAATAGCCATCCGAGTATAGTCTACGTTCCTTGTTTTCAATTGCCAAACCCAATCTAAAAGTACACAAAACATACTCCTAGCCATGGCAGTTCATTAGATATCAGTTATGTCACATGTACCATTTTATTCCTCTCAAGCATAGTTTTACTAGTTACCATTGAAGGAAGTGTTAGAGCTAGAAAACAAATGCTTTACACTATGTAGATTCATATTCAGATGGTACTAGACTCTAAGATTTGGAATTCGGGATATTTCATAGCTAATAGAATTAAAGTTTAGAAATACAGACCATTTATTTTCACAGTACCAGATCACGCTCTCTCAGCACAGAATATGTATCTCCACTCCTAGACTGATGAGATAAATCAAGTCAATGACAAAAGTAATTTCATAAATAATGTCTTTTTGTTTCTACAAGTAATTTAATAAAACGTTCACAGATAACCCAAAATCTGCAGTTAAGATGTACATAGAGGTTTATTGTTTTTGTTGTATTTTCTGAAGAAGAAACTCCATTTGTAAGTTTAGATTTGGCTGTCCTCTTTTTGTCTTCTTACTCAGTATTTTATAAGCTTCCATTTTCTTTTGCTTGTACAACTTTTGAGCTGCTTCTCTTTGCTGTTTTCTTTTTTCTGCTTCCTAAAATGAAACAAATAGTTATGATTATGAAATAATTAAGTACTTTCTATAACTACAAAGTTAAATAAAAGCAACAAATTTTCCTGTAAATGTACCAGCAATTAGGTGTTGTACTGACAGAAGAAACATCATTACTATTAAAAGCTCATTTGGGACGCTCTTTCATCACATTCAACAAATAGAACGCATTATATTCCCTAAAGCTTCAAGAGACAAGACTTCTTTAGTAGAACATCCTATTATAAGATTTATCACTAAAATGTGTACTACTTCCCTTTTGCAAAATGAGCTCCTTCACTTTTCTCATTAAGTCACAAAGTGTCAAAAATTTCCTGCATTCCTGTCTTGAGTGCAAGGGACTGCTTCAGCAGCCCTCACGTAAATGTCTTGCCAGCTCAGATGTGATAGGATACCGATCACATCTGCATAGGACTGGCAGATGGGATATGGGACATCTGGATCTGGAAGCTGGGCAGGTTTGTGATACTAGGATAGCGCCATAAGCAGCATTACCTATGGCAACTGAAGACCAAACTATTAATGATCTATTGTCTTTGAAGCAACACAAGCTTCTGTCTTTACTCAAGAACAAGCAAAAAAACTCAAAACCTAACCAAATTTTCAACTGTAAAAACTTTCTGTATTGAGGGGACAGCACATACAACCAGAACACAGAGAGGCACTTACACTATGTGAATAATCATCATGAAGGTATGTTCAGCTTTTATTGAACAATAAACACACACCCTCTTCTCTTGGGTTGCAATTTTAATAAGCAATTTGGGCAATCATCCACAACAAACAAGCTAACTAGCTTGCTCCACTTGTATATTTTAGTAGGACATGATATGACATTACAAATTGGACTGAAGGACCACTTCAGTTTATTTGGATCATTTCTTCTCATAAAGCTGCTGCAGAATGCCCAATTATCAGTTTAGCTTTTGTTTGCTGTAGCATATATAGCTTCTGTGATGTATAAAAATTAATAAGAACGTTCTGTGATATAGAATATAAAAATTAACGGAAAGAACTCCAGAAAATATTTCTAAATAGACATCTAAGAGCTTTGGGAGGAAATAAAAACACCTGCAAAACATTCTCTCTTCAGAATGCTACACTTACGTTACCGTAACAATGATTAACATTATTCATCAGTTTAATCTACCAACCAAATGCTTACTCAAAGCAAGAACATTTGTCTTAACTTAGGCAGTTGTTACTTTTATTTTTTTCTGATCTTTACAAAATCCTAGCTTTTTTTTGTAGAGTGTGGAAGGAAAAATTCTGCCTTTAAGCTTATTTCTTTTACCAAAATAAAAACCAGCAATTCAGGTTTTGACAATATACGTGAAGATAAAGTATGTGATCGTTGTACCAGTATTCCACATGAATGATTATTATTATTGTGGCACTTAGCTACTGTTTGGTTTTGGTTGGTTTTCTTACTTTTTTTTTCAAATACCTTGAATAAGACCAAAAAAGCTAACACCTCCCCTCACATAACTCTTTTATGCTGTTCAAAGACAATTAGTTGCAGTCTTTCTGGGTTTTTGTTCGTTCCTATTTCCCCTGAATATGCTGCTCATAATATTAATTTCTTTTAGCATGATCTGTATCTAATATTCAAAGAAACTGTCAGCTGAACAACCATGCAACTCACCCGGAATCATGCATCAGCCTACATAAAACTACTCTAGCCTTTAAAACAGATAAATTGAAGAAATGTCTTATCCAGCTATACATTTATGTAATATTTATACAGTAGTTACTGAAATTCAGTTTGTCAGCATGAAGTTACACAACCTCTGCAAACATTACAACTGTGTGAGCCATTTGACAGTGCAACAAACAATGTACTGGGAAAAAAACAAAACTTCATAAATAACAATGTCTCAATTGAATAACTCAACTGAGATATGAAACAATATTAAAATTCACCCTGTAAGAATAAAAGTCCCATTAAATTAGAACAAGAGAAATACTTACTAAAGCTTCTGGCTATGGATACTATTATAGTTAATTGTTTCACTCTTGGTCAAAGCACATAAAAAGGTAAAATGAAGACTGCATTATGGTAACACTAAGAAATCAGATGGCTATTTCATTCTTCATCACAAGATGACTGTATTGTTATTACTTACAATACTTAAGAAGTCTAGTATAATACACTTGCATATGCAGATCAAACTTGTTAAGTTTTTCTTGGTGTATCAACTGACATAAAATCCCACTAATTACAACTGCAAGACAAAAACAGTAAACCCAAAGAGAGTACCTCTGAACACCTGCATGCCTGGGTATTGCTATCAAGTTGAAAAAGATTGAAATACCAGTGCCTGTGTTTTTTCCCTATTTGGAGAGGTCCTCTTGGTCCTATTTGGATCCAGATGTAAGACTTGATAGGTAGAAATGGTATTAATCTAGTCATTGTCTGCAATCATGAAGAGATTTAATATTTACCTCTATCTTTCTAGCACGTTCAGCCTTTATTTTCTCATACTCCTCTTTTGCCTTCTGATTAGCCGTTTTCTTCTTAAACTTCCTTTCACTCATAACTGACCTGTAGGAAAAAGTATATGTCCTTCACACATGGACTATCACAAAGCAGACATAACCATATATCCTAGAGCCACTGCTGAATCAGAGAGTAGTCTTCCACTGTTTTTTACATATTTGGGGAAGTTACTTTGAAAGAGATGTCCAAAGGTTCATCCTTCTACACTGAACGGATACCTATTTGCACTGATCTTACATGATACCCAGTGTTGTCACATGTTGTTTAATGAGCAGCTTGCATGAAAGCACAGCAAACAAAACTCCTCCAGTGCCGAGTGTACCAGTGACTGGATTGCTCACAACTTTTAGAAACACATACAACTTATCTGCTGGATCTTCGCGTGAGTAATGTTTCATGAAGTTTAAAGAGTTACTAAAAGAAGTGGTTTTTTTTCTCCTCGCCATATAAGCTCTTCAGCAATAGAAAAACTGAATGCTCTAGCTTAGAGATGTATTACCTCCTTTCAGTTCTGACATACGGATACAACTGCAGAAATATAAGGACAGCCAGCTGTTCGCAGACTGCCTGCCAGAAATGTCAGGCTGACATGGCAAGGTGAAAATGCACGGTAGTAGCAATGCCTTTCTAAAAGTTTATTCTTGAAGGAGATTAGCATATTATTGTCCTTAACTTTATGAATTTAACTGAAATCACATTCTTTCACAGTTTCAATATAAAACTGCCCAGGTATCTTTCACCAAAGAAAACAGTACAATAAAAACTGCCATTTGCCTGACATTTATTGTCACACTACTTTGAGTGGATTTTCCTGGTTATTTAGTCTAAACAATTTTTTTTTCTGATTTACAATAAAGTCATTTCATTAACAATGTGGTAGCAAAGACACTTCACACTTGAAAAACATAAGTCGTGCTAGTTATTTAAGAACTGTTCACAAAATAAGTTTTTGATCACTCCACTACTCACAGTAGAAAAAGTTGGAAGCTAGTCATCATCATCTATGAGATTTCAGACAGGCAATCAAAAACGAAAGAGAAGTTACCTGGTCATATTTTAATTTAGAAATACAACTCTTCTGGTGGAAACAAAAACTTTGCTTAATTCTCATCTCCATCTTCTGGCAATACTATGTAATGACACCTCATCGTCTCAAGCACCAACTACTTAAACTGCAATACACGCTAAAAACAGAATTACCTGAGCAAAGTCTGATTTTACATTCCCACAGAACACTGAAGTCTGTCTAGTGACTCTAGGCATCACACCACCTCACAGATTAGCAGTGACATTTTTTGCAGAATTTTAAATTCTGATTTACAATTACAATGAACATAGTTTAAGCAAAATTTAAACCCCCTCTATTTTAAAGGAAAACATCAGCCATATTTCAGGCATCCCCATGAATTGGCTACTTATTCCTATTCCACACAAAACTCTACCTTTATACCACTGCTAGGCTTAGTTCTGACAGCCTTTCCTGCCTATTCTGGGCATTCTTCCCAGGAAAGTTTGGATGTAGATACACCTTGGGATTCAAAGACTTAAGACACTCCTTGTTCTATAGACAACAGGTCATTATTGCAATCACTGTACTTGAATGATACTTAAAACTAGTGCCATGACAGTGTTAGATCCAAGTGACTAGGCTTTTTATTTTACTGACATACCTAACCAAGATTTCAGAGGGAATTACTGTCATGTAGGCAGAAAAAGGGTTTAAAGCTGTCTGACATTCGTTAGATAACAAGTGAGAAACTCCTACTGACATCTCCTGGTAAATTTAAATCAAAACAAAGAAACAAAACCAACCACAACAAAAATAATAATTAAAAAAATCCTCAAACACCAGTGGCAAATTATTATGATACCTCTACTATTTAAAATTATTACTTTGATCAAGAACACTGCTTTAAGGTTTTGCTAAATGCTCCATTTCATGTTCCTTTAAAGTTCATAGTTAAAATCACCCCAAAACTAGTAAAAGCACAAAAGAATAACAGCACACAGTATCATTCAATCTAGCACAAATACAGTGCAATACGAAGAAGATGACTTATCAAACCAGGAAGAGAAAGATAATGCAAAATTGTTTCTGAAAAGTAACATTAATTTAAAAATACTGAGGATCAATTCAAAGGAAAACCCACACTAGCTGAAAAGCAGGCTGTTGTCATTATAGCTATGGTAAAAAAATGGCCAAACAGTTATTGCTCTTGGGCTGAACCTTATTCTTAAAATAAAATGGTAACTCTAATAATATTTCTGTGGAATCAAGCCCTAAACACCATCAATTTTGCTTTCTGATACTGATGCAAACACAACAAAGGTGTATGGTTAAATTTGCTAACAGTCAGGAAAAAACATTAAAATCCTAATGGCATTTTTTTTTAGTAAATCAAATCCCCAGACTGAAATTCATATAAGATCTAAAAAATTACTTTAGTGATGGAAACAGTTCCTTGTTCTGAGAGAGATATTTTAAAAACTTACTCTACTGCTTTATTAAGTTTTTCTTCTGATGAAACAGAATTATCCGGAGCCCTGTGTCGTCTCTTAAGCATTTCTTCTTCAGCTAGGTAAAGATGTTTCAAGTGCTCTGGATAAATATCAGTAAACTGATCATCCTGTTGTGAAGGGACCTTTCTTCTCTTTTTCAACAATTTCCTGTATTGTCTTTCAATCTTTTGTTTTCTCCGAAATGCAAATCCTCGTCCTGAAAACATAAGAAGAAGGGAGCTAAATACACCTGCACTGAAGTAATAACAATTCAATTGTTGCCAAGACCATTTCAATCCATTTTATTTCCAAAATAGAAAAAGCCTTGACTTGTACTAATTTTAATAGGGGCCAAGCTAAAATTCAAGGAAAAAAAACAGTCATGAATCTGTTCCCTACTGTAGTATTGCAGCTTGTACAGGTTTACTGAAAATTATCACCTAAACCCCTGAGAGAAAATGCCATTGCAAACACACTAATTAACACAAGCTCAGTATTATATACTTTTGTGAATGTATTTGAATCCAGTGAGATTGTAGTCTGTGAATGGGAAAAAAGTTACTAAATATATTAATATTCCATTATCTCTTATAAAAATATCACTGTTATTGCTACTACTTACTTCCTACCCCTCTCCAAAAAATGCTTTTCTACAACTGCAAAAGAATAAATCACAGAACGAATTAGCCTTTAATAGACACCATATAACAATTGCTTCATTCTCATTATACAGCCACCTATCATCCTTAAGCTAAACATGGTTTTTTTTCCTAATATGTTAGCATGTTATTTTTCATTGCATTAAGTCTTAAAATCTAGTTACTTTTATAGAATTAAGTAACAAAATATTTCTAAAGGCAGCAAGTCCCAATCACTCCAAACTTTTCCTTTGATTCTTTCTCCAAAGTTGAAATTTCATAAAAGTGCTGCAAAAGCCAATGCTCTTGACCCTATCAGTTCATTTTTATGTTTGCAACTACCTGTCAATAGTTCGGAGCCATTTCCAAATACATTTCTATTTTAAACATGCAGCTTCATAGAAAACTGAAGGCGAGTCCTAGAAAAGAGAATCGTCACTGTCGGGAGCCAACAAACTCTGCAACTCCGAGGTCCGGGAGCTCCGGCTGACACAGACCGTCCCCAAACAGCCTTACAGCCACCGGCCCGAAGACTCCACGGAGCCCACCTCGCCACCGCCGAACAACAATCGCTTAACTAC
>VWZY01009228.1:196237-263128 GCA_013399075.1 Chloroceryle aenea
GAATTGCTCTTTTTTTCTAACCTCAAAATGAAGTGTGCTATTTAACATTTTGAAGATTTTGAGGCACTCTCAAAATTTCTCCAGCACTGTGACAAAACTGGAGGCACTGTAATGGAATGGACATGTGTTTGCTGATTTGGTGGTTCATGCCTGACTTGTTTGACTGTATCTTATCTGTCCATCCAGTCATATGATAACAATACATCATGGTAGAATATGAATTTCTCAGTGAAGATGCTTGCAAACATCTACCTCTATTTGAAAATGACTGCTCTGTTAGCTTGTATTACAACTAGGATTGAGAGACAAAGTATCACAGCTTATTTCAGTGCATTAGTACATCTTAATAACATTAGAGATCAGAAGCCAACCATCAGAGATCTTGAAACCGAACATAAACAGAAATGGCTCTTTCTTATATTTCTCTAAAATATTAACTGTATGTGTGGCCGTTCTTCAAAATAGCTAGATATTTAAATGTCAGTTATTTATATTTACCTTGGAAAGGTTCTCATAACATGCTATCATTCATAGAGCTACTGCTTTTTGGAGTGTGGCTATGAGAATAGATATAATTTGCATTCTCAGATGACATTGTAATTATGTACTTTCCATACTTTACTCAAAAACTGTGTACAGTGACCTTTTGGTTTCTCCTGATAAAACCTTTCCTTCCTAAGAGTTAGAGAAGTTTTACATTTATACATCACAATCACCAAACTATTATGAAAAGTTTTCTAGAATCTGTTCTATTAGGGATCCCAAAATAAATTATAGGCAAAGGCAAAGTTACATTTTGACAGAATTGATCTGAAAATGTGAAGTTGTCAGTTCATGTTCACACAGCTCTGCAAATGAAAAAGGAACGTTATTGCAGATTGGCACGAAACCATTTTTCTGCACAGTGTTTTAAGTTACTATAGGGATTTTGACAAATAGAGATGCTGAGCTGTGGTTTTAGAAGCTAGCAAGCAAGGAATTACAATTCTGTGGTACAGTATTATATGCAAGAAGATAATCATGTTACGGAACATTACATGTTCTGTAAATTGTTTTCAAAGAACATTTTCAGATACTCATCAGATGATGTTTCATTATAATGACCACATAAAGGGTGGTCCCCTTCTTTTCAGTTGTACCCTACAGAAAAATTTCAGATCCATTTTTAGATATAGAGAACTGCTTTATTTTTTATACATCAAAAAGCTGATGCTTGCCATATTGCATCTTGTTTTTCATGTCATTACTGTAAATTGGACACAGGCACAGAAAAATCTGTGTTTAAGTATTTTCACATTTTACTGTAAATTACCGTGTGTACTATAATTCCAATTTTTTCATGTATGTTTATTTACTCTGAAGATTTATTTGCAAATATATGGACCAACTGGTTAAAAGACATCTTAAATTTCATTTTGTGAGTAACCAAGGTAGGTAGAAACATTTTGAGAAAAACAACATTTTAATACTCATAAATAATATATAGTCTGACAAACTGCCATTCTATAGCCTGAAGTCCTGTTTCTGATACCTTAATATAGTTGTGGGTTTTTTTTTTCTTTTATTTGGAAAGATGGGACAATTTAAATTTGGTTGGAGTGTTATGAGAAACAATATACAAGTGATCTTGTATTAGATCCTACTAGTTCTGTTCATGTTCTTCCATCACATAACTGAATTCAGTGAAGTTATAGAACATGGGTATTACTGCATTTAATTTCATTTAAATGAGATTTGTAAGGACATTTAGTATATTTTATGTCAGGTGCTGAAAAAGTGAATGCAGGCAAGCAGTGGATTTAGAAGCTTTTCGTGAACAAATAGGCAGAAATCTCCAAATTTCAATAATTAGTCTTTAACCTCACGAAGTTACCACATTTCAGGATAAGTTGAATTTGTGTGATATAGTGGGTTCAGCAGGAAGTAAGGTGAAAGAAAGATTGGTTTGCTAAATATTGTGAATTCCAATATGGAAAATATTTGCCTATCCTGCTGATCTTTGTGGGCTATTGGAAAGTTAGATGGGAAAAATAAGGATAAATTTCTTCAAGGCTATAGGTTTAATGATTTTCCATATCAGTGTCAGGGCAGTGTGTTGTAAAATAGGGATGTGCCTGGCTGATGAAGGTTTTCTTTTTATAATATAGTAATTTTGTTTATGTAATTCACATGATGTTTATTTCCAAAGTGATTGTTGGGTGAACGTTGCCAATGAGCTATGTAATATGTATCCCTTAGAGAGATGAGAAATATTCTGTTTGGTGTGGATTGGATGATGGCTAGTTGTAGAAGTGAGGTGTCTTAGGTCAGTGCCATTCTTGCATTTAGTCATTTGGTAGATGTTAAAGGTATGAGCATCAAGAAATTGATGCTGATCGAGTTTGGAGAAAGGTCACTATAAGACCTCGCAGTAGATGAGAGAGCCCTAGCTTTCATTCCAGATACAGCTTCAGTATGGTGTTTATGTAATTACCTAAACAAGATAAATGGTGGTAGCCTGTGCAGGAGTGCTATCCTTGTGTGTGTATTTATGCCCATTTTTTGAATTAACTGTTGCCTTCTTGGTATGACTTTACTGGCTGAAGATATCTATATGCTGGCCTAGACCTTGTCGAAATTTTTGTTGGACTGCTATGCTGTGCTAACTTGAGATGGTAGACAAGTCTGGTGCTTTTAAAATAACATTTTCCTGTATCTATTTCTGTACCATGCACTGGTGAGCTGGTGTTAGCATTGGCATAGTGAGTTTATTTCCAGTGATAAAAAGATTGTATGTTTCAGTGTTATTTGCTTCAGTTTTCAAAATGAAAAAAAGAAACCGCAAACCATGCTGGCTACTGAAATTGAAATGCAGTTCAGAGATGAAGAACATAAATGTAATTAGAAAGGGCTGGACTTTTATCCAGTGCATTATACTAAATACTATACTAACTTAAAGGGATCGTAATATGTGTGAAACGAAGTGGCTTCTCACTGGCTTCTCATTGAGAAAATCAGATCTTTTCATGTGGCAAAACTGCTGAACATCTGGCTGGTCAAAATACCCCTCTTCACCTTTTGATTTAATGTCTCTTAACTGTTGCTTTCTCAGTAATTGGTGGCATATAATTGCTTTTTGGATCTCTTAATCCTTTTCCTTTTTCTTGACAGATAAGTGATTTCTTCCCACTGCATCCAACCTAAAGAGTTCTATGCATTTTTACTGATTTAGTTCACATTAATTTTGTGAATGTCTGTAAATTTTCTGGGATCCTGTTCATTCTAGAAAATCTAAAATAAGTTAAGTGAACTTCCCTTAATAACAAACTGAAATTTTCTCCTTCAGCAATAACTCAAGCTGTGACAGATTCTTGTAAGACCTTCTTGAATAACATTTACTCATCAGAAAGCAAAAATACTCTTTGTGTGTAGATACCTCCTTTTATGGCTGTAGAAACGTTTTATTGGGGNCTTATCCCATTATGTTAGTCTCAGATTATTTGCTTGATTTGCAGATACTGTCAGAAAAGAAATTAATTTTTTGGTAGTCATTCAAAAATGCACACATCTAAGACGTGTTACAGAAATGTAACACATCTTACAGAGACCTCGGAAAGCAGAATTACCCCTTGCCATAAAAACTTTGCAGTCTTTATTCTCATATAGTGCTTCTCTTTAATTCTGTTCTCTGGTATCATGTTACACCTTTATCCTTCATGAAGCTTCACTAAGTTATTGGATGTCCAGAAGTTTGAATAAGAAAGTAATTTATAGAGAAAGGTGGCTTTCTTTTTTGATTTTGTAGTAGACAGAAGTAGAGTAAGAAGTGCCATGCAGACACTGTAGTAATATTAAATCTGGTCATAGCTTAGACAATATTTATTCCTTCTTAGGTCCAAAGTTTGTTTGCTGGACTCATGCATTTGTAGTGTAGTACTGTGAAAATTCACATGCTGACACTGCTAGGACTGTTTTCAATAAATTATAAAATCTTCATTACCTTTAATAGTGGTCAGGCAAGAAAATTGAGAAAGTTAGATGTGAGGTCAATAAAAAGAGGTCTATCCATTGTCATGCAGTTGGGTAGGCCAGATTTAGGAAGGTCTACATGCTCAACATCTACCCATAAGAGGAAAGGCAAACCAGGAGATATTTTCTAAAATCTTTGTAAGAGGTTGTTTGCTGGACTGGTTAGCTTTTATTTATTATAAAAGAACTACAAATATTTTTAAATTATTAGCAAATCTATTTAGAATTCACAAATACTTTTAGCTAAAAGAGAGAGGAATTAGACAATATGAAACAATCTCAGAATATATTATTCATACCAATATGTTTCACTGAAAATAAATGTACATTTTTGAAACTAAGTGATGCCAGACTGAAGCATTTAATTCTGAGTCCAACAAAATATGTGTTGGTATCTAACTTTGCCTCACACCTGATTTGTAGTAAAAGTTAATTCAATTCTCCCAGCAAGATTCACTAGTTGCAAAACCGCTTGGAAAGTATGTGAATATAGTGATTGTAAGTCAAAACATTTCATATATGGAACATCTGCATTTCTTTAAAAACCTATTAGTGTTTATTGTCAGATGGAGTGACTAGGAAATATATAATGAGCAAGTTTATAAACAGAAGAGAAGTGATAATGTTGACTGAATTCTTGTCAATTATATTAAAGTATCTCTGCTAAAACTATAGATTTTTCTACATTTACACTAGTTCAGCTAAGAACATTTGACCTCAATTCTAAAGGGGGAATACATCTGAAGAAAAATAATGAGTTTTCCCACTTATGGCTGTAAAATAATTACTTCTAAGTATTTATTGCTTATAGTTCTCAGTAAGCACTGTTACAGAGCTGTTAAACACTGTTTACAGAAAGCTTTTATTTTCTTTTCTGTACAGATGATGACACATTTTCCAACGTGTTTTGTGAAAACTCAAAGAAGCTTATCAACATAAATTTGTTTGCCCTGGCTGCTAGGTATTATTCTTTATCCAACCTTGGAGTATGTACCCCATTAGAAGACATACTTGAAGCACTGAGAGGTGACAATCAAGAAACAAAAGGTATATTTACATTTGTATTTCAATGTTCAATTATTCACTGTGGGACCTGCAGAGTTCTGGTTATTGAGGTTTTTTTTCTCCTACATCCTTCTCACTTTGTTTTTCATTTATTCCTAGATAGTTTCTTCATTGCCGTTGTTTAGAAAATGGATTGTTTTGCTAAAATTTGAGCAGAAGGGTCACAGCATTCAGTACCTGTAGACCCTTCCTGAAATTCAGTTTTAAAGGGGATGAGATAGGCAAGCAGGCACATCATTATTTGAGATATCTTGTTAATTCTCTTGCTCTTTCTTCTCCATGAGCAGCAGGAACCATGGCCACTATTCTTGCTGACTTTTTAAAAAGTTTCACCATAAAATCTGACCAGTGGATTTTCTTGTTACATCTTTTTTTTCATATCAAATATGTGCTTTGACATGTAGCTGAATGTGGCCCAATAATTGTTTGATGTATCAAAAAAAAGAGTTTTACTCAATCTGTATGTTTTGGACCAATATCAATTATATTCCATAAAACTAGAGTAATTTCATTTTCTGTAGTTAAAGAAATTGAATTAAAACACTCACACGTTGGCATGAATTTGGACACTGGAAGTCTTACCCTTGATTATATTTTTTTGTATCAGATGATAAACTGGCATTTATGCTTACTCAGACTGCTGTCTCCACAGAAAATGTGCTCTTCATGGAGTCCTCAGTCTTTATAGATTTGTCACTGTCTTTCAGATATCTCATTTATTTTTCAGAGACAGACTGAGCTCCCTGCCTTTGCCTTCTAGCATTTTTTATCTCTGTAATATGTTAAATCTCTGACGTTTCTTATAGTAAGTGATAACACCATTATATATATAAGTTGGGCATCTCTCCCATTTTCTACAGCAATCTCCTTTTTCCAATTTGCCATTTTCCATGGTTGGCTTCCCAGTTTCTCATTTCTTCAGAAATACTAAAATGCCATAGGTAAGGTAGTCTTAATGTTTGTTGTGAATTGATCTTTCTTTGTGGCTTCTTTCCTTTGTCCTTTGTTCATCTGAAGCCCTTTTTTCTTGATCGACATCTGTATGCTGCTTTTTTCCAAGTTTGCTTTTTAGCCTTTTTCATTTTTATTATGCTCTCATTCCCTGTGTTCTGCTTATTTTTTTCTAATTCTCTAGTTCTGCCTTGTTATACTCGTACTTAAATTCAGACCTGGATTAGCTTTCTTAGACAAAGCAACAAGGATTCTTTCATCTACTTGTCATGCAGAATGGAGCATCAGGAATAAGGCAATTACTGAATATTTTGTTCTGTGTCTTGCAGGAGTGCTGCTGCTTGATTGGGTAACTGGGGCCTGGGTTTGTGATGCAGTAATACTAAATTGTACTTCATAGGAAAAATAGAATGTGTTCCAAATGTATACAATGGTATTATAATTCAAAACCTTTGTGTTGAATTGGCAGTAAGTATCAGTTAAATTAACTTAATTGAAGTTCCTGTTAATCATTTGGCAGAAGCAAAATACCAGATTATAGCTTCATAACGTGCAAGTTGCCAAATGAAAGTTGTGATCTTTTAACTTTAAACTATTTTAGGTATTTTGGACTTAATTATGAGTTTCAGAAAATATATTAATTTCCTGACACGCTAATGTTTTCAAGTTAAGAGAAGTGCAAGTCTGAGAAAACTGGCAACTTTACGGTGGCCTTGTGCATATTCTGAAAAGTTTTTATCAAGATAATTCTGTTTATTTCATATGTTTTTAATACATTTTCTTATTCTAAGACAAACATGCTTGTGAGTCTATTTCCAAAGTTTACGTACTTGCATAGTTCTCTAACTTATTTATTATCTTAATGAGACAGAATGTTATCCTTCCTTGAATAACTGTTAAGCACTAACACTTTTAGCATGCGATGGACACAGTTGCTCAGTTCTGAGTCTAAATGGATTTCTTTATAGGTGGTGTTGTCTGGTATGGTCTATGAAATTCTTTTTTTTTATCTACTCTATCTAGATTTCCAGGGGGAGCTGGGGCATAAAACCCCTGCTCCCTGTCATAGATAGTGTTAAGAAGGTCTGCATTACTGCTGTATAAAAACCAGTATCTCCTCAGATTGTTCAGCTTCACAACTAAAGACATAGCTGTAAATGGTATTACAGAGTTGAAGCAATTTTTCAAATGGAAAACAGCTTCTTGTGCTAGGGCTTCACAACAGAAATAAGAAACATTTCAGTACCAGCTAAAACTAGTAACGTTAATCTCTCTATTCCTCAGTTATAGCCAGGATACTTTGGTGAAATATTTGAACCACACTTTCTTGCTTCACAAAAGGAGATGGTCTCTCAGTTTTCTTTGGGTTATGCAATTAGTATTTGTTCTGTTTATATAAGTTACACATGTCATAAGGGAATCTACATGTGTAATTATTTCAAGAAAGTAATTTTGTGAGAGCAGAATGAATTTAGTTTTTTTAAAACTAGTATACATGTTTTCTTCAAATTAGTGGTTGTCTTGTCAATATAAACCTGTCCCCAAATAAAATGTTTCTATTAGATTGTAATGTTGTAATGTCTGCTTTTTTTTTCAAAATAATGTAAAAAAACCAAACAAACAAACACCACACCACAGAAATTTGCAGAAAATGTAGCAACAATAAAATTTATTTAAAAAATAGTAATTTTCTGAAAAGAGGAGGAAAAAAAAGTCTAAAAATAATTAAGGGGAAAAAAGTGATAAAAACTTTATATATGTAGGTGTAAGCAAACTATTATTTTTATACCTGGAACCTTATTTCTGGGTTTCTCATCTGTTTGGAATACTTAGTTTAGCTTAAGTACTCTGAAATGGTACTTCACACAGCATTACCCAATTCAGTCTTTTGAATTCGTACTATAGCAGAGTAAAACGTGCAATATGTGTTGAAAGTTCAAAGTGACAGTGCTGCTGTGGAGGACAAACAACTTTTAGGTCTGTCAAGAAGTTAAACGTTTCTTCCTGTTCCCATACTGCTGCTGCTTCTTATGAGCCTATCCAGACACAAAAATACTGAAGTATAAAGAAAAAAAAAGATAACTTTCTTCTTTTTAATTATAAAGAGGTTCTTTAGTGAAATGACAAACACTTGTTTCTGTGATTTGTTTTGTTTAAAAGTATTTTAGTCTATTTTTTTCTTTTGTCAGTTAATAGAGTCTATATTAGATTTTAAGTATTGTCATAACAGTTTATTATAAAAAACCAGACACTTAAGAAATAGAGAGATTCCATGGGTTTGGGGAAAAATATAGAATACGTTAGGTTTCTCATGAGCTCAGTTCAATTCCCCACTCTTTTTAAAGAAGTAACACTCTTGGCTCTGTTCCCAGCATCTGATCAAGGAATGGACATGTTTTTGCCTAATGATCATGTTTTGGACAGACGAACACATACTGTACAAAAAGCAGAGAATGAGAAAGTTTATTAATCTGCCTAGTCATGTAGAGAAAGTCCTGTTTTCTAGGAGCGTGCTTGTCAGTAACAGTAGTTTCTTATACTCCGACTCAAACTTTGAAAAATTTCTATCCATTTAACTAGAGCCAAGTGTCCTGTAGTGTTGGTGGCATAGGAGAAAAGTGTGGGTTTCTCCAAAGGGAGCAACTTCTCAGCTACTCCTTTGTCTGGGAGATGTAGAGGTTGGCAAGAGGGTGCTTGGTATTCTCCACAAGCAGTAAACCTATGGTAGAGATTGACTCCATCTCTTTAACCCATTCTCCAGCAACACTGAAATGAGTAATTTTGTACCATAAAGATGCAGCAGTTCCATAACTTTTCCATAGTCAATAAAGAAAATAAAAGTGCATCTTCCTTTGAATTTCCCCAATATCATTCAAAACTTCTATTTGTTCTATCTCCTGATTGATATTGTGAGCAAACTTGTAGCATCAACAAGCTCTACTTTGTGATTATTAATTGTTCCTGCCTTTATATTTCATATATGTAAAGGTAAATATGCTAAATGACACAAAAATATTTTTTTTAGTGATCAGGAAAAAATAGTACAGTTTTAGAGCAGTGGCCGTATCTGGTCAGGTATTAGATATTAGATCTTAAAAACTACACTAACAGTACTAAGTTTCACAGTGTGTTGAATTTTACTAATTTAGCTGCAATTCAGAAGTCTAGTCTTAGGACAATTTAGTGAGCTTTAATTAAAAGTAATTATCCTTAAATTATAAAAGTAATATAGCATAATTTTAGGGTGTTATTTTTTTCTGATTGATCACAAATTGTTATTCTGGGTTGTGTTAATCTGATACAGGTGTCAAAACTGATGAGTTTATGAATACTAAGAAATCACATGAAGTACAAGTGATGTCAGAACTGGTAGACAAAATAGCAAATTATTGTGGCATAAAACAGGTAAGAAAGTTGGTTTTTTTTGCCATATGTTACAATGTACCTTCCAAATTATTCTCCATCTTGTGTTCAGATACATAATTTTGATATTCTGTCACTGCTGTTCTTATTTTTGCTGTAAATAATTGTAGGTACAGAAAAACCCTTAGGGCTAAGCTGAAGGACAGTTTTGTTTATTGTGTATTGGTCCAAAGGAGCTGCCTTTTGGTGACTCATAATCATTTTATGACTCATTAAAATTTTTAAGAAATTATAATCATCATGTATATGTTAAGCAGCTAAAAATTGTACTGCTTTTTGTTATGCACAGGTGCTGTCTTGCTTATCAGTATTATATTGCTGGCAATTTACTATAAGCATTAGTAGGAGAGAAAAAATCATTCATCTCCTTCTGTCAGGCACACAGAAGTGCCACACAGATACCAGAGAAGAAATTATGAGAGATTTTGAGAGCTTATCTTACTCTGGGACAAGAAATTTAAATTGTTTCCTATCATTTAATGTTGTTTATCTTTTTAACATGGTTTGAGATCTATCAATTAGGGATTTAGTTATGACCTTTTTAGTCTGAAGGGAGACCAGATTAAGCAGAGATTCTTGTAGCAGAGTACTCATAAACTACATTTGGTAGAACCCATATGAGATCTGCACACCCAACACTGTTATCACCCAGTGATTATGAATTAGCTGTTTCATACTGCAGATTGCAAATTCATCCTTGGATGGTGAAGAATTGCAGGACTCGTTCCTCAGATTTGATCGTAACCCTACTGTTTTCGTTTTTTTACATGTAATTGCACAGTGCACTAGATCACACTTTCATTAAACCTCATAGATGTTTATGTACAGATCTGTTGACAAAACATGAGCATCACAACAACACTTGACTTTTTTGAGTACCATGTTTCACATTCAGTTAGACAAAACTACACAAATTCTATTTTCTCAGTTTACACCCATGTTATTTTTCTTTAAGCTTTTTCAATGTTAAACCTTCTGTTAGATCAGTGTCTTAGGTGTTTGTTATGGTAAGACTAAATTTTTAAATTTCTGGGTGAACTGAGATGGTTTAATCATTTTAATATCTATAGTGCTAGTAACCAGCTAATGTGGCTTTATCCTCACTTTAAACTGCAGATGACTGGTGTCTCTGGACACTTTGATTCCTCTGGACATTCAATTCCTTTCTTCATCTGAGCTGCACTTGCTTTCATTGCAAGGGACTCTTAAGTGTAAATGGAGACTAATTTCCTCCAGCCTAATATTCATTCCGTAAAAGATTTGTGGAGAAGAAACTATAATTGTTTAAAACCAAAGATTAATAAGCTATCTGCCCAGATTTTGTGCTGAACATAATCCCTCTGAGCCTTTATTTTTTTTTCCCTAGGTAAATATGTCTGAGCATAGTTTAAAATTAATGTATCACATGTGGATAAGGGAGAAGAGGAAGAGGCAGCTGGGCAGACCAAGTCTGCAGTACTGTCATCCCTGCTATCTCTTATCCCCAATATTGTGCCTGGCCTTTGTAATGGGAGAGTTGTCCTGCTTCGTACTTGCACCGGGGGGCGTGGCTAAAAATTAATGGTGTGGCCAGTTGTGGGTCAGGAGTAGAGTACTCAGTTTAGTGGTAGAGGTGCAACAGCTGCAGCCTGAGCCTACTGCTCCTGCCACAGACTGAAGGGCAGCCCCAAAACTAGGATCCATCTCTGAAGTTCTGAGGATGAACTTTGATTAGGAAGTTACTTGGCTCAGATGAGTTTAATTTAGATAATGTAAATGATGCAGTACTCTTGATAGGTTTGGGTCAGGCCTGTGGCATCCTTGGAAACAAAGATCAAAACTGAATCCTGATCATCTGTTTTGTGAGGAATGACTAATGAAAGCAAAGTGTTAGGCAGTCTCCTCCTTACAACTGGAATTACTAAGTAAACAGAGAGTCACATTTAAGTCCAAGTATTACTGGATGAGATGCAATTTGTGAGCATCTGTGATCACTTAACAGCAATGGAAGGTGATCTCTCCAGCAGCATTTTCAAAAGGCAGCCGTGATGATAAGTGTGGGTGCTCTCAACAGCCATAAAGTGGATGCTTACTGTAAAGAATAAAGTAGCACCAGAGTTGTGAATAACTTCTATCATTAGCATGTTTTTTGCCTTGCTTACCTTTTCCTCCAAGCAAACATTACTTGAAGAAGTGTTGAAGACTCTCATGTACTGAAAAAGCTTTAGGAGAATATGAAATGTTCTCTGTGTTTGCTAGAAAGTGGTGTTTCATATAGCATTTTCATTTAGATTTTAAGTAGTTCCTGTGAGATTCAGGAATGAAAGGAAAGGAAAACCCATGTTCAGAGAGTAAAAAATAGAGCCATCTTAATGATCTAACCTAAGTCCCAGTGTGGCAGATTACTAATAAAATCTCAAACCAATCGTAATTATGTATCTGTCAATATGCTGCAGCTTCATCCAGTGACTGTGCACTGTTATCAGATGGCTTGGAGTACCTTTATGCAGAGGATTAGTTTCCGTTTAGGTTTTTTTGGCAAAATTGTGACATTTAATAAAAAATAATATTGCAGTGTATCACTGAATATGAAATGCTGACTGCTCTATATTAACTTTTTTCTGTTTTAGTCATACACTGTAACAAAATTTATTTGTGCAAAGTTACAAATCCCTAATATGAAAAGAGCCTTCCAGTTACATTAAAAAAAAAAAAAAGAAAGAAGAAAAGCCTCCTTCTCAGTTATTAAAAAGCAACTCCATTTGTTTTGGTTACCTTTCAACTTAAAAAAATATATGCATTGTAAAGTTTTAGGAGAATTTTTTCCTTACTGATGTTTTTCTATCCTTCTTGCAAAACAAAATATATGCAGCATTTAATTAAAAAAAAAATCTAGAGCTATGAAAACAAAACATGTTTTACAACAGCACACGTCCTCAGGGTGTTTCTTTCAGATATTAGAGATCACTGACGGCTTGACAAATGCACTCCATTTCACCTCCATACCCATGAGGTATTATGGGTGGTAGAGGATATTGCTCTCTTGTGGTATTTTGTAATATAGTATAGTAAATAGTAGAATGAGAATAAAAGCAAAAAAAATTATTACTACTGTAATCACTTCTAGCTTAATGATTTGAATAAAAACATTAGAGCAAACAAAGGGCTTTTTTTCCGTTGTTTACTGCCCCTTTTAAGCATTGTTCCTATTGTACAAGTGGAACTTTATTATATAAAGAAGTTCTTGATTAAACTCTGAAAAGAAGCAAATGATGATTCCTCTCTGCTTAAATTTGCTGCACATTTGTTTTCTTTAATGTATTTGTGAGAGTTTTCCTTGGAAATTGCAGCATGTACAGCAAGAGTTGCAATGTGTAATGTAAGTAGGATATAATTCTGCATTCAACATCCACTAAATTTATGATTGGTGCTGGGAAATGTTGAAATACTTCTGGAAATGGAGTTCTTGATTTCATTGTGCCAGAAACTGTTTAAACCCAACTCATTATGGACAAGACCTTTCGAGTTCATTATATCATGGAAAGTTTTCTCGAACAAATTGGTTAAGACTTAATTCTGTGGTTTAAAGTCAAAAGATGGACCAAGAAAGCGTAAGAGCCAAGTGTATTAGGAGGGATGATACTGAAAAGGTAGCTATGAAGTCCGTGCTTAAATTTCTAGAGAACTATTTTGTATTTAATTGAAGTGTGTCTTGTTGCTCATTAATATAGAATTTTTTTTTTCCCCCATTGTCTAGGTGATTGATATAGGTTCTGGAAAAGGCTACCTGAGTTCATTTTTGTCCATGCAGTATAACTTAAAGGTTTATGGCATTGATTCCTCAAACACCAACACTAATGGTGCTCATGAAAGGATCAGAAAATTGAAGAAACACTGGAAAGCATATCAGAGTCGAGGAAGAGTAAACATGAAAAGCCAGAGGTTGGAAAAGGCAAATGACAGGCCAGGGGAAACTGAAATTAAATTTAAAGCAAATGATGAAAAGCCCTTAAATAACAACAGCAGTCTTCAACATCAGGACCAAGTGACTACCCAAGATTTTGTTTCTTCTTGTGGTTTCACAGGATCTGAAACCAGGAAACAAACTGAAGTTGATCTAGTGTCTCTGACACAATCTGATGAGAGCAAACCTTCTGAAGATGTTCTTGCTATTCTAAATGTTCTGCCTGCTGATGCTGTAGAAGTTTTTTCTTCATCTCAGTGTAACTGTGGGCAACTTTGTGAAGAGGAGAAGGCACAGAGAAAAATGTCATCTCTCAAGGCTAAAGCAAGCGAGTCAAGTCAATCAAACCTCTATTTCCCACTGACTTCTTGCATCACTGCAGAAACAGAGCTCAGTGACATCGTAACAGATCTGGAGGTTATTTTACTAAGATTTGAAGTAGATTGTCCATTGTCTGTGTTGCCATTTTCTTTTGTACATAATGTTTGTTGAGTGTACATAGAGTGCTGTCAGTGATGTAAGTGAATATTCTGTTCCAGTAGTTCAGACAGTTAGCAGAAGTATGCCTAAGAGATACAGTTTTCTTTTTTATTTTAATGTAAGTTGGGCCTATTTTGAATATGTAAAACAACCTTTAGAATTTATGGGATACATAATAATCAGCTCTCTAAGTCAACAGCATGTGTATTAGCACATTCAGGTATTTTATAATTCTGATTATAGGTAACATCTAAGTATTATGAAAAGAGTTATATTTACCAGGTAGATGGATATATTAAGCATTGGAATTTCACATTTCCTGATTTTTTTTTAATTATTTTTTTTTTAACTTTTGTATTTTTCTAATTTCAGTTAAACATTTAAGACATAGGAGAATTTATTTTGTGTAGTGCTCAACATAGTTTCTAAAGAGCTCTATTTGCAAATAATATTTTTATATTTGACTTTTCAGAGTTACTATAAGATCATTTAGTAGGTCACTAGCTGTCAAAGATTGTAATTACACAGAGAAGCCCAAGCTCAGCTGCCCAAAGGCAGTGATACAAGTGCTTGTCTGTGTTCACTAGTAACTGGACTATTATATTCAGGTGTGTAATTCATCTCTGATTCAAGACAATAGCTTTGCACTGATACCTTATACATGAGATAATAAATCCTACAGAGTATCTGATGAACATGTGGTGCAAGCTCATGTCTGTCTGCAAAAGACACTGTGAGCAGCAGGGTTTGTTGATGAATCATATGCCTTTCCGTTTGCACAGTTGGATTTTGTATCCTCTTAGCACATAATTCGTTTGAAAAATAAAAGGTACAAGAAATGGATACCACTCCCTTTCTCTATTAAAAAAAATATACTGTCAGAATAGCTAAAAGCTTCATTGCTTTAAAAATCAGTAATAATCAAACTGGACATTATATGTGATGAATGTGTGTAATTTTAAAAAAAAAAGTGCAGTTTTTTGCATGTTTTGAAAGTATTTTGAGATTTTTTAGAAATAGTTTTACAAATATTTACATTTTTTATTATAACCATAGATTGATTCTCAAATTCTTCTTTACTGGGTACAAATGGAACATAGGTAAAATGGATATTTACTGATTTATACCATAAATCCCAAAATCAGTTTACTGATGAAATATGGGTATAGGAATGCATGTTTTTATATAGCCCAGGGCTAATATCGAGATAGCAAATTTTGCTACACTTATGTCAGTGACCTGCTAAGTACTTTCAGTTATACCCAAGAAACCTCACTGAAGTCAGTGATGGTCCAAAAGTGTACCTGACACCGACAGACTGCCCTCATAGTGTTCAGAAGATTTGAGCATTGGAATGTGTTTCCTCTACTTCCATGTGGTAGCCATCTTCCACTAGCTTTTACCTGAAAGAATCTCTTTAATTTTTCCTTTCCTGGGATTTAAATGCTGCCCTTGCAAGTATACATCTTCCCTTAGCTTCCAAACTTTAGGCTTGTTCCATTGTTCATGCAATTGCATGCATAAAAAAGGTTTGTGGAATGGTGAGCTGAAGCTGACTGATAGGAAAAAAGTCTTAAAAATCATTCTGGACTGAAACTAATATTTTGGATACTAAGACAAGGAGAGGGTAAGCCCAGAAAAGTGGCGCAAAGTGGAAGGTGAGAAGGGGGATGAGAACAATAAAAAAACAACCAAACAGGAAAGGGGAGGTTTTACTGTTTCACACATACGTACTATATAGTACAGGTGAGTGAGAAAATCAGATCTAGAGAAGCAAAACCATATGTACATATGACGTGGGAATGATTACAGAAATGTATCCCTGTTGAATGTCTTTAGGATAATTTCTTGTTGAAAAACTTGTTAACAAATAAGGGTGAAATTCGAAGTAACATCATGTAGATTCCAACTAATAATGTCAGAAGGGAAATACCTTATTATGAAAGGTAAGAAGAGGGATAATTTAGATGGAGAAATTGAGGGGAAAAGGAGGCTGAGAGAAAAGGGAAGCAACACATATAATGGACAGAAGGGAAAGACAAGAGAAAATGTCCCGTGTCCAGTCACTACGCAGATGTTCACTTCCATGTAGGTAAATCAGCTGCTATTTGTAGTCTTGAACTTCTGCTTCCTCAAGGCTAGTGAAGGTAGAGTGCAGAGATGAGTAGTTCCTCACCTGAACAAAGTGATGAGCATCTCTCCGCAGAGGCAATGCACTATGTTTTCTTAGTACTAAAGAACTTTTATTAATGCATTGAAAAGTTTTGGAACAGAACAGCAGGAGTCCTCATGGAGCTGTGTATTAAAACCTTACAGCTCAATAACAATTTGCAGCACATTTGGATTTTGGAGTTGCTGGTATCCGTGCTCTTTCCATTGTAGAGGTAGATGTTTTATTGTTGTGGGGGTTTTTTTGTGTTTTTTTTTTTTGTTTTGTTTTTTTTTTCCTTAGGACTGTATGATAGTGGGTCTACACACATGTGGCGATCTTGCTCCAAATACACTACGAATTTTTACTGCCAAGCCTGAAATCAAAGCAGTTTGCAGTGTAGGCTGCTGCTACCACCTGTTGTCAGAACAGTTTGAAAACCAAGAAGGTAATTCTTCCAAGTTTAACTTGTGATTTCCAGTTTGTGTGTTGAGAGTATTATACCTTTTAATTAATAACATCCTTGTGTTTATTCCTTTCCAGCGGCCTACTCTGTACTGGTTTTAATTACATTATGTGAGACATTTACTCCTGGACACCCTGTACCTTTTCTGTTATGCTAGTATTCCTAATATTCTTACTGAAATTAGGGACATTAATGCAGAATGTTTTTATGTGTTTATGAATGCAGCTGGTTTTATTCTATTACTTCACTTGTAAAATATGGAGACTTTTTTAGTCCAATATGTTTTCATCCTTTTGAAATATTTTGTAGCAGACTTTGCCCTTGGCTGTCTGCATGCATCATTCATTTTTGTTAAGTTGTATGTATACAACTATGAGCAGAATTAAGTCCTTGTAATGCAAGTTATTACTCCAGGAAACACTCATCTGAGTGCTGTTCTCTGGAGCATTGCCAGTTTACAACATTATGGAACAGTACATACATAACAGTTTTCCTTGAGGAGACAACCTGAACGTTATTTGGGGATTTCCACTATAGGGACATTTTCCTTCAAATCCTTTGGGTTTTTTCATTTTTGATAGAAAGTTGATATCTTCACTTGAAAGATAAATTCTTCACAATGAAAAACATTAAGTAGCTGCTTTGCTGAGACAAATGGCATGTAGCTGAGCTGTGTGAATGACCATCTGCTGAAGTCCTAGAACCTGACTGATTATCACATCAAATCTGAGAAAGAGGTGAATTGGCAAAGTATATTTCAAGTCTTTCGGGGAACTTCATGGACAGAAAGGCAGATGGATCCCCGCTGCTACTCTTTAACAGTTGGCTGCTCAGACTGCCAAGTCACAGCTGCAGACTGACCACGACACAGGCTAGCTCTTGCTTGCTTTAATGATATTTTCATGTAGTTTTTGTCTTGCTCTGCTACAGTTTTAAGGGGTTTTGCAGTGTGTTAAATTCAGTTACTTTACAATGCTTCAGATCATCTCAAAAACAACAAAAAAAAATTCTAATTAGAGAACTGCTTAGTAAAAAATATGCAATTCCTTTTACACCAGATTTCTAAAAAATTATGAACTTTTTTAGGCATGTGTCATTAAGTTTGTGCTTCTGAAACTTTTGGTTGTTTCTTATTATTGCAAAGACAATGTGACTTCCTGTTTTAGCTGCAGGATTACTTTTTCCAGACAAGACTTTACTAAATTAAGGATCAGGTATGATAATCTATTCTATGTTCAAACAAACAGATGTACATGTACTGCAGTGAGAGATACTGCAGTTTCATAGCAGTATGGAAATGAAGCCACGTTGCATGTTGGAATTTCTATCTATCTGATTTGTCTCAGCTTGAAGGAAACAATTTATTCTCAAAGAAGAACCTTTGGCCAGAATAAAAGGAAATTAGAGTATTCTTTTTTAGGGAAAGAACACATCGGTAGTCCCAGTGATGGTCAAAAAAAATTTTTTTTATTACTGTTACTATGAGGGTACGTATTGTAACATCTATAAAGCTGTTGAATTCCCCTGGAAAAGTTCTCTACTATATATCTTTGTAAATGCACAGTGGAGGGGTTAGAGCACAAGGATTGACGATATCTAAGAGCTAATATTTCTTCAAAGGGAAAATTGGAAAGAATAAGGACTGTAGCTTGTGTCTACACTTCTTAGGCATGGATTTCAAACTCATAAAGAATTCTAGAGGCTGCTAGAGCACTGCCACATGCTAAAATAATCACATCCCTTAACCTGCTTTTTCCATTGCTAAGCTCCACAGTCCTATGAATTTTTTGTCCACCTTAGAGTCCACCTGTCCGAGTCATATCTTTCCAGTTTGTCTATAAAAATGCTAAGAACCATGCTGAAAGCCTTGCAAAAGTCAAGGTAAACTATGGCTATGCTCTCCCCTGTTTTGTAGACCTGGTCAGTGTAACACAGAGGGCAATAAAGTTAGTCAGTCCCTGGTAAATTCCTGCCAGCTATTCTCAATCTCCTTCTTGTTCTTCACTGGCCTGGGCATGGTTTCCAGGAAAATTTGCTCCATAAACTTACTGAGAACTGAAGTTAAGCTGAAGATGCATGTGAAGTTTGCCTTTCTTTTGTTATCAGTAACTTCCCTTGACAGATGTGACCTTTCAAAGATGGTAGAGTGTGGCCTTTTTGTGACACAAGCCATTTGCCCCAGCTTCCTGAAATGCAGTGCATCTGGTCATATGCACTTGTGTCTTTCCAGTTTGCTTATGTTGTCCCTGAGCCAATGTAGTCTTCTCTTGCCCAGGCTCTGACACTAAACTCACCACACTTACTGGCTAATCTAGGCATCAACAAGAGATGATAGAAACTTGTGTGGAAGCCTTACATGGAGAGAGACTAGACAGAGTATCAGGATGCACACTTAGAGCTAAATCTCTGCTGTGATGGATAGAAGATCTTCCTAAGAAGCAGATAGAGTTGGGCACAAGTTGATGCAAGACAGGAAATCACTTGTTTGAAGTCAGTCCGATAAGCAAGGGCTTGCCTGTAAGGACACAGTGGGATGTTCTGTTCTGTTCTGTTCTGTTATAAAGCATTCTTTTTAGTTTGAGTAGCTTCAAGGCTTCAACGTTTTTGAAAATGTGTTTTAAAAATGTAATGTATTTTATATTTAAATTATTTTTTTGGCCCAGTTTAAAAGCTTATTTATTTTCTTGAGGCGCAACCTTAAGGACATGTTTGAGCCAAGTCCACGTCAAAGCTGTTACCCCCAAAGCATCTTTCCATCTTTGCTGCTTCTTTAATGTAAATGCAGATGGTTGTTCTCATAAGCATAGTTGAGGAAGGTGTGCTAGCTCACATAAAGGCTGCTGTGGACTGATGGTTGCTGTCACTTGAGATGGCTGGGCTGTATGTTGTTTGGCAAATAGGTTTGAGATGATACCAAGATCAGTCATGTTTGAGGCCAGTAAAATTTGCTTTTTCACTTCATATTAACTGGAATTAACTGCTGTTCATGGGAATAAATTTTACCTGTTCTGCTGCCTAACATAGTGTTTATAAATCTGAGGGGGTGAGTTGACAAAATACCGACAAAATGTTACTATGCTATTTTTGACAGGCTATTGAGTCTCCTTGGTTATTGCAAGTTTGGGGTTTCTTGTCTCTGAGGAACTGACTACAGGGAATAATGCCTTACATTTCTCATATATTCTAAAAATCGTAAACCTATTGCAAGATCACTTGATTCAGTTTGCCATTGGACCTCTGTGAATACTTTGGGAGCATTTCTGATGAAAGTAGGTGCCAGTAGTCACAGTCTTGAATATTGCAGTTAGTATACAGTGTCCTTCTGTGTGTCTATAAATAAGCTAAATTCATCTGGAGATTTTTGTGAGGGGACCACATTTCAAATTATGCTGGGAATAATTTTGAACTCCAAAGAGCTTGAAAGCCTTTTTGTTGATTTATGAGTAACTACACCAACCAAGAGGTGCTGTGTAATGTCAAATTTCAAAAATGTTGAAGCCAGTGACTTCTAACACCTGTCTTTAAATTTCAGTGCTGTTATAAGCAGTACCAAATACTAAATTTCAGTTAATAAGGAATATTATGACAGCTCCTGGAAAATTCTAAGTAGTTTTACTGCGGCTTTCTCTAAGGAGAATTGGCTGTTTATACAGAGATTCTTCTATGGATAAAATGCACTTAGTCATTACTATAATTGATTCCTTTGGGGTTTTTCTTCACTGTTACTGGGTCAGATAGTCAATTGCATTTGCCTAATAAGGATTTTACTATTTATTAGAGACTTTTTTACATAAACCAATATACATAGTGAGCCATTATGGCAGTTTTTCTGGAAGAAAGAGTTTGCTAGTAAGTTTTAGGTAAAACAAACTCTGTGCCTCTGTTCAAGGAGCTATTCTTAGGATTCTGGAGGGCTGTTTTATCTTACATTCAGCTAACACAATTCTGAGGCAGTGTACCAGCGGGGCTATGATTATCCTTTAACACACAGTAACTGCAAATTTAAGGTATTTCAAAAAGGCTTTTGTTAAAGAGGAACTGATGCATTTCTGTATTCTAATTCTCCTCCTTCCATCCTCCATGCCACCAAACACATCAGCACCAGTCTGGAAAACAGTGAAATTCTTCAATTTAATATCCTCTCTTTGGAGGTAAAAACATATGCACATAACTGTTGCTAAGGAGCTACTTATTTATAAATGTTTCATAATTTGAAGTAAGACAAGTAGAGTTGTACAGGTTTTTTTAATGATAGCTGTCTAATAGAAATCGTTTTTCAGATTAGCTTGAGTACTGTAAATCATGAACTCTGGCTTTTGTAAAGATTTCCAATGTCAAGTCACTGCTCTAGGAAGAAGATGCATGCTGGACAGAGGACCACAGATGTCCTGGCAGCTGTGGAGAGTAGCTTCTCAATAAGGCACTCAGGAAGAAGTCAGAAAATCTTTTGCAGAAGGACAAGAGCCTTCAACTCTGAAGTTATGTGAATATAAACTTTGAATACATTTTTTAAGCCCTAACTTCTAAAAGCTAGTGGGCATAATTAAGGGCACTGAAAGGTGTGCAAAGAGTAGTCAAAATTCACATACAGAATTTTATCAGATTTATGAAAACTGAAAAAGCCTTGAATAATGTGGATTCAGCAGACAAAAACTTAAAAACTGAGTGTTCTGAGGGATTCCTAACACAAATATATCACTCTGTTCCACTGAAATATTAAAAGATTAGTCACTGTTTTCAAAGAAGTAGAGTACAATAATTTATATGTTGCCTAGGTATATTTTCAAAGATACTCCACAGCCAGTGTCTTTAAATAACTATCACTGATACCATGGCAACATATGAAAACATTTCCAAGCAAAAAAATTTAAAAGTCTGATTTCCTTTCCAAGGCATCCTTAGATATTGCTTCACAGGGCACATTTCCATGTATTTGTGACAGAGCTAGTAAGTCACTAAACCCCAGATGTTTTCAATGAAAATTGATCCTGAAAAAAATTAAGAAACTTGAAAAAATATTAACTAAGTTTTACAGATGTTAAATGGCAGCATTGCCTATTTAAGTTATAAAAGTATTTTTCATGAATAAATGTGCAAACATATTTTTAAACATGAAACTATCTTACTGTGTGCACACACACATTAGAAGTGTAAGAGATTATAACTGAGAAAGCCAAGGTTTCTGTAATGTGCAGTAACTAAAGCATACCCTAGGTTTGGGTTTTGAAAATTATTTTAGTGACAACTGATTCTGTTTCCTGAAATGGAAGAACATTTTCCTTTCCCTCTGCCCTCGCCCCCTTTGGCAAAATCCCATTGAGTGATGGGATTTTTAGGAAAAATACAAACTTGGGGAACTGTGAAGTCTTTGGCCAAGGAAGGCTTAGTCTTTCCTTCGAAGGACAAAGGCAGTTTAAGTAGTTCTCTTCTATTTAAAATCCTAGAAGTAGACAGAGGTGCTACAATGTCATGGAAAATAGATCCTATGAAAATTTGAAACAGGTTGGATTATTTGTGTTTCAGTACTGCCTCAGTTTTTCATATCAGTTCTGAATTTGACCAACAGCCTGTACCAGCACAAGTCAGGGTGCTTAGGTGTCTGCTGGTGATCTCTGTCCTCTGTGAAAAATTATATTTTATTCCCATCCTTTGTTTCTGTCACTTACCCACAGGAATACTTTGTATCTTGTTCTGTAGTTTTGATAGTTTCTCTAATGGCCTTTTTGAATGACATGTGGAAATCCACTCTTATCTTTCTTGTCTGAGTGTTAAATGAAGCCTTCAGAAAAATACTGTTATATTTGTGAGATTTGACTTCCCTTTTAGAAAGTCACATTAACTCCTTCCAGATATTACACTTGCTCATATATCCAATGGCTCTATTCTTTAAAATACTTTCTCTCCATATAAATGTGAGGCTTCCTGTTTGGAAGCTCCCTCGACCTTCCCTTGAGCTCTTCATAAACACTAATATTGTATTACTTGCTTTTCAGGTCTCTAGATCCAAAGAGTTTTAATCAAGAAGGTGCACACAGCAGTTTGGCAGTTTCAGCCTGGTTTTAGTTTTTTTGATGAATGCCCTAAGGCCTTGGCAGTTTTCTGCTCTTTACGACTTCTGTTGTTCTGTAACCTTTTCGGGATCCTTCAATTTTAGATATTTCATCTGATGAGGTCTTTCCATGATGCAGGACTGTGGCTTAAGGACTACATTTAGTTTTTCTTCTATGCTTTGTTTCACTGAACATTCCTTTACAGCTTTATAACATTGGCAATCCTATAACTGCTATCTATTTAAAAGAAATTTTGCAGACACTCAGATATTTACAAAAGGTTAAAGAGATTTGAGATTAAAGAAGAACTGAGGTCTATACAAATTATTATCAAAGAATGTACTGAATTATTTTTTACTTTTATAGCTGTTTAAAGAGCGGCTTGCCATTTTCTTTGCTTGTGCCAATTACACTACTGACCTAAGAAAATTATCTTTTAACATTTTTTCTCCTGTCACTGTGCAAAACAAAGTTAAATAGCTTGTGTTCTCTTAAGGGATTCAGAATAATACCCTAGCAATTTAATGATCTGAAATGGAGTCAGAATATTTAGAACATAATAAAAATTACATAGTTGAGAAGAAAAAAAGTCCTTTTTTTTAATTATTATTTTTGAGATCAAATGCAAAAAGAATAATTATACTGAGAGCAGAAGAAATACTAAAGCTCTAAATCCTAGGGAAGCAAGATTAATGTCCTGTTGGTATGGTAGCATTTATAACATTGTTGAGGCACGGTGTTACTGTATATTTTTTCCTCGTCTGAATAGGGCAGTTCATTCCGTGACTTCTTTAAGAATAGAGTCAGTGCATAGAGACAACCTTTGTTTGTCAAGAGCGAAGAGCTTACAGTTTGTGAATTAATGCCTTTTTCTGCAGCACTTATTAAGGATTCTAACATGAATTTTCTAGAAGCAAAATATCATTAAAATGATGAAAGGCACAGGTTCTGCATACCACTTACTTCAGTAACATCTGCAAGAATATACTAATTGTCTTTAGAAAAAAGAATATATCAAAATACTGTGGCCTATTCACCTTTTTTTAAAAAAATAGATTGTTTTGACATAAAATCTGCTATAATGTGCATTTTAGGAAAATAAACACATTGTTGTATTTAACATGAAAGAAAAACTAGAAAAGATCTTTCAAACTGAAATAAGACAGAAAAAGCAAAGGCCATTTTCAAATATAGTACTTCAGAAAACTTTTCCCTACCTTGAAATATAGTTTCTATGAAGTCATTTCAATATCTTCCACAGTTTTAGAGATGATGACTGATTTTTATAAAGCTTAGAATATTTCCTTTTTACACATCTTTGTAGCATATCAGCATAAATATACAACTGTACATGTTGTAGTCCTTCAATCTACAGCATACAAGACTACACAATTTGTAGTATTTGAGTAACTTCAGCTGTGTTCCTTTTAAGCATAATATACTGTACTGAGTGTTGTATTTTCAAAGCCTTTGTGAGAAAAATCTACGTAGAGTGTGGTTACAGGGTTTGTAGTGCAAAAGACTTCAGATGTATTGTAATAATGATATATATACTCCTGCAGTTCTTAAAGAGTCATATCTCATGTTTGTTACAGAAGACCTGTTTTCACTAAGATAATACATAAATCTGACAGCTAATGATGACTGGGATGAGAGGAATTAGAATTAGGGGATATAAAATATAGTTCTGTTAATGTTATAGTTTACATTAAAAGATATAATGATAGCTACATATTATGTCTATGCATATATTATACCTCTTTCTCCTTATCCAGATGGGTTGTCTGATTTAGGATATAAACTATTTTACTTTTTTAAATTTGTGTCATGTATTGCTAAATCATAGAATCATAGAATAGATTGGGTTGGAAAAGACCTCCAAGATCATTGAGTCCAACCCCTGATCCAACTCCAATTACTATATCATGGCACTAAGGGCCATGTCCAATCTCTTTTTAAAAACCTCCAGGGATGGTGAATCCACCACCTCTCTGGGCAGGCCGTTCCAATGCCTGATTACCCTCTCTGTAAAGAATTTCTTCCTAACAAATGAGTGCTATGAGAGCTGTCCAGTAATATGAAATGGTAATTGCCTTCAGTGGGAGTTTTCTTCAAGTGAAAGAGGTAGACAAGTCTAGTATATAAAAGAACCTTTGCCAGTGTTGAAATTCCTCTCCCTTTTGATTGGAATTTATTAAAAACAACTGCAGGTTATTTATTTGTCAAGTCTAAGAAACTAAATTGATCACAGTATTAACAGTTTATATAAAAATACTCTTCCTTTAGCCTATACATTTTTTAGGGCAGTTTCTGGATTTTGTATCCTAGAATTACTTTTTTTTTTTTCCACTAAAGAGAGTTTTTACATTTACCATGTTTACCATTAAGGACATTTTCCAGGTAATTTAACTTAAAAGTTAAAGGTCATTTTCCTTTGCATTTAATGCAGGGGTAATTAGCACTTTGCAGAAATGTGAAATTTTTAATATTATAGCTTCAATTTTAAGTACCAGAATAGAATCGGATTTTACAAGGAAATTTTTTGTTTTGTCCATTTGGAAAATCACTGCTGTGTCTTCATTCATGATATAAGTGGAAGTGGGATAGTATTTAATACACCATATATATATATACAAATCAAAGGCTGTATTTATTTCTTATTCACTGTGTTTGAGTTGTTTTCATGTTTCTGTTGTGATTTTTACATGACTAGTGCTAGGTTCCTAGAATTAGGTAGCAGGTCTAAAAAGCAGTATTTTAACACAGTGTTAGCAAAGAATTTATTTTAATTTCCTGTCACAACTACTAACCTCAATTTTTAAGGCAGTTCCTAGATTTGTTAGTGCTAGAATGAACTCTTCCCCTGGGAGCTACTTCTAAGCCTGAAGCTTGTCGTCTCCATCTTCACTCTACTTCTCTGGTTTGACTAGATTGTGGGTCATTCAAGGCCTTCCAAGTAGCACAAAGTCTAGAAGAATGAGCATCAGTCAGGTGAGAGTCAGTCTTTTCTCGTAAGTAACAAGAGGAAAGAGCCTCAAGTTGTGCCAGGGGAGGTTTAGACTGGATATGAAGAAAAATTTCCTCACTAAAAGGGTTATCAAGCATTGGAACAGGATGAAGTAGAAATTATGAAACAGAGGATAATTAGGAAAAAGGGGAAAGGGAATATTTTAGTTCTGCCTGTTATAGTGGAGTTTTGTATTTCACCATCAATATGTCAGGAGCTATCCAAGGAAGGGTGTGATTCCCATGGTTGTTATCTCTTAGGTACTGGTTTTTTGAATTAAACAGGTGAAGAGCAGATCATGGTGCCAGCCTTGCAGATTCAGCCATGTTTTAGATACAATGTCATGTTACCCTTATCTACTTGTCTTTGGCAAAAATCCCAAAGCATTGTTGGCCAACAGGCATTTAATTAATAGAGATTTTTAAATGTGCTTTGCAGCCCTCGCACAGTTACCTCACACTGTCAGTTGTGTCTGATCTTAAGTCAGTTGTGATTGTTCTGTACAATTTGCACCCCTTTTATTTTTGCCTTAAGTATTCTCTAGCTACCCAGGAATGGTTTCAAATGGAGCCTTCACATAGTCTTGCATTTCTATTATTTTCATCTTTGTTTTTCTTTCATAATCACAGAAAGAGATCATAGATGCTCAAGTGGTCTGGATGTGAAGTACTAAAACACAGCTCAAGTTAATTAATGTGTGTCTGAACTCCAGGTTTCTCATGCTCTGCAATTGAGCGAATGTAAAAAAAACCCAAACAAAAAAAGAATAAAACCTTTGAAAAGCAGCTCCATGAATCAGTGGGAATTACCGTTATCTATATCATATACTGAAGTATAGAGGCAAAAAGAGAAATTATACTGTGTAAGTGTAGTAGAATTTGGAAACTGGGGATACAGATTGTGAGGACGGACAAAGATGAGACACTGAGACATCAGGAAGGAATCAACAGAAATAGATGTTAACATCAAAATAGCAAATGAGTAGGAGATGTGACTGATTTAATGTAATAAAAGAAAAAAGAAAGGAAAATATGAAAAAGAAATTGGAAGTTCTCTTGCGAGCATTTCTGCATTAACTGATTACATTGCTCTGTGTAGTATTTTACATGGGCTAATATTGATCACAATTCATAAATAAATTTATATGTAGGTGTTCTATCCAATGCAGTTTTTAAGTGGTAAGAGACAAAGTTATATTTAAGCATTTAGAACTGACAAGATTATACTGCAGTGATAACTCACTGAATGGTATTAGTAGGAATTACTGATAATACACCATTTTGAAATACATTTCAGGTTCTTATTTTAGCATTTTAATAGTGTAATTTCAAATCATTAATACATTTCTGTATTAAAAGTAACAGCAAAAAATGATAGGTGAAATTCAATACAGAAACTGATTTCAGTCTTAATGGTTATTTTTAAAGGAAGTTTAAGATATCTGTCATTAAAAAACACTGGTTTCATACAGCACTACTAGTAGGCATACTATCAGCGTAACTGTACTAAATTAAAATAAGCTCTCTGTCTTCTCCTTTCTCATGCTGAAAAATTCAAGAGACTAGTGTTTCACAACATTTCAATAATAAGTCGCCTAAGTAAAGATGAAGTTTAGGAATGAAATAAACAATGGTTTTTTTTCTAAGAACATGATTTCAAAAAACAAAATAGAATGAGTAGAGTGGGGACTTCAGCCTGTGCACTAAAAGAATTTTTCTGCCTTCTCTTTGCTTCATGCTGCTTACAATCTGATGAACTTCATTACTAGAAAATAAATCTTTCCTTGTCATTAAGTGTATACTGGAAAATCTTAGAAATATAATGGAAGGATAAAGTGCATTTCAAAAAAATAAGAATCCTCTATTTTATAGTGCTGTTCCATTTTTCTTACTTTGTTTTGGCTTACTTTGAGCTGATAAAGTATTTCAAAACAGACATTACAATCACCTATACTGTGAAACAAAACCCCAGTTATTTCTTTTTATTTTTTTATAAATTATCCATTAACCATTGGGATAGACATTGTTTTCTGACAAAATTTGGATTGTTTCTGCTGGGATGAGTTTAAGAAATAGTGTTCAATACATTATCACTTTTACAAGGTAAAGCAGAAAACATAAGATGTCAGTTGTTATATTGGGAACTGCAGTTCAGAATGGTTGGGAATTGCAAGAAAGTAAAAGGATGAGAACTGTAAATGCAAATATGTTTTCATTAAATGTTAACAAAGGAAGATAAACAAGAAACTGCAACACCATATGGAACCATAGTTCAGTTTGTCTAGTAAAGATAAAACCTGTTGGTCCTTTTGTTGCATAGAAACTATATAGTGCTTTAAAGTTGTGCAAAATAATTTTTAAATGTTAACACACTAGAAATTATAGTATCTTGCTTAGAGATGAAGAACTATGGAAGGCCTAATATTAGAGATAGTGGAGAAATTTGAGTTTGGTGCACTAATATTAAGACTGCAGCTCAGTAGATAGCAACTTTAACTTGCATGAATGATTAGTTTGCCTAGAGGACAGGGTGTAAATTAGAAGGGATTACTTGAAAAGGTCAGTGACTTTCTAACTAAGTTTCAAAATTTTTATTTTGAAACCTTATAACATATATATTAGAAAGACTTATTAGTGTGAATCACACAATAACAGCCAAGGCAGTCATTGCTAACTTTGCAAAAAATATGTTTAATATGTTCATATTACCAACCCTGCAATAGAAATACTCAGATTTGTTCCATGTATGCAATAATTAGACTTGAAGTTAATTAATGTTTTATAGCTTGTCACAAGGCACTTACAAATTCTTCCTACATTCCTAGTGCTGAAACCTGTTGTAATCTGTTTTGTCAAATTTCATCCTGGTATCTAAAGGAATTTTTCCTTCTAATTACCCGGAATTAAAATCCTATTCTTAAATTGTGGTCCTCAAGCCAGTATTTCTCCCCTAACAGCCACTGACATTTCTCAGGGCTAAAAGGAGAGTATGAGGTTGCCTGCAGCAGGTGACTGGCGTGCTGTTATTCTCTATTGATCAGCAAAGAGTAGTGACTACTGCTAGAAAACCAAGGGCTTTCGCTGTGGGAAGGAAGGTTGTATATTTATAGATTCATATTTCCCTTTTTTTTCTGCTTAACTTTCATGAAATGAATTCTACTTACACATATGTATCTCAGACTGTTGATAAATTTGAAGAGTAATATTTTTTGTGTCCTTTTTTTAACTCCATTACATGATTTATCTTTACATATGCCCAAGTCATCTTTCTATGCTAAAAATCCAGGATCCTAGCCAACTTGGGTTTATTTTTGAAGCAAGTAGTAATTTTATTCAGCATGCTAAAAAAATCAACTGACAAATGTGCTAATGAATATTCAAAACATTGTAGTTTGTCTACATTTAAAACTGGGTGTTAACTTCTATATAGTAATCCCCGTACTTCAGTTTTCCTGCATTTGCACTAGCGTTAAACAAGAAGAATTACATTGTTATTCAAAATATAAATGATACTGGAACAAACTGCACAGATTGTGATACAAATGCTTTTCAGTATTTTGAAGAAACAGCAAGAGCCTTTGCAGCTGCTCTTTTTCTGGAAAACAAACATTCTGCCTTACAGCAAAGCGTGGGACTTCAGAACCAAAATAAATACACTTTGTTCTGTGTGATGTTTAAAAGATGTTTATGATAGAAGAAGAACCAAATGAGAAGTGATACAGAAGTTCCACTACATTAAACAATTGCCCGGCTTACATCTTGTGACTCATAGCATGTCATGGATTGCCAGGAGTACTTGCACACTTCTCTCATCCTTTAGGACTTTTCTTCAGAGGATTTTCATAAGAGAAACTCACTTAAAAGTGTTTTGGAAATTGTGAAATTATCAGAAATTCAGCATAAACCAAAAACATCTGTTATGGGGAAAATACATTTTTTATAACACTAGCATGGTTTTTGGTACTGGACTAGTAGAGTTAAGTGTTTCTGCTACCATTAACTGCTGTTCATCTTGTTCAATACATTGTGCATTCTGTAAGTAAGAGAAAAATAGCCCATGAAACCTGTGCCTTTTTTTTTTTTTTTCCCCTCCATTTTGCAGAATGCCCAGAGGAAGTGTGGGGATTTCCCATGTGTCAGTACTTGAAGGACAAGGGCTGGTGCTGTGGTCGCAATGCTAGAATGTCAGCATGCTTGGTATGATTCTCCTGCTTTTCTTTTTCCTACAGAGAGCATTATCCAGATGTTATGGGATTCATTGTTTTTGGCTTCTAATCCTTAAACCATGATTTTAATCCAAGACTCTGCAGAATAATATCATTAATGTTGTAATCATGATGAATTATATATAAAAAAAATAGTACTGACCTTCCAGCTTTATATATTTTATACTTGCTGAAGGCATGAAAAAATGAGTATTGAAAGAAATGTATTTTAAGAGTGGACAGAAAGGCCAAACCTTTGCTGAAACCTAAACAAGATAACTCCTCAGGGTAATAGTTGTAGGCCAAGGATTTAGAGGGGAAAAAGGTAATTGTAGAAGGATTGCAATCAGTAACTCCCCCAATGCCTTCATGATTCATAATATTGAATGTTCTGAATGTTTAAAACCTAAACAAATCTGCCTGTTCCAAAAACCAGAAAAGCTCTAAAATCCATGTGGCTTAAGAGACTGGAAACATCTTTTTAACATTGCACCGAGAGATGACTTTCTTTTAAAGACCTAACCTCTTTGAGACAGGATGATGAACTGTTGTCTAATTTGAAAAAGAGATAGGTACTGAAAATTTCGACTGTTGTTGCAGTTAGAAGACCACTATTCCTTTCCTCTATTAAATTTTAATTCCTGATATCAAGATGAATTACATCAGGTGAATCACATCAGGTGACTAGCCTCTGCTGCTAGCCCTCTATCTCCATTATGAAGAACAGTATAGACTAATGTGTCAAGATTATGTAAACTTGAACTAACATGATAATTAAATGTTATCATGAGAAAGTATATCAGGACATTTGTTTAATATTTGTAAGGCTTATATGTGTTACCCTTGAGAAAATAATTGCTCATTTTAGAGATGTTGCTGTAAAACTTACTACAGAAAGTGCTTTTTTAAAGGGATTTGCCTTACCTCTTTTTCTTATCAGGATTATACAATACCAGTTCTTCCTCAGCTGACACATTAGCTATTCCCTTTCACATTCCATTTCTTTTGGAAAGAAAAAGATTGGGCTGTTTTTCAACAAAAAGATCGGGCCCTTTTTCAACAATGGTAGGATGATAAATTTCATAAGCAAATGACCTCCAAGAGACTGATCATTCCATATATATCTATTTTAGATTTCATGGAATTCATATAAATTTGGTTGTTGAAAACTTTTTTGTTTAAACATTCATGAAAGGCAAAGAATTATCACTAGATACTTCTACTGTTCTTATATTTGTAATACCTTCTATGCATTTTTCATGACTGGGATTTTCTTTGCCTTCTAGGAGGTACAAGGGCACCTATCTTCCTAGGGGTAGTGGCTGGCTAGGAGAAACTAAGTCTACTGAGCATTGACACTTGGCATTTCTTCTGATGTTCATTGCTACATGTCATTCAAATTGATTAAAGTGCCAAGGGCCCAAGATTCTGTATGAGAGTTTCAGTTTCAGACTCTTACAATACATGTTAGAACCCACATCCATCTTCTAAGCAGCTGCATATATATGCTGGTATGAGAGCTATAGCTTTCACAGCAGAAGTGAAACCTGATAGTTGGCCAAAGCTGTGAACAGAGGAACTGCAACTACTTGGGCCGTATTTGAAGAACAGTTTGAAATGCAAGCTCAGTTCTAAAACTAGGAGAAGAAGAAGTAGGTGGTTCAGAGACAAGCAATTTTATTCACTGTAGTGGTGTTTGGTGCCTAAAGGTGATGATGACCCATAAGTGGAGACACATTTTTGCTTTGCTGTCTTAATTTGTTATAGTCTCGGATAATTTACTGGGGCTTTTTTTTTGTCTTAATTTCTGCTTTGAGTATCAATACTTGGTTGAAATTTCCATAGGAACAGAATCTTTTCAACTGTAGAAAATTACTCCGTGCTTCTAATTATTTGTCATTCTTTGTGACTATGGATCATAAAACTCAAGTACTATTAAACCTACATCAGGATTTATGTTAAGAAGAATGTGGTGAAAGAAAATGCACGGTATTTTAAACTGCAGACTCTGAAGGTTTTATTTTTTTAAACTTTACATATGGAAATTCAGTTTATCTAAATACTAGGCACTAAAGATATTTAAAAACATTGTACATTGAACTAATATTTACTTTTAAATAATTGTATATGCAAAGTAAATTATTTGTATTTTTTTTAGAACAGGCTCAAGAAAAATGCATTTCTTCTTAGCACCTTCACAGAAAGCAATCCTCTGAAATTCTTTTACAATACTAAGAAAAAAAATCAAACATCTATTTCCATACAGTCAGTTGTCATTGCTTCTCCTATAAACAAAATAGCAAGAGTGAGATGATTATGGGTTCTTAAATGTATTAACACTTCAAAGTGTGCAAGCTCATGTTATGTCACACCATTCATCTTTTAAAATGTCATCTCCTCTGACTTTTATACAATGTGTTTATAAAATGTTCTGATAAAGAATAAACATATCAGCAATTTAATTCCTTTCCTCTTAAAGGCTTTGGAACGAGTTGCAGTTGGCCAAATGGTAAGTAATATTGTTTATTTTAGCCATTCTAAGATAAGATGTACTTTTTCCCCCTTGAATGTTCTTAATCCATGAACTTTTATTCAGTGTCTGCATTTCTAGATTCTAAAATACTAGTGTACACTACATCAAATGCTGATAGTGTCATCATGAAATCACATTTTTATTGATGTGATTGTACTTAATGAATCTGTTTTCTTCTGATAGTTAAGAGTCTGAAACTCATGAACTGCTTTATGCAAAAAGATCTTTTATACACAGAGATATGAAGTTTTCAATGTACTCTGGTTTTATGAGCATAGTACTTTCTGCATTGCTTAGACTACAGTGTATGATGATTTAACTAGCAAACTGCTTCTTTTGTCTTTAAAACAGCTTAGGTATATTGTTACATTTATTTTGTGTTGTAGAATTTGGATCATGATCAGCACATTTCTCCTGTGTTCTTTTTCCCTCTGCCAACCTTTGAACATTTGCTTCAGATTTTGGGTTTGTTGAGGTTTTTTTCTTGTATTCATTGTTATGTTAGAATCTAACCCAAAACCATAATTTTAACTGGATACAAGAACATTAGTAAATTGTCCTGTTAAACCTGATATGACTGATTGTAAAGAATAGAAGCCAATAAGTAGTTAAGGAAGCCAGTACTGGTTTTGTTACTCTGATCTTAGTTCCAATGCCAATTTTAAATCCTTGCTGTTGTAAATTTTTTTGCAGCTGCCTACAGAATCATTGTTTTATCGAGCTGTTCTTCAGGTTATTATAGAAGAAATCTATGGTGTCACCAAAAGGTAGGAAGCTGTGAATTCACAGAATACAAACCAAAGATGTGATTGTTCCATCTCTATTCTGTAAAGAAAATACATCTTAGAAAGCAGAAGGGTGTAAGAATCAGTCTTATTAGACTGTATATATAATATTGGTATTAAAATGAAGGATAGATTTGTTCATCCTAAATCCACATCACAAATGTATTGCCCTTCTTTTGCCCATAGCTGATATAGGTCCTCTTTGGTACTGGATATGTGGGTAAAATGTGACTTCACCGGAGAACCAACGGTAAATTCACTAAAAGTCAACATAGTCCGGGGCTACTTTGTTATACAGATGTCCTGGCAGCTTTAAAATAGCAGAAGACGAAAAGACATTTCATTTGTCCTGCTAAAATTTGCTGAAAGCTCAATGGCCATTCATGGCTGTGAAGAGCTACTCACTGCCTATAGTCTACAATGGCAAGTACTGTGCTTTTTTAGGATGGGATTTGGAGAGTTGGTCCTGAGGACCTGACATCCACCCTGTACTCTTTTTTCAGAGCTGCAGTGGGATTAGATTTTATGTAATTCTGTGGGCCATATGCCTGCCCGTTAGCACTTGGATCACATCCAGAAGCACATCTTCCAGTTTCATTTGATTTGAAAATAACACAGTTTTTGAGCTCTGGTCCTATTCCACTGTGTGAACCAAGGCATGAGAGGTGTAGAAAAACAGAAGATTCACCGTCACCACTGATGCTGTGGAACAGGCACTGGGGGAGTCCCAAACTGGGCCCTACAGCAGATGGGAGCTGTGTTCTGGAGCTGGATTCTGGTACTGGATTCAGGAACACAGACTGGGATCAAAGGCAGAACAGAGTCCTCCTTGCATGCTCCAAGGAAGAAAACAAAATAGGACCTGAGACAAGCCAAGCAAAGCTGACAAAGTGGTCTAAGAGGGGAGAAGACCCCAAGAACTCTGGGAGAGACTCTCCAGATCCCTCTGCTTTATACCAAATATGTTATATATGGGCTGGATACCTTGTTGGTCAATTTAGGGTCACCTGCCCTGTCTGCTCCTCCCTGCAGGTGCGGCCTTTCACTTTCCTGCACCCCCCAGTGTGGTACACAAGATCCAGCAGTGGCCTTGGTCTGCACACCAATCCTTGGTAGTAACTCTAACCATGGAGTTTTATCAGCACCAGCAGCAGACACTGTCTGTGCAAACAGGCTGCTGACTTCAGACAGTGCAGTTAGTTAGAAGAACTGAGCTGAAGAGTAAAATCACTGAACAGTATTCCATTCTCACTCAAACCAGCACAGCATAATGTTACATGGCATGGAATATTCCTAAGTTCCATGCAGGTCAGCTGTCCTGGCTGTGTCCCCCAACACTTCTTGTGCACCCCCAGCCTAATACCTGGGGAGGAGAGGGAGAAAGAAGGCCTTGGTATTGTGCAATCACTGTTCGGCAATAGCTGAAACATTGATTTGTTACTAGCACTGTTTTAGTCACAAATCCAAAGCACAGCAATATATGGGCTGCTGTGAAGTTAGCTCCATCCCAGCCAGACCCAGACAGCTTTTCCCCAGTAGCCTGTGATTAGGAGGCAGATGCTCATCTTCCAAAGAATGACATAAGAGCATAATCATTAACTGATCTGAAGACTGCATCATCCCAAACGTTTAGTTGCATCTGAATATTAAATGTGACCACAGATACGGTTCTCAATGAGTGGGGTCTTGCCAGCTAAACAGCATAAGAACTGCCACTCAGTAAGCCTTTTTCGCTGACCTCTGTCAATGTTGATTCTGACCTTTAAATAAGGAGAAAGGAATTTACCTCAGATTAAAGAGGGGAGACAGTTTTAAGCTAAGATATTTATATTCCATATTTCACTGAGGGGGCACAGTGTACTTTCTTAAGTAATTCAGTAATTCAGTAGCTGGGATTCAGTAATTCAGTAGCTAAAAATTCTGTAGCTGAAAATTTAACTCCTGTGCTGCACAGCTGGTAGAGGAATTACATTAGGACACAGTCAAGAAAGTGAATTCAGACTAATAAAAACTTTGTGTATTTTTTCTCCAAGAGATTTTAAACACAGAATAGAGAGCAAATGTAAGTGGCCTGTTAAGATTTAGTCTTCCTTTATGTTTCTTTTAAGTTTTTATGCATTATTTTAACATGTTTTCTGAAACAACCCACATTTTTGGCTGGCTCCAAAAGCAGACCATTGAGTTGTAAACAGGAGAAAATTCTGGCACTATTTAGTGAAATAAAAATTGCAAGGATAAGAACACAAGGTAAGAAGCAAAAGTGAAATTATACTCCAGTTTGGCATCTTTTTAGTTCAGTGGTTGATAGTCAATAAATTAAAGCAGCATTATAGTAAATTATAGAAGTGTTACAGAAATATAGAAGGAAATATCTGTCAGCTGAAATAACAATTTCATTACTCATTTAGGGAAATAAAAATATTAGGGGCGAAATTAAAAGCAACCTTCAACTAACTCTAAAATTTTTAGTTAAAATAACTGTACTATAACCATAATACAATTGTACAGTTGCTGTATCTAGACATTTCTGAAAGAATTAGCTATCTTGCTTTGTTTTAAGTAGAAGAGGGAAAAAGGAAGATTGTTACTAACTTATCAGCTGTCCAACTGCTTTATCTCTCCTGAACTAAAAATTAAATTAAAAAATGTGTGTTTTTTCTGTTGTTGGATGTACAAAAGACTGCATGTCAATGCTGTATTTGCAGTGATCGACATGTTGGAAAAATTTTCTCCAAATCATCCTCCTTCATAGATTATGTCAGAAAGTCTCTGAAAAAGCTGGAACTGGATGATTCAAAGGTGAGTCACTAAATAGATACGACGTGAAATTCTTAAATCTGTGTAACTTCTTGAGGTCAGCAACACAATGCAATGTTTAAGCCACTGACTTGATGTACTTTGTATATTGCTGTATAAATATAAAACACTGTCATTTTTATTAATATCTTCAGAAGACCTACTTGGAGGTATCCAATGTGGTAGGTAGGGGGGCCAAGAAGAGCTCATTAATATCCCAAGCATCACTTCCTTCAAGCTCAAGATATGTCCATTCCTATGAGTTAAAAATCAAGTAGAGGAGGGAGAAGACCTGCATGGATGAGTAAGGAGCTTCTGGAAAAAATCAAATAGAAAACAGAAGTTTACAGTATGTGGGAAAAGAGAATGGCCACGTGGAAGGAATATAGAAACACTGTCAGAGTATGTGGGGATATAGGGAAGGCTAAGGCCCTCTTGGAATTAGATATGGAAAATTATATAAAAGACAAGAAGGACTTCGTCAAGTATAAGCAGACAGCTTGTCTTGTAGCCCAGAAGGCCAATTGCATCCTGGGATGCTTCAAAGGAAGCGTGGCCAGCAGATCGAGAGAGATGATTCTGCCACTCTACTCTGCTCTGGTGAGACCTCACCTGGAATACTTCATCCAGCTCTGGAGCCCTCAGCACAGGAAGGACATGGACCTGATGGAGCAGGTCCAGAGGAGGGCCACAAGGATGATCATCCAACACCTACCATTCTGTGATAAGTAGGGTAAAACCATACTTATTTTCATGTTTTAAAAAAAACCCATATCAATACTGTTTATTTCATGCTTTTGGAATTAGACTTCCATGTATAAATTCTTTAAAAGGTTTTGTTTTAAAATTACTTTCTTCTAATAACTTCTTATAAAGCCAGACCTTTTCTATACATGGTGCTCATGATCAGAATTTTTTTTAGCCTTTACAGTATTTCTGAAGTTAATCCTACAAATATCCTTTGAGACAAAAAAAAAAAAAAAAAAAGTAATACACACTCTCTTCTATACATGCTGTGATTAGAGGTAAATATACTTTTCAAATGCTGAGTGAAGCAGGCATGAAGAACTTCTTGCCTGTTCTGATACTATACATCCTGATAAAAGTAACTTGTGCACCCTTTTAAGTACAACTGAAATACAGTCCTATACAAACATGTTGCTTTTCTGTCTGTAAATTTAGTTTAAACTGAAAGTGATCCAGAAAAACATGAATAATGAACCACATAGTAGGCACTTTGACCCCTTTTTATTTTCATTTTTTTCTGCAACAATATTATCTTAATCCCTTTGGATATCTTTTGAAACTGAAAAATGTAACAGTATAGCAAGAGGCAATTCCATCCATGCACTCTGTCTCTCTTAAAGTTTAGTTCCCGAAGTTTTTCCAGTTTATTCTAGCCTTTAAACAGTCTCCTTAGGTAGCATTTGAAGGTCTTTGAAGGCCTAATACTGTCTCCTTTTTTTTTTTTTTTTTTTTTTTAAAATAATTAATAAATGTTAAGTAAAAATAGTAAGATTTTTAAATAACATTCCCAGATAAAGGAGTAAATTTTAAAAAAAGAGATTTAAACTTATAAAGACTTTTGGAGATTTTTATGTTCTTGAGTGTCTTGTCTTAGTACTACATCTTCTGATTGGTCAACAGATGGCAACATAGCATTAGGCATGGAATATTGCTGTGAAGATCACAACCATGCTGTGAGAACAAGTTGTGCAATGGAAACACTGGAAAGTATTAGATTATTTACAAATTTAGTACAAATAAAAGAAAAAGCAGGAGTGGCAAGTATGGTAAATACTTAAGGTAATTGCTGTTGTAGTATTTGGTAAAGCAATGCTTAAAATTCATAGTCAAAATGTCAAATCACTTATGATTTGCCAGAGACATCAAACCATGAACTAGGAGAAAAATGCAAAACCAAGCAAATGCACATGATATTGGAATCATGTGCTAGGAAAGAGACTTATGCCTGAAGTTCACTGTGTTTTAAAAGGATTATATTAAATTCTGTTTGCAAATTGAGTTACTTTTTTGCTTTTCTGTATCAATAGGCACTAAGATCATGCACTTACCCCAGCTGAAAGTAAAATGATGTCTTCCTCAGTATGTGTACAATCACCTTAAAGCAGTAGTGGTTTGTTTATGCAATAATCTGTTTACTAAATAATTGATTAAACTCTGCCAGTAGAGACTTACACATTCTTGAAAACTAGTAAGGATGGAACTGTGTCAGTATGACTGATTTTAACTGCATTTTGCTAGAAAGGGTCTGGACAAAGGCAAGTTGTCCTGAGAGAAAAATGTCTGTCAACACTACTTCAGGCTGCACATGTTTGTGTGGTTGCTAAAGACCCGATTCAAGTAAATGCTCATTTTTTGTGTATATTTCTCCTCATTTTTATGTACAGCTGGCTGCATACTGAAGACTGAACTTTTTGCTGATGTAAACAATATATTTTTTATTTCCCAACTATGTTGAAATCTGTAGCAGCACAAAAACTGTACTATTTTGATACTACTGAGAGGAAAGTTCTTACTGCTCCCTCACCAGTGGTTCTGACACTGCAGTTTTAATGGCGGAGTCAGCACTGTATCTACATAATATTGGAGAATATGTTAAATTCCTCTCTTCAGAAAAGAAAATACTTACATAGCTAAAAATGTGATGAAACCTAAACATTTGCTCTCAAAGACCACAAAATCAAAGGGAAATTTATGCAGAATTTGTTTTCTAGCTCTGTTTTTAAAAATGGACAAAAGAGCAGCTGTACTCCATAGACCAAATGTCTACTCTGTCTTCCAGCAGTGGCCAAAAATTCTTGCCTTGGGACAAATATAAGGCAAGACTGTGCATATATGAAGGATACTTTGAGAATAATACAAAATGTGCCCATCCTTCACAAAAATAAAAGGAGGCAATGATTGTATAAATGTATGTAGGCAATATTAAAAAACCAGCTAAAATTTAGTTACACTATGTAATACAACCAGAAAACAATGACAAACAAAATTTTTACCTTTGAATCTCTGTTTTATATGTCCAAAGAAATACTTTCTAAAAACCTGAAGACAGAAAACTGCGAGTCTCAGGTCTTTGATTAAGCTTGTCAGAAAATTGAAGAGTTTAATGTCTGCATGATAATAAATGTACTGGGACGTAGAGGGATAGCAGCACTAAGTTTTTTGGATTCACAGCCAGGGTTTGGTAGCTTGGTAAAGTTGTGCATATTTTTGATCACTGTGACTGAATCTGAGCTGTGGGATATAAACATCTTTCCAAACGCATGGTTCATGGTGAGCGTCACAGCTGCTTCCTTTATGCACACCACTGCCTCTGTTCCTGATCAAGGGGTAGCCCTGGTGCAAGATGGTCTTTTTCCAGTCTGGACAAATGTGGAGGCAGGATAAGGAGTGCAAGTGACTAAAACACCTAACCTGCCTTGATACTCATGTTTGTACGTGTATGCCTTTGGCTAAATATAGAACTGATGAAGTCTCCTATTGGTTATAAATATTAAATATAAATATATATATTAAAAAATATTTGTATATGTCCACTGTGTTTCTTTTCAGTGTGGAAGAGCCTGTCAAGTCCAGATTAAACACTGAGATGCAGATGAACTATATTTTTCTGCCTTTCAGTACAGGATCATTTCTTTCATACAATCTGTCTACCTCAATAGTAAAACTGAGATATACACTATGATTACTGCATATCTGACAAAATAGTCATACTTTGTGAGGGCACAGAGAGGTCTTTTAGTGTGAGCTTGATGCTTCACAGGTGGTATTGCTTCTAACTTCATAACTAATGGGAACACTGTGTGGGCCATGGATTCCTTCACAGGTTTTAGTATTGGTCTGGATATACACCAATATTTCATACCTGTTTGGTTTTTTTCTCTGTCATAGCTCATTTTGTTTCTATACATTAGATATTGTATGGGTAGAGAGTTCAGTGTTGCATACATATGGATGTTCTTTCTATCAGAAGATTCCTTTTCCCTTTTATTCACTGTTTTACCTATTTTTACATGAATGTGAAACTCAAGGGAGTAAAAATTCTTCTGTGTTCTTTCTTGTAGAGGACCTGGTCACAATTACATTTAGTCTTGCTTCTTTCAAAAGGCAAAAGCAATTGCTCCTCCTTCAGCGGAACATATTTCAGCTCTGTAGCTGCCTTTCAAATGGATTTAAAACAAAGCCTCTATAAATATATTTAGTTGCTGCTTAAGACAGTAAATGCTACAGATGGCATTGCCACAGCAAAACATTCTTGTATAAGAATTTATGTATTTTTAGAGTATTTGAAGAAAAAAAAATAAACTTTGTTAAATTACCTGATGTCCTTTACTTATTAGGGTAGCTTAGCAAAAGTTTTTTCATAGGACCTAGCCTTAAGGTGATTAAAGGGAGAAAGTGCTTGCAAGGCTAAGTCCTGGATATGTGTCTGGCAGACTTCGTGATCTATGACCCAGCTAGGATCCATTTCTGCTAGTAAGTGAGAGCCTCAGCAGGTGGAGCTGTTTCACAAAGAGAAGCTGGCAAGGATTCCTGTAAAGTGCAAAATGGGAATAAGGAGAGAATACTATTTAATGCCACATCCGGGTTGCAGGAGGATATACTGTGCTGGAAACACTCCTGACACATCCACAGAGAAAACCTATTAGTCACTTTGATTTCATCTCCTGCTATATTCATACTATAGGTGCTGCTATGGGCTAATAGCATTTAAGGTAGTTACTTTGTCTTAGTCAAAATACTTCAGAAATCACTTAACCCTTTCAGATGTAGACATATGCTGGGTAGATACAATAGCAATTTCAGAGGTAGGGTGACCTTAATCTTTCACAAAACAAAGAACGGTTTATGTGCCTGTCAGCAAGTGTGTTGTAGATTTACTTGTTGGGTTTTTTTTAACCCAAGTCGCTGGTGACTGGTGTATTTCAGCTTTGGACAGTCTGGTGTCTGCACACAACCTGAAGTTGCTGGGGTTCTTTCCCCACAATAAGTCATTCCTTTGGCAAGTGCTCCACCTAACAACCTGAGATTAGATCTGCAACAATAAACAGATGGTTAGTGCTCAGTTTCCACCATCCCGATTTGCTGTAACCCTGACCAGACTTCTTAAAAACAGCTGCCGCCCATTTGTGTTTTCTGATCCCATGCTTCAAGTAGAGCACCCCAATAAGATTTACAGCTGCCAGGTATCAACCAGCAGGTCAGTAAAGGGCACTAGATGCTTGTGTGAGGCATTGTACCCATCACAGTAGCATTTACATTAATAACACAATAAGAGAAATTCATGTCCTCTAAAAAGATCATTTATCATATTAAGTAATGTAAACAACTTTGATATTAGATATATTATGTCTGTAATTGTTTGACTCAAAATATTTCAAAGCTTTGATGTAGCTGTATAACTAAATTTACATATGTCATATCATCTTGTATTTTCTGCAAAGGTTATGTATTTAGCAGTATATTTAAATAAGTGTTTTAGTGCTTTCTCTGCAATAACCAAAATGTTTAGATTTATTTATAATTAATATATAATTTAATATTTTTTCTTCTTTTTGTAAGAAACTCTGAAAATCTTACCTACCATTCATTTTTAAAGTAATCCTTTTCCTATGTTAATTATGCTTGTATTTTAAATGTAATTAAATAAATCCAAAGTTATCTGATATACATTTGGATTACTAGTTCAGTTTTACTGGAATTCCTAATTTAATTCCCTTTGCTACATTTACATTGTGTTTTTGCAAATTCCAAACTATTTAATTGAGTGGTAAAACTGGTAGATAATACTGAAATCAGAATTTGTGTGAAATTATATCATGGGGGTTTTTTCAGTGATTATTTTTTGTTAAACATTTTTTTTTCTTCTGTCTTTGTCCCCTTTTTCTACAGTTAGTGTGAATAGCTGATAGCTCTCTCATATAGAAGTAGAGACTTTTTAAAACAGTCTTACTTTTTAAGAAAACAGAAGAACATGATTATGTGACTTTCTGCCTTCATTTTGATGATGCAAACACCTACCAGTAACATTAGCATACATGCCTGAAAAACAAATAGCTAAGTGAGCTCTCGGTGCCTTAACTATCAAGTAAAAAATGAAATCAAAAGTCTGTGTTTTTTAAGCCAATAATACAATAACTGATTCTGATTTATTTTTTTTTTTAGATGTGTTAATTTTATAAATAACTTGGTTTACACTCAGAGCAAAAATATGGTTGTATTCCAAGTTTCAGTGATGTATTGCTGGTTTAGAACTGCAGTTGTAATGTTTATGTTTCCTTTATATAATTGCGCAGATGGCAGAGTGAACATGGATTATGGAGATGTCTTCTCTTATTTTAAGATTAGTCAATTATTCATGTTAGCTAAATCCATATTTAATATATTGGGCTCAGTCCTGAATATATTTTCAGCAGACATATATTATGCTTGCTTGCATTTATTTATATAATAGTGCTGCTTTTAAAATTAGTGCCGATTTACTTTGTTCAGATTCCTGTAGTATTAGATGGAAACACTTCAGCTAAAGCTGCAAAAACAGGAACTTAAAGATTGGACTTTCAAAGACTCCTCCTAAGAGAGATGTCCTGATTCCTTAAATGCTTTGTGAAAATGCAGCGGTAAATGTACATTGCAAGTAACTTCATAGCCAGTGTCTGGAAAAATCTTTGAAATACTTCTTGAACCTTTACAAACTTTGTAAATGTTTTCTGAGAACTTGGTGGGCTTTATGATAGTCTCTTTTGTTTCTTTGTTTGCTGTGTTTGGTTGTTGTGTTTGGGTGGTTTTTGTTGTTGCTTTTTTTTTTGGTTGGTTGGGTTTTTTTGTTGTTTTCTTTGGTATTTTTTGTTTGGGATTTTTTGTTTGGTTGGGGTTTTTTTAATTTCTGTCAGCTAAATTACACTGAAAGAAACTACTTTATTGAAAGGGAAATATTAAAGTAGACAACACTGTTGCTAGTATGAAAAGAGCATGACTATCTCTTTTGTTATGACAAAGCATTTAAGAGCACTTTCCCCCCTTCTTGAGCATTTATCAGTGTCTTTTAAAAACATTACTGTACTGTGTTCTGCTATGAAGTTCATAAAAAGCACACTTTGACTTAATATGTGACAACCCTTACCACTTTAGTCCCCCCAAACTACGTACTTACAGGATATGTCATCAAGAGGTGATACTGAAAAAGATACTTCTTGTAACTTATGATGCAATAAGATTGTGCCATGTGTCCTGTGGGACCTGCACTGGATCATTCTGAGCTTCTATAGGTCACGTAGTGCCCCCTATTTCCACACTTGCCTGAAAATTTCAATACTGATATAATGTGAACCAACAAACAATGTGCTAAAAAAGAAAAAAATGCAGCCAGCATTTTGGTCAGTCTTTCACATAGGACAGTTCTTTACAATAACTCATTTCAGTAAGACAAAAAAGAGGACATAGAGTAAATGGTAAATGGAGATGTGCTTCTCTTAGTTTACCATAGAATGTTCCTTGATTTGTAATATCTCCTCAGAATTGACTAGCGGATTTATCATAAAATGCAGTTTGCAAATGAAGGGAAGTTAGAGAAAGAATCTTATTGCGTGGCTCAATTTTAATGGTCTTTAATCTCTTAGTCTGGGGAAAGACACAACTCTGAAAAAGTACTCTCTGGAGAAATGTTAAGTGTGACAATCACTAATTGTCATACTCCTTTTGCCTGAATGTTTTCTTCTCAGCCTGTGCTCAGTCAGGATCTTTGTGGGATTGCAGTCTAACTTGGGTATTCTCAGGCTTGTGGTATCTCACATGTTTTCAGGGCTCTGTTGACAGTCTCCCAGTGTTCACAACAGATGAGTCTGGCCTGTGGTATAGTTTTAGTGCCACCTCCACCATATGGTTATAACTAGGTCAGTGGAGACCTTGCTGCCCTCTAGTTCCCCTTGGTTGTTCCAGCTATTTAAGCAACCACACCAATCCACAAATAAATTAGTTTAAAAGAAAAAATGCAAAGAGACAAGTTGCTTTTGTTCACAACCTGATAAAGACCACAGAATATTGTTGCTAAATCAACAAAGAAACACTGGCTGAAACCTCTCTCTCTATGTATTGGTGGTTACTTGAGTATCAGTAGCATAAACTAGATCTTTGAGTGAAAAATCATTATTAAGACAAGGGCATGATATATGGGTTTGGGTTTTTTTCATGCATATTCACTCAGGCCAAAAGTTCATAGTATCGAAATCATAATAAAAAAGTTCAGTGCATTTGTTCCAAGAAATTTTGTTGGATAAATAAATGTCTGGCAGTCCTGCACAGAGAACAGTTGCATGGACAACCCCAGTGGCTAAATGGGGCTTGCTTAGCATGTGTAAATGCATCTCCGTTGCTAAAATCAAACAGTAATTTACTCCTACTTCACCTTGGAAGTATAGCTAAGGATTGCTTTGGGTACCTTTTAAGAACAGAAGCCAGGTGGCAAGTTGTTGCAATTTCAGACAAAGCCAGTGTTGTCTGGGCTTTAGTCTTCTAAAATTGACCACATAGCTAGCTACCAGTTAACCTTTTTATGCCCTTTTCTATCTGCTTTTTGGTGGACGCTTTCTCTGTTTCCTAGCAGGGCTGTTGCATTGAACTGGGTCACTCACCAAGCTTTTAACTGAGGGAGGCACAGTTTGGAATAGTAAGTAATCTATCCATGACAGCAGGATGCTTTCAGTTGGAATGGAGGGACTAGAAAAGCATTTGGGCTCAGCACTCAAGTACACAATATCCAAGAGACATTTTTGACCTGGCTTTTTATTTGCCAAACATTTCACAGCTTGTTTCCTTTTACTTTGAATGCTTCGTGTTGAAAAATGAAGAACATAAAGAAAGCAAAAGCAGAAGGGTTTAATGATTGCATTTTTACAAATACAGACTTTGTATTTTAATTCCAAATAGCCTATAATTTCAAAAACCCATTATAAGAAACCTCTTCTAATTCTTAGTTGAAATGAAAAGCTTACAGGGCAGAGGTTAAATAAACTCTTTTGTTTATCTCATGACTGATGTATTTTGGTTGATTTGACTCTTTAGAGGGGAAGAGGAAAAAAAACCTCTCAGACATTTGCACAGCTTTACTGAAAATAAAATAGCAACAAGACCAAAAAAGTCAAAATTAGTACTAACAGATCAGCTACTCAATCTTACCTCTGTGGGAAAAAGTACTTTGTAAATTATAAAAGTATGACTGAAAGATTAGGAAAGGTTTTTGAACCTATCCCCGTGTTTTAAGGCAGAGTTGGAATTTTGTATCATTCCTGAAAAATATTTATTAAATCTTCTTAAAGCTTCCTGTGATGGAGGCTGACAATCTCCCCAGTCCTTAATCAACCTTGATCAGAAAAAGGTTCTTCAAGTTTTTGGCTGATTTTTTTTTTTTTTTTTTCCTGCAATGCAAGACAGTTAGTTCTTATCCTGTCCTCCATAGACACTGGGAACAAACTGTTCTCTGCTTCTTGATGATAACCTTCCTAAAAACTTATTATCCCGACTCTCAATTTTCTCTAATTTAGCCTGTTTTCTAGATCCCTGATCTCTTTTCTCTCCCTGGTCTTTTTTCAGATAGTTCATTTCTTTCTTTGAGATCTGATTCCCAAAAATGGATGCAGTACTCCAGCTAGAGCTTTTCACTGCACTGGCAGAGTTGAAGAATTGCTTCCTGCACTTTGCAGACTGCTCTCCCATACATGTCACAGAATGGTGATTGATTTTTTTTTTCAGTAGGGCAATTGTGACTCTCACTCAGCTTGTGATCTGCTGTATCTCCCAGACTGTCATTTGATGTTCCCTCTAATGAACCGCTGATTATTTCTGCCTGATTGTAGTCCCTTCTGTTTTTCTCTACAGCATTTCAAACTTATTTTCTAAACACTTGTGGCATATGAAGGCATGAACCCTGGTTGAAGGTGCAACCAGAATCAGCTTTACTGAGAGCACACAGACTTTTATACCCTTGGGGACTCTATTTATACCACACGGACTTATATACCCCCAACCCCAAGGGGTTGGTACTTCCAGATGCTATTTATAGCATACGCAGCCTTTTATACCCCCAGCCCCAGGGGGTAGTATTTTCACAGAAAGTTTTTCTATCGGTCTCACAGCAACCGAACTTCCAGCTGATGTTCATGCGGCATTTCCTCCAGTCCCCGTCCAGGTGTTGCCATGTTACCACTTCCTCATTCCTCCATCTCGGCCTGTGCATCGACCCCCCCCAAGCCATGCTCCAATTTATTAAAACTACTTTTCAGTTCTATCAAGGCCTACCTGTTGCACGTTTGCAGGCTTAGTTAATGTGGTTTCTGTTCTATTGTCTGAGTTCTTACTGAAAATATTGCATTTTGTAATGGACCTCCAGTTAGCAGATCTTTCAGTTTTTGAAAGACCCATTATTAACTATTCTGTGGTTATGGTCATTCAAACAGTTCTCACTCACTTTATAATACCTTGAACAAACCTTGTTTCTTAAATTTGCTTATGAAATTCTTACATGAAATGATGTCAGAAATCTTGCTGACATCAAAATATGACAGACAGTTGTTTTTTTGTGTTTGTGAATCCTTTCACCCTCCTTACAAGCGAAGTAGACTGACTTGTGATTTGTTCTTAAACATTCCATGTTGACAATTACTCATCTGCTTATCTTTCAGTGTTTTTAAATTCTTGGTTGGTTTAATTTTTTTCAGTGCATTGAGCTGACTGCTCTATAATAAAAGACATAGCTACTAGGCATCTTTGAGATCTTCTCAGTGACAATGAGTCATAGTTCTGAAGTCACTTCATGCCCTTCTTGACTGTCCTAGGATGAAGTTCATAATACATACCTGATTTGAAAACTTATAATTTGTAAAAATGTTCTCTAGTTTGTTTCCCTATTTTAGGCTGAGATTTTAGCTGTTAGCAACTGGATTAGCCACATGCTCACAGATGACTCTTCAAGTAAGAAGTGTGTAAAAATGCATTAAACATGTTAGCTTTCCTAATCTTTTGTTATAAAATCATAGAACTGTAGTCTCATTTAGATCAGAAAAGACTTTTAAGACCATCAGGTTCCACCATAAACTTAACACTGCCACATCTACACATCTGTCAGTACTGTTACTTTCCTGTTGAGTTGTGGACTTGCTCTTTCCATAGCCACAATGAAGTAGCCATAGTGCAAACTCCCAGTACCAAAGAAGTACATCAGGCTCTTTCAGCTTTGCACTTTCCATCAGTCTTACAAACTTACTTTGAACTCCTCTGACAGGTCCCTTCTATGGTCAGCTCAACTGTCTTGTCTAGCACCCAGGACTATGAACAGCAGAAGTGTGGAGACATCATAGCCTTAAATGCTGGAAAATGTTGTCTAGCAGCTCTACAGAGAATGTGACTTGTGAAAAACAGTGATGGTCATAGCTTTAGCTACCTGCTGTGGTGCACTGGCTGCTGAAGGCTGAAAAAGTAAGGGGTATTTGGATTAGTTGAGTTCTTGAGCTGCTTTTGTATCAAATTCAGCCACAAATCCCAGCATTTACAGTCATAGTGGCAGTGTTGGTAAGGTTATGTCAGGTGACTGGAAAGAGAACAGGGGAACATGTAGTTCAAAGCACATAGAGAAAGTTTTATTTTAAAGTTTTGTAACTTGAGGTACAGAGAAACAAAATATTGTTTCCAGACTCTGATAGTTGGTTTTGTGATGTGAATTACCATCCGGAAGTCCTGACGGAAGCATGTTACTCTCACACCAGAATCCACTTCTCAGCTATTTAAATAAATCTCTTGGGGATTGGAGTGAGAAGGGGATAAGATATAGAGGAAAGGAAATGAGAATGTTATCTCCACTTTACTGTGTAATACTCATTTAAGAATGGCTGGAGCTTTCTGTATAATGAATGTATCTCAGTATTCCATGTCAGTGCAAAATGCTGTCTAAAGAACAGTTAATGTAAATGAGAACAGAGAAACTGCTATTGGAAAAATTATAATAAATCTTAGGAAAGTGCTAATTTAAATACAAAACATTTTGTTGTGTGACTTTCAATAGGAAAAAAAAAGCCAAAACTAACATTTAATTTTAAAATTCTCTTGAAAAAGTAACTAGAATAGATGTCTTTTTTTTTTTTCCCCAATCTCTTGCAGATCTCAGACAGCTGTATAATGGATTACTATGAAAAATACAAGCACAGAATGAATGAGCTTGAAGCATTTAATATGGTAAAAATTACAGGATTAATACTAGTGCCTTGTATATATGTGCTAGTCTAGAACAAAGCCGGTTAAGTTTTATGTGGAGGTGGACTGTCTTGCACTGTGGTATGCAATCTCAAAAACAAAGCTCCCCTTTCCAAACTTTGGAGCATATTGTATTACAAAACTATATTAGGTGTCAGTAAAATAATAAAGCAAACACATGGAAGATTCTTTTTCAAGGGGGACTATTACCCTGGAAAATGAAATGTCAGTCTCCTTTTAAACGTAGACTGGTCTCCATACAGTTATTTAATAAAAATTCTTTTTATTAAAATTCATTATTTCCCTCTTAAAAATCGTCCTGTTTCATATAATATAATTTTCTTGTTGAACAATGTCTTGAAACCAAGTAAATAACATAGTTCCCTTACTTTATGGCATTCCATGTATTTTTGATCTTTAATATAATCTGTTTGGAATATTCCTGTCCTACAGGGAAAATTGGCAAGGTGGCATTTGTACAGCAGAACAACTAGAAAATGATTTACCTTCCTGGAATTGTTCTGTGAAAGTGTAGCCATTTGGAAATACATTGTCTCCCAAAATCATTGTTGTATCTAATCTTTCTTTCAGTTGAAGGTTCTTCTGGCACCCTGCATAGAAGTTTTGATACTTCTGGATCGTCTTTGCTACCTCAAGGAGCAGGTATTTTTGCATTATATTTTATGATATCTGAAGGCTACATAAGTGAAATGAGACTGTTTCAGCCAATTTATTACTGTACAGAGCAAAAGTCTCTAATGTAGAATTATTATTCTCATCATATTTGCAAAAGTATAAGCATTCATTCCATTTAGTATAAACATATGCCAGGCAGATGCATTGATTTTCAGCAAAGCAGCAGCAGTAAACTTTATATTCTTTTAATTGTATGGTAATTACTAGTCAATAGACAGTAAAAAATAATTAAATCTGCAACAAATCTCATTTTAGACAACATATTCATATATTTAATAATAAAAACAAATACTGGAAATTATAAACATTGTGCTGTACATGCTAGAGCCAATGAATATGTTAGAACATATAACTTAAGAAATTTGTATCAGATCCAAAATATTTAATGATTTCCTTTTATTGTTTCTTAATTAAGATCAAAGATGAGAGAAGGTACACTTTTTTCCAGCTGTATGGGTCAACTGAGGTACATTTGACTAACATACAGCCTGGATATATTTTACAAGTATAGACTTGGAATATAATAAGCAAGTGCTACTACATTTACTCCGTAATGATTTATATTACAGTGTTTCTTCTAGCATTAATTTTGAGTTTAGCCTGATTAAATCAGAAGCAACAGTCATACTTTCTCTGCATCAATAAATATTTTCTGGACAAGTACTAATTTGCTAGGAGGAAATGGTAACATCCTCCAGCTTCTGCTCTGGGCCATGGTCAAAATAAAATTTTAAAATAAAGTTTAATGCATTCATGTGAATAACTCTAGTTTTCCACTTTAAATCTTTCATTTTAACGGCTCCATTTTATCATAAATAAAAATTCACTTTATTCTCTGCCACAGTGCACTTAGAACAACTGAGCTGCAGTAAATGTGTGCTCTTGTTATAACTGCTGTTTTTATGAAAAGGCAATTTCAAATATTTAACTAATGATGTGTTTTCCTAAAATGCCAAATAGTTGTAAATCACATAGAGATCCGTGATTTCCAAGACAGGAGATCAGACTTGTTGCATTCAGCACTAATTTACCTTTTCTAAATGTAATATATGCACTGATTTAATCTTGCACTGTTTGATTCACAAAATGTGTTTAGGAAGAAAAAATAAAAATTATAAAAGCCCTATGCAACATGAAGACCAGATCCAGCTGGCCTGATTAATTTGAAAAGTCAGTTAATTAGCTTCAGTAGTAGAATATGCTTCATGAACTAAGGAGGAGTTGATCCTATATTTCTGTGCTCTAATTCAACAGAAAAGAAAATAAAAAGCTCTAATGATGAAGGGGTGGTAAGCTATTACTTGATAATGCTAGAAATAATGTAATGAATTTTAAATACATCCTGGTTTGGGTGTCCTTTTTTTGTCCTGACAAACTTTTCATTATTTTCTTGTTAGATAAGTGATTTTCCTGCTTTGCATTAAGGATTTTTCTTTTTTTTTTTTAAATGTTGTATTTCCAAATACGGAGCTTCAACCATATCTTAGCTTTTAAATCAAACACATTTTTATGTACTTCAACCATATATCATTTTACAGGACAACATTGCCTGGTCTGGACTTGTGAAGTTGTTTGATCCTGTGAAATCCCCTAGATGCTATGCAGTTATTGCTCTGAAGAAACAGTCATGTTTCTAAGTGGAAGCAAATTGCAGATAGGTTGCGAATTCTGAACTGATACTGCTGTTTACTTGCTTTTATTCTGTTAATTTTGATTCCTCAAGTACGCTGCTTTTCGTCTGCAAGAGTAAAAAATGGAATGGGTCTTTGACTAATGAGAAATAAATATCTCCTTTTTAAGTACCATTGTTTCCTTATGTCAATTATTAAACAATGTTTAACATCTGGCTTTATTATAAAAGTTATGACTCCTATTATGTGATAATTATTTTTTTATATATATATTTCTTCTTTTTAGGGCATTATACTATGTATCAATGCCTTTTCTCTTGATATTTCTAATCACAAGATCATACCTTTTACCAGTGTCTGGCATCAGTAGTCTCAGGCTAGCCTTGTCTTTATTTTTTTTCAGATTGAGATGATGCATAGTAGAAAGAGAAGAATAACTTGCACTGTAAACAAGATGTTCATAGACTAAATAGGGTCTTTTTACTTCTGTGTTCTCCAGGGCATCAGGACCAGCTTGCTTATAGAGCAACCTAGAGCAGCCTAGATAGCAACTACTTACAAAGCACAGTTTTGTATTAACTCCTTCCTTAACACATGTTCCTGTCACCACTTGTTTGCCTGTCACTCTGAAAGAAAAAAAAGTGTGTGTTCTAGTCCAGTGGGAGATTTTCCAGTGCTTAAGAATCAGCTGCGCTGCTGGGGTTCACTCCATAATCCTTGGTTTGTATCAGGAAGTTATTATTTACCCCAAATGTGTTGGATATGAATACTTTGGTACTCGACTGAATTGAAACTTGCTAGGCAGTTTCATGTTGGCTGTACTGCATTTATGAGTGGGAAATTTATTTGCTGCTGCACTTATCTCAATGGGTTGCCTAATTAAACTTGCAGATTTTCCATCAGTTACAAAAGATAAAAGTTTTTATTCTAAGTCCTATTGCTTTTATTAGAAATTCCAACATATAAAAAACATAATTAACTACCAATACACAGGGAAAAAAAATAAAATAAAATACAGCATTAGAGAAGGGGAAAATGCAGTTTTGTTGTGCAGAAGATGAGAATAACAGAAAATATTTTTATATTAATTATATAGTGATGGTAATAGTAATGGCAATCAGACCAAGGTTCAGATTTGAGTAGCAACAAATCTTACTCTATTTGAGTCTGCAAATTATAATGAGAGCTTGTGAACTGGGCCATTCAAGAAAAGTGGAGTAAGGTATTTTTCTAAGAAGTCCCATCTTTCTTGATGTGTTCACTTGGAAGAAATACTTTTTTTTTGGTGGTGTAAGTTCACTGCTGTCTATTTTAGGACTCACAGTCATTAGCTTCACGGATTCACTATGATATTCTCACATTTGTTTGTTCCCAGTGCGTTCAGTCTTTAGAGCTGCTGAACACCTGCAGTACCTAAGGAAATTAACAGAAGTTGCAGGTGCTCACAGCATCTTCTGAATAGAGCTAAGAAAAGAAAATGAGACCTTCCATATAGGCCACTTCTTGTTATATAGGGAGTACTGAGGAAACTAACAAGCTGGTAGATTCTTTTCCCAGGAGAGGAGTCAAAACAAATAAAATCCTTTCCTAACCAATTAAGCATCTGTAAGGAAGAAAAACACAGTAATATCTGATATAAAGAGGCAATCTAAAGTAAATTATATTAAAAAGAAAAAAAAATAAGAACAAAAATCTTAGAAAAACAGTTTTTATTTATTATTAGGTTCTGCTAAGGCATGAAGACTAATTATTAGTGAAGTGTTAGAGTGTTCTCATCTCAATCTAATGTGCTGTTGGAAAAAAGCACTCAGAGATGAAATTCCCTTTTTTGTATTATGAATTGTTTTTCTGCTTTTTCAGACTAAATAATAGACCCTGGGCATATATGATGTTCAAACAAAAAAACACAGTTTTGTACTGAAAACAGGTGCTTCTTCGAGAAGGTTTATATGATGAGTTTGCATTCAGCATATTCAGTTGCTGCCTGCTCTCAAAGTGATTTTGAAGCTCTGGATTCCTGAATACCTATAAGCTATTGTTTACATAATAGAAAAATCCCTAACAGTAATCAAGATGAATAAACCATTTTTTCTTCATGGTTATTGCCAGACGTTCTTCCATAATGTAAACCATATTCTAAATATGACGAAGTCTTTTGATAGAAAAGAAAGTCCATTTTCTTTTAGTGTGACAGAGAGCTCTGATACCTCCCTAAGGAAAAGTGGATATATCTGCTGTCCTTCAGGTGACTGCCTGATTGTATTTGTGGCACACCTATCCATTCTGTAGCAGATTTGGATTGTTTTTTTTATTTTTCTTAGCCTGTTCTTGAATGGAGGAACAAGAGTATGCAGGGTATGTGTGCAATCTTAATGTCTAAGAGTGCTGTAGCACTAAAATCCCCAAGCCTGCTTTTGTGACAGTAAACTTTTAATTCTGCAGTTCTGATTCATGCCTAAGAATACTGTACCACAAAAAAACATTCTGTAATGGTTTAGTTTCTGGGATCTTGGTTTCAAATTTTTCTTAGTATATATGAAGTATTTTTATTGCAAATTATCTTCTTCATTGACATTATTCATTAATTTACTGTTAAAACAGCAATTATCTGCTTAGAATTAAAATACTTTTGCTATATTGTAATGGAGTTAAAATCTCAAGACTGAAAATTTGTATGTCCTATGATGGTGAAAAATCTGCACAGGAGAAGCATGCTAAATGTATCTGGCTTGGTGGCAGTTGTATGTCTTTTTAACGATGGGAGTATTCTTTTCTATCAGTACTTACTGGATTGTATTTACTTTTTTTCCTAAAAAACATCCTAGAAGTGTCATTATATTGCCAGAGATCACTTGATAGGAAGGGCAAGAGGTGAAATTCAACTAGCACCAAAAAAGTCTTTCTTGTTGACATGAAACAGCCATCTTAGTATAGTGATTCCACCTCCCTTTTCTCTGGGAAGTAGCTGAATGCCCCATCTTTGTTAGCATCTTTGAATCTCTTTATCCCATGCATCTTATAATTCTTACTGAAATATGTCCTTCTTCTTGCTGATATATATAATCATGCTCTGAAAGGAGAGGAATCCATGCAAGGCTATGAGCCATTAAGAATTTTCAGTGTCCATAATTATAACAGAACAGAAATATAGTTGCCCAGACATTTAAATGGGCAACCTAACACCTAAACTGTGACTTCAGTTTCCTTTGTTTCTGACATTCATTCAAATTTTGCAGTCTGCAAAATTCCCATACTTCCTGCTAGATGGGAATGTGGCCTAATTCTCTGGAATCCAGATGCAGTTCCCTCACCATCTGAAATAACCAACTCAGTTTGATGGCTCTATCTTTATCTCCAGGCAACTGCTGAATAAGTTTGTTTATTTGAATTTGCTTATCCCACGTTATCTTTGTCAATGTTGTATTTCAAAGTAGTCTAAGAAAAGGAGTAAATCCTTCTGAGATTTAGGATGACTCAAAGAAGTTGCACAGCAGTTTTGCTTCTTGCTGCTTTCTCCCTTACATCCTTGAATTTAATTCCTGATGATCAGACAGATTAATAAGCACCAGACAGCCTAAAAGGCATAGGTTATTAAAAAATAATATGCTCAGTATCTTTTCTTCAGGTTTCTTTTTTGATTCAAGAGCTCTGAGGCATTTTCTTTGAAGAAAATCCAATGCACCTTATCATTAAACTAAAACATCTAAGGAAACCCACCAATATAATGAAGATTTGCCTTAAACTGTTATAATATGCTGTTGTACACCAGTCTTCACAGTATATACCTGCATCCTCCTCAAGGATATCTGCAGTGTCAGTATCAAAAGGGAGAGGAATACAACAGATTCCTATGAGTGGGAGCTACTTCTAATTTTCTTTATTATTCAATTTTACAGTAATTTTAAGTTGTTCTGTCCAAATGGAATCCTACTATACACTATAATTTCCTCATAACTCTGGATTCAAAGTAAATTAGATTTTTTTTCTAAAATACCAATTAAATTTAGAAGAAATTGAAATTGTACTACATAAGTGTATTCTTGGGTAGGAAAGCACAGTATAGGTACAGGTTGCATCATGAGACACACTGTTGGACAGAATCTGTTAAACTCAAAAATACAAAGCACATAGGCAAGACTACATGGACAAAATATCTCAAAGATTTGCAATTGCCATAAATTATATTACTATTCTTTGTAACCTGTAGAAAGAAAATTATCTTATTCAATGGACATACAGGAAAGCATGAGCTTTCATCAAGTAAATGGGAGATTCAGATTTTAAATTTGCCTAATAATCTAGGAAATGGCTACAGAAATTAAAACTTTTTTTAGGGCAACAATCTGATATATAGTTCACCCCAGGAAATCGAACTATTTTCTATAAAACATTTATTTTAAACATGTTGTATAATTCATAGTTTTTTTGTTTTTTTTTTTTTTTTTGTAGTTTATCATTAGATTCTCTCTTTTCAGTCTTTTGCAATTACACAGTGGTGTATATTAAGCAAGGACTTTCCATTTCCTCTTGTATGTAATACATGCTAACAAGATGTAATTATTTAATATCTTTGTTTAAAAATAATAAAGACTGTCCAAATGCAAAATATTGCTTCTAAATTTAACTATAGTTTACCTGTGGATTAAAAAATCTGTATATGAAAGCTGTACAAATGTTTCACTTTTCATTACAAAATTCTCAGCTTTATGTACGTCTCTTTCTCTTTGTGTCTGGACCAATATGAACTTATGTAGATAAAGATGTTGTCAGGGAAGCTGGTATTTGCTTTCACATGGAATTTATCAAGAAAATCAAGATGCAGTAAATCTACTGAGCCAACAAATCAGGTTGTTAGACTGAAGCTCAGATTGCCTTAACACACTGTCAACTCTTACATGAATCACTGATGAAAAGCTGCCTTCTTACTGAATAATTTGGTAGTGTCTGGCACCAAAAGAGGAAATTCCAATTAAGAAGGAGCAGTAGTCACTTCTCTTGATTATGTAAACCTTCAGAAACAATAATTAAAATGTACAGTTGTAAATCTATGTTGTTTATTACACCTCCTATTATTAGACTAATGAATAAAGACTGACAGTAGAAGCAGTCGTGCTGTTTCTCAACTATAAATCCCAAATTCACTTGTTAGTCTCAGAAAGGCTGAAGTCATCAAGAGGACACACAGATGTTAAAAAGTGTAGAAAGAGCTGTCCATTACTTTATTAAATGTGTCATTTGCTAATCTTTTTATACTCTAAGGCACGGTTATCAATTCAAAGGACATGACTCACAAAATAATGGACAGCAGATACAGCAAGTTTTATCACTTTTAAGCTCTTCATTCTTTATTTATCAGCAGACTATTATTAGCTAGCAAGGTTTAAAAGAGTCATTTCAGAAAAATTGTCACTATAATGTTTATGATTAAAAACTTGAAATTAAAAGCAACTGAAAAATTATAAATCTTAATTTTCCTGGAAATTTTACTTATAATTTGAGAATATGAATAATGGTACAGAGTTGTATGGTGAAAATGTATATCATTAAGATATGCATTATGCTATTATGTTATTATATATGCATGATGATATTATGTTAAGATTCTTGATTTAAGTAAAAAATGTCTAGCCAACAAAAGCTTCAGATAATTGCTCATTTTCTGTTTCTAAAAGTCATGCTTCTTTTTAGTCATCCTTCAATAGTGATGTTGAACTGGTTTTTTGGTTTTTTTTTAGTAAACAGAATTTGATTGAGTTTCTTTAGAACGAGATGGTATCTAAAGAAAAAAAACTTTGGAGTATTGCAGAAGTGAGAGAAACAAGTGTAACAAGTGTATCTAAGAGATTATTTTTCTGAAAACCATTACATTTGCATTACTTAATCACATGAATCAAGTTTAATCTTTTCTATCTAAACATGTTATTGAAATAATGAATTATCAAGAAAAGTTAATTTCCTAAATCAGACTTTTAAATAGCATTGAAATTGAAATCATTAATTACATAATGGTTATTAATACAAAAATGTCCACTACATACACTGACATAGCAAAGACCTGGGTCATCTTCACCTGAGTCACTGGAAAATTTCTGTTGAATTCCATGGAAGCAGGCTTGGATGCACAAACATCTGCTGAAGTAAGTGTGGATGATCAAATAACTTTTGTACAAAGACAGTTCCAAATTTACATTTGTGAAGGCAAAGAGACTGTGTACACTTCCTTTATCTATATGTATTGAAGTTGAACAGTATAGAAATTATTGTGATTTGAATTTTCCTGACATATAATATGAGAAGTTTCAAATGGCTTTTTGCCCATTTATTTTTATTTCAGATATGTTTTTTATGCATTCAACCTTTCAGGATTTTCTTTTCTCCACTCACTGCTCCTCTAACAATAAGAGCACTGATTGCAGCAGTACAGAGTTAAATAGCACTTATTGTTCCTGAGAATAACTCAAGTGTCACAGACTCTACTTTTACTAAAGCTAGCAGTAAAATTCCCATGAACTCTATTATAACTGTTTGTATGAATAAGAGAAGTAAGAAGTAGCCTTAATTCTTCAAAAAGCAACATTTGTTACAGTACTTTATCAGAATATCTCCATAGCAAGATTGCTCTGTAAACCTGTTTATCTTCCATCCCTTTCTCTTTGCAGAAATTTTGTAGAATGTTGTAAAACAACTGAATTTATATAAATGGTATGTTTTCCCAATTAGCCCACTCCATCTGCACTTTTCAAGCAGTGCGTCCTTTTTTCATGAATTATGATAAAGTAATGTTAATGAATACCTCGTTCTGCACAGCCCATGAATTCAATACAAACCTATAAATGTAGACTGTGAGACATAAATTTTAATTGATTTTTTTTAAACTCCATTTAAGATGTATTTTCAGAATGGATGTCTATGGAAAATATTTTTAAAATGTGATTTTATTGAAAATATTTTCCAGAAGGACTTGAAAATCATGTAACTGGAGGTAGCATTTTAGTGAAGAATGAAATAATATTTTGGGTTGTCAGTGGATTTTTTTTTCCCCTGTTTATGATGATTTAACATTTAGCTTTAAGACAACATAAGTTAATTAAGTGTAAAATGCATCACAATTATTTATTCACAACTAGTGTGTTATTGAAATATTGCAGCTTCTTATGTTGATAATTTATTTTTCCCTGGCAAACTGTACCTGAGTTTCTAGAAGAACAAATGTAGGAACATTCATGTTTTTACATATCAGCTTCTATTGTTTTCCTGAAAGAAAAAAAGAGTGTTCTGATATGCTAAATAATGTAGTGTTTCTCCATTAAAACAGCTGCCAATACAAATTGAGCACATTCAAGAGAAGATTAAGGTTCACAATTAAGCACTTAGTTTCTTTACCAGTTTGTCATCAGAAGTTAATGTCAACTTAATTTACTTCTTTTTAGTCAGTTACTGTTTGGGACCAGATTTAGATTCTGATTCTCCAGTTCAGGAGAGGAAGGATGGCTCTGCTTTACATCATATAAAGCTGCAGTTTTATATGAGGCCACATAAGGCTGTTATTATGGTATTACTCCAAAGTAATTCTATACCCTGCAACAGTGCCAGTTGACTCTGGTGAAGTGCTGCCCAGATACAGCTGTACTCCTGCATAGTCCAAGGGAGGAGTAGGTATATTCTCTGAGTATCAAGTTGGAGTTTTTGAGACAAGGGCATGGTCTAGGGGAATAAAGAAGGAAGAACTTTGTTGCTTCTATTCTCCCACCCCTTGTTTGCATTATGTCTTCAAGCACTTGAGGCTGAGCTTTCTGTCTTAAGTGTAGCAATGAACAGCACGCATGATGCATGTGGCTTAAGAGCAGGTCAAGCATGGCCTGTAGAGCTGTTCCATGTAACTAGTGTCTGGGACAAACTTTCACCACGCATTGGGTAATTCCAGTTGTGGAAGTCAGCCTGATTTGTACCTGATATATCCAGTCATTGCAGGGAGTAGCCTTATTAATGCAGTGGAGTGGTTATTCATATTAGGGAACTGTTCTTATCTTCCACTGTGAACTCCAAGCTATGCCTGTCCTCAGCTCACACTGAGAATGGTTTGGGTTTTGTATACCTCTGTGCCAGGAAAGTTTTGGCATGTAGTTGTTAAAGTCCTGAAAGCTGAGTACCTAATACACTCACCTGCCAATATTCTTCTTTTCTATGCTTTTCTCTATATACATGTAGGTGATTAGGTCCAGCTGGTGAGAGAATAGTTAATCGTGGTAGACAGAAACACTAATACAACATAATAAAAAAATATGGTGATCTAAAGGTTCTTTGTCATACTAAAATACCTTAAATTAGAATGTTTTCCATGTCTGAGTGACAGATCTCTTTTCCATCCCTAAAACTAAAGAGTTATATCAGAAAACAGTTCAGTTCTTGGAACAAATGAGTGAAATTCAGACTGAATACACATGCTTTGGTCTATCCATTGGAAAATTTAGGTCTAAGAACCCTTACTCAGGTTTTCATTTTGGAGATTTTTTTCTCATTGTCATCTTTTTGCTTCCTTCATATTTTTTTCTACCAGCTATTCTATGGGGAAGGTTATGAGCACTGCTGTATATTGGCAGTGACAGCTAGAGCTCAATATGCAAACTACTACAATGTTTTCTAGCAAGGCACATGTATCATCTGTGGACCTCTTCTAGGAGCTAAACCAAAATACTGTCTAAAATCTACTATGTCTTCACTGCAAAGAATGGATGATTTTTCATTTTCTCTAATTGTCTTTTTCTTTACCAGGAATCCTGTTGCAGGATTTAGTTTGTTTTCTAGGAGAAGTGACACTGTGCTTTGCAATATGGTGGGATGTACTACCCCAGGTTGTTCTTCTGAGCATTTTTTTTGTTGAACTAGAGTACTTCCCTTGAACAGCAAATTCACAAGCTTGCCACTGAATACTGAAATGCACATGATCATTCCCAGGTTACCTAGAGGACATTATTAAAAAGAACTGTTAAATAAATAAGTAAACCAAATTTCTCTTCAGTCAAGTGAGTATTCTGTGTAATAAATCATAAACATCTCCCTTTGTTGGCAGAAAAGCACCATGGACATATATCTGCATTATCACTATATTTGCATTCTGACAGTCCTCTTCAAAATTAAATGTACTTTAAAGTGTTTTCAAAAACTGACCTTCACTCTTGAAACATCTCCTCAGGGAAACTATCCTTTGGTACTAGAAAAATCATTTTAATCTTTAATATTGAACTTCTGTGGACTTTTCACCTGTTCTTTCTGCATTATTTTTTTCAGTTGTATGTTAATGCAGTGTTGTAGAGAAGTACTGTTTACCAGTTGAAGTAAAGTTTGCAACATATATTTTCAAGTAATCTAAATAAGTTTTCATACAGAAATCTAAAACTTGTTTTGTAGATGCTGAGAACACTTGTGCCTATTACAAACATTTTAGATTTACAAAGTTCCAATGCCAGTACACTCAGTCACTTCCTTCGGTTTGTATGGCTCAAGAAAACCAAACAGTGATGTTCTGAGCAACACAAATTCCAGTGGTTCACTCTTCCGAAAACTAGGCAAATTGCTCTAGACAGGCAGTTCCAAGACATAACTTATCAATGAAAACCTGAGATCCCTAATGTTTATGAAAGTTAGCTACAGACCTAATAATATTTTAAAGGTCTGTTTTCATTCTTTTTGTGTCTAATCAATGTATCTTCCGTTGAAAGTAGTCTTAGAAATGTTTACATTCAGTTCCTGAAAAATTCTGTATTTGTCTCTAGTCTCAAAATGCCTTTTTGGTTTCTACCTCTGCATTTAGTTGCTAAGAAGATGCCCTGAAACGTACACAGGTAGTAAATTATTCCCATAACAACACAAGAATGCTTCAGTAAACACTATCAGAAGAATACTACAAAGCATTCACATTTTCTGGACTGAATGTCATCTTTCTTTGTAAAAAGAGTATTTTTCATTGATTGTGTATGTACTACATAGAAGAATAGAAAAAATATTGGGGCAGATTGATTAATTTAACTTCTTTACTTTGTTTATGTGAACTCTGCTCCTAGGTGTAAAATACATGAACTATTTATATCTAATTTAAACCTTACTGGAAGAGCTAAAAATCAGCTTGCAAGATGCATACCTGATTCTGTCTCATTGCTTGCTGCTCATTTCCCCTGATATGAATTGTACTAGCAGATCATATTTATCTCTCCTATTTGTCATCTTGAAATATACATTAATATCTTCAGGAAATAACTGTTGGCCTGTAGATGGTTCACAAATGTTATGGAATGATTATTTACATTTTCCACTGCTTTGTTTTTTGACTGGATAATTTCTTCAGCAAAGCAAGATCTGTTCCTGCAGACACTGTTTCATCTGCTTAGCCTCACTACTCTAGTCCCTTTTAGGTCATGAGGCACTTCATTATAGTAAAAATAAATAGGGACCATCTTAGAGGATCATGAGCTAGAACAACAAGTATGGTAAATGGAATGAGGGGATTAATGATGGAATATGAATTATGAACTCTATTTCTGGCAACTGTGAGTGCATCTGATTGAAATTAGCAGTTGTAACTCCTCATTTAATGAAGATCATTTACAAAAGTATTTATGGAACATGTACACAAAATAGGAGAAAACAAAGCCAAAGAAATATGTTTTAAAAATTAAATCAATGGTTAAAGTAAATATTTCTAAAACATTTTTACCCCAGACTTCTCTTCAAGATAAACTTGGTATGCGTAATATACACATTTAAGATTTATATTCTGATCAAATTAGTATGCCATGAACAGAGAGTCTAGGAAGGAAATTCAGACATTTCACATGCCAGAAAGAACATTGCATGATATGCAGACTGAACATTCAAAGCAAGTGCATGAAAAATAGCAAAATATACAGAGAATTGGACATACCACAGGAATTTTTGGAAACACAGCAACAGCATGAATGGAAAATTTTTAGCCTTTTTTAGCTAGAACAGAAAACAAAGGCAAGACTAATTTAATTAATTAATGAAAAAAAAGACGTCGACCATTTGGAACACAGCAAATGTAGACCAAAATAATTGAACAGAATGGAAAGGAGAATTATTTCCAGTCACGCTATCTATTTTTACACATTATATGCTCAACACACACAAAGTTATATAAAAAATTATCTCTAATGGGAAAACTCTAAGCCTATCCAGTGTGTGTTAAAGAAGTGAGTCAAAGTTTGACTCGAATCTGCTTGAATATAATATTTGATTTATAAAAACTATTGTGCATGTATGTGTTTGTACTGTCATGGTGTACAAATACATACCTTGCAGTATGGTGCTTTCCACAGGACAGAATGATGGATTTCTGTCATTGATTCTACTGTGTCTAGATGTCTATTTCATGTTTTTTACAAATCTATCAAGATCTGATGAAAGTTGCAATTTAGACAAAGTCATAGTATTGTTTCCATTAAGTTTTCCTATGTTTCCTTGTTTTCAATTTCATTTTGTCATTTCTGGTAAAGAAAATGACCTTGTCTTTTTGTATTGTTTTAGTAAATATTCCCACTGCTCTCTATGGAATATGAGATGAGGTAATGCTGCCATGCAAGGAATATCTTTCTAATTTCAATCCATTTTATCAATCATTAACAGGCATCTACAAGTCATTAAATAGTAACCCCAGGAGCTTTTTTCTTCCCATTTCCTATCCCCTTATACAAGCCTGTTTTAATACTAGAACACTCGGGGAAGGAGCAGTGTTGAAAATCTTTGTTGGGTTTTCTTAGAATGTACTTTTTTGTCCGATCTATTTTGTAATAACTCGTGTGACAAATCCGAGGTAAATGTCTGAGCATGCTTTTTTTTTTTTTTTTAATTTGTTTAACTTGAGAGAGTCCTTTTGGACTGCCCTTCTGCTCTAACAGTATGAAATACCTAAGGAGGAGCTGTTCTCTATCACATCCGGGCAAAGACTGTTTCATCCTATCCTGTCTTTCTGACAATCAAGCATTTAGAAATATATTTTTTTTAATAGTGAGAATACCCAAAAAAATATATTTTTTTGCTCATTTATTTTAATATATCTTCAGCTCTATGAGCTGCATGGTTCAGCTCAGTCACTGTAAAAATATGGTAATACGTGTTACAAAAGAAGGTGTTCTCTTGTAACCACTTGACTTCTAATACTGTAATTTCAAGGAAACCTTCCAAATCTGATTTTATTGTGCTATCCCTTAATGCAGAAAGTACTGTCAGAGGAAAGCAAGGGATGGAATTCACAAGTTCTGTGCTTCTATCTTCTCATGTGTTGAACAACTCCCATGCACCTGAAAAGTCACCTTAACTTTGCTGACATATGAAGTGTTGTTGCCTGTTAGCAATCTGTAGACAGGAGTGTTTGTGGTAATACTTTATAACAACTTCTACCAAGGCTGCATGAAGGATACACATTAGTTTCAAAGGTTTGACCTGTTACTAATTTTTTTTTTTATATTTGGGAAATAGTGATAAGTGGTTGAATTTCTCAATTCAGATCCTTCCTGTAGTTAGGTAACTACTGAAAGGAGATTTTTCTGAACCTTATGAAAGATGTTTGCTTCATGTAGTTCTGCAGTTCTGTGTGCATACACTTCTTCAAGAATTTGTTAGAGCTTTCTTGAAATATTTTTAGATTTTCCTTTGTTATTATGAAGATTAGTCACCAGTGAAGTAATCATCATTCATACCAGTCCAGGATTTCCTGTACAGCCTACACAAAAGGAAAAAGTGAATTGATGAGGATATAGTTCTTTGTGTGACCTATAAACTTTTACTCAGTGGAAAATATAAGGATTTTTCCTGATCTTAGTAACTTCTATATGGCATGTAGCAAGGACACGAGTATTTTCTATTACAAACAAGTATCAACAAACTAGTCTAGCTGTACAGTTTTCCCAAGAAGTTAAATTAACTTTTTTAAAAAAAAAAAATACAAATGCACCTTGTATTGTAGTAGTAAGTAGAAAATCACCCCATTGGCACAGTATTTTTTTCACCACATAAAACAAATTTTGAATGTCAGAGTATCAAGCCTTCAAGGCATGAACTTTAAAAGCCACCACCCCACATTAACTAAGGAAAGTTACAATTATCTCAAAAGAAAAGTAAAATCCTTACATCTGTCAAGAAAAGAAGCTTAGAATCTGTCTGCTAGGTTTCCCTTCTTTCCTACTTCACATTTGTGGCTATGTACGTGTAACCATGTGTGGTATTATTATATAAATTTTTTAAGTCCTACATGGACTTTAAAAGTCTTACTGGAAAAGAAAACTAAGAAGTCAAAGTGTTGAACTAGAGGTTGCTCTTGGTCCACTGGAATTTGTTCAACTATGGTCTCAGGTTCCACGGAGCCCTCTGTTAACCTCATGGCTTACTGCAGTTCAAAGCACTGTCTACACTGTAGCTTCCCGAAAATGGAAGTGCTTGACAGAGGCTTATTGTACAAGCTCAGTACAGATTGTTTTCCCCTCAAGCAAACTTAGGTTATGTTATACCACAGTAATTGCAGAATGATGACGATGTCACCTTGCCAGGTTTCTGGCAATTTTCCAATCTTCTAAGCTTGCAGACCTCGGAAATCCATTTAGTTCCCCACAGATTATAAATTGTAGCATTTGCACATGCATTTAGTTCACAACTGAAAGTTTCCTGTTCAAAATCCGCAAATTCCCTCCCCCAGATCCAGGCAGAATACCTGTGGAAGTTCAAAGAAAATCTGCAGTGCTCTCTGAGGGTAAGGAAGTGATGTTACACAACCATCTAACAGGGAATGATTTTTATGGTGATATGTGCAGTAAATAATTGATCAACATAGGTAATTGGCCTTTTCTATCCTGTCCCCCAGGCCTCCCATGTCTCTATATACAATCTGTCTCCAAAGGCACAGGATTCCACATCTCCTATCCCATATTTTGTAAGATTGTCTTCCAACACTGTCCACAGTAACTCACAGCATACAGCCTTTCAAAAAATACAGTAATGACCACAAAGCCAGTTGAAAGTTAAGTATTAATATGGGATGAGTGCTCACTTCACCCTAGTCAAGTTCACCCATTCCAACCATACTCTGCTTTACTCTTGCCCCTTAACTCCACACATGAGATTGCCATCCCTTCATCATCAACCCATTGCCTTCAGATCCAAGGGCACTTGGGCTCTGCCTCATTATAATGCACTCATGTAAAATTAATGGCACTGAAGGTGATAAGGTGACACAGAGCCAACACAACTCTGAGGAAGCTTGATAGCCAGTATAATAGGTGACCTTCACCTACTAGAGAGAAAGGAGCTAAATGTTCCTTTGAAAGCCTTTCAAGACCCCTATTTTTAGGTGTCTGTCCTGCTGTAGCATCTTCCAAAAGTTTTATTTTCCTTATACAAACTGGAAGCAGAATTTTCCACAATGCCAGGTTTCAGATCTTCCCAATCCTCCAATCAACCACTAAACATAATGCAAATTATGAAATAAAATTAGTACTAGAATTCATAATGACGTAAAGAATAAGTTCACAGATTGCTTTTTCAAGGTTCTGACCTTAAGCATGTTGAAATACATTTCTGCACCTGTTCTGTAAATGGGAGAATGGAGACAAATGTAGTAAACTGAAACACCTCAAATCTTGGAGGCTAAGTTTCTGTATAGCAAATTATGTTTGAAATATGAATTAGAAGACAGCAATTAATAGGAGATCCAGTTTCAACTGTTCAAAAGTTTACTTAGATTTTTACTTCAATGGAACGTGCAAAGCTATCATCCAGTCTGGGCTGAGCCGCATGAGGGGTAAAGACAATTTTGACACAGAAAATGCAAAAGAAGATGAATTATTGCAATAAGAGAGAAGGAAAGCATGTGGAGATGAAAATCGGCATACATGAAACAGTTCCATTAAACTACAATAAACAACAAAATGTTTGGTCTTCAGAAGAAAATGCAGAAACTGTAATTACATCACTTTGTAAGAGTTTACTGGTGCCAGGAGAGTCTGAAGAGAGAATGAAAGAACAGGGATTTTTGGACATCATTGCAACAGAAAATAACCACCAGTCCAAAGGAAAATGAAACATTTATTCATTTTAAGTTGGACACAGGTGCACAAGCCTGTGTGCTGCCAGAAACCATGATATTATCACTGAAAGAAAAGCCACAGTTAATAGAAGGTAAATAGTTAGATTCGGGGTGTTATAGACATGATCTTTCCCCTATTAAGAAAGGAAGAAAACTAAGTATGTGGGTAAAAATAACTTGGAAACTTGACAATTATTTTTTAAAAAGCACAAATAACCCAAGGCAATTTTTTCTTTTCCTTCTAAATTATCTTCTCCTGAAGATGCATTCTTGAGAGAAATGAAGTATTGAGGAATAGTTTAAGGATGCTTTCCAGGAGATAATGGATTTCTTGAAGGAGTACATGCTAGGCCTGGCAGAACTGAAAACTCATTCCTCCAGCAAAGTTTTGCTTACTTGTGAGTAAGCAAATGTGAGCAAGACCAGAAACTTTGTATTGTTCCAGACTGTTCCAGAAATAGAAACACACACACACACTGCCAATTTTAACTGAGCATAAGGAATAGAAGCAAGAAATGAACATGGTAAAGCACACATGGGCAGTCCCTTGCAGGGCCTTGTGAGGTCTCATCAGTCTCCTATAACTCCCAGAAGTGTGTGGGGATCAGAGGAGGTCTCTGTGCTTGCTCAGTCTCTAAAAGCCACAAGCTGAGGGGGCAGCTATGCCACACTACCCAATGGCGAAATGGAAATCTGATCTCTACAGCAGTAGAGATGAAAAGTGTGATGGCGTTTGAGGTGGCTGTGTAAAAGGCATGTCTGAATAATGAGTTTAAGGTGCTATGAGACTAAGGGCAAAACCTTTTAGATTTCCAAAAGATGCTTAAGAGATCATTTGTTCATATGTATGAAAGGTTAAACTTACAACAGGCAACACCTGTTATCATGGGACATGTCCACATGATATCTCAAGCTATGTCTTGTTCATTCTAGTGAGATAGGAGATCTCAGTGCTGGGGAGAAGTGTTTCAAAGCCTGTAGCCACAAGGTTAACTTCTGTTCTGCCCCAAAACAGTCTCACCTATTCTTTCAATTTGCAACATTCTATGGCCCTGTCTCAGGGTCCTCCTGGTCCTGCCTTCCTCCCCAGGGCTGCCTCCAACCGTCTCATGGCCCAAGACCCCACATCAGCCACCCAGGGCCATCATCCCCTGCCCCAGCAACACCACAGCAGGGCTGATCTCCAACTCTCCAATACCCTGACTTGCTTGCCCACTGAGAAGCCCATCCACGAGCCCATGTCCCAGTCTCAGGCCTGCCCCCAGGGAGATGTCAAATGCTCAGAGCTGGAGCTGTCCCTTTGCCTACCACCTGCCCTGCTCCTGGTCAGGGTGCTGTGATGGGGTCTG